>CM056844.1:1962500-2267500 GCA_029853015.1 Chelidonichthys spinosus | reverse complement strand
ATGGATTTCTGTAGGGCTGCTGAATGGCCCCTGTTGTGTAATTGTGGTGAGAAACTCAGGGCAACTGAGAGCAGCCACACCCTGTGACTTTTCAGGAAGTGTCCTTCTCCTCTTGGAAGAGATGTATATGGGGACAATGCAAATCCCCTCATGACGCCTTCTCTTTTGTTCTCTTGAACGTTCTGTCTAAATCTACCTCGGCCAGGCCATTGGAGAGAATGGATGTTCATGGATACACTGTGAATGTCGTTTCTCCACTGGCAGTGATTAAACCTCATTTGAACCAGACACAGAATTTGACCTGGTGGGGCGGTCGGTTGCGCAGTGGATAAGACAGCCGCCCCATGTACGGAGGCTCGGCCTCCGTGCGGACTCCTGGCCTGGCAATGTCTTTGGCGCATGTCTTCCCCCTCTATCTCCCCTTTCCACACTGTCTCTCTACACAAAATCAATAAAAGGCTTGCATGGCACTCCAAAAAGAGAGTTTATTGCACACACTTCAACAAAAACTCTTGTTTATCTTCCACAGAAGTTAGCAACAGCAGCAGCAGAACTCAGGCCATCTTCTTTGAGTGCGTGTGTGTGTTTGCTTGCTTGATAAGCTTCTCCAGCTGTCCTGCAATGTGGCGTGGCACATGAAAAGCCTTGGGGACTTGCTTCTGGACACCAGTGGTGACATGGGCCACCTGTCCAATCATGTGGAAAGCACACACTTGGCAGTGACGTGTCCCAATGAGCTCATAGTAAGCAAGGGCCATTGTTGTGTAGGCCTAGTGTGGAGCTGTAGGGAGGCCGAAAGGACTTTATATATATATATATATATATATATATATAGGGGGTCACTGTCCACCTTCTAGTCCCTCCCCCCCCCCCCCCAAGTGTTTTGGACAGACAGCCAGGAAAACAAGGGAAGCGCGGGTTTGGGTTTCCAAATCACTTTATTCAACATTTGCACCAACACATCAATTCACAGGCAACAGACCACAACACAAAGTGTGACTTGTAGAACTTTTTGAGGCACAACGTTCGAGTGCAAAAAGGTAGGATGTTGCCCTGGCCCCCCCATCCCCAAGTCAAAGTCCTACAATCAAACAAGTCATAGTAAGTCCGACATAGTCACCGTCAACATCAAGTCAAAGTCCAAGCTGAAGTCCAAAATGCTTGTAGACCTAGACATATTTGGACTGGGACTTTATTGTTTGGATGTAGACTTGGAGACTTAAAAGTCAAAGTCCACTAAAGACTTTGGACTTATATTCCTGTCACAAACCCACAAGGCCAAACAGTCCTTCTAGACTTGCATGACTGACTTTGTTTGACTGGACAGACTGTCACCAAACTGACGGTTGGACTTAGTTTGTTTGTCCACACAAATGTCAGACTTAGACAAAGTCAACATCAATTAAAGTCAGACTTTACTGTGGAGAGTCACCAGCCAGTCAGAGTTTGACTAGCATTTGATGGTTTTGGACTTGGAGTGTTGACTTGTGTGATTTAGAGTGGTTTGGACGTTGGACTAGTATTGACTTTCCACTTTGATGGACTTGTAAACTGTCCAAGTCCAACAAACTCTGTCCAACCCGTCCAACTCCAAAAGCACAGTCCAAACAAATCCCACCTCCAAACAGACTTGTGACATTTGGATGTAGCCTTTTTGGACTTGTTAGTCACAGGTGGAAAAGTCACACAAGTCAAGTAGGAAAATGTACAATGTCAAATCAAAACAAGTAGAAAGCCTCAAGTCCACACAGTCTCAAGTCAAACAAGTCCCCAACAAACAGGACAAACAGCCCCCATCTCAGATGTCCCAAAGTCAAAGTCACACAAGTCCACAGTCAATACTAAGCTCAGTCCAACTCCGAGTCTTAAGCCAGAAAAACACAAGTCACAGACACAGTTCAAAGTCAATAAAGTCCATCGTACTCTACATCTTACGTCAAATCGAGGTCGACCTCGACTCAAGTCCCAGTCAAAATGTCACAAGTCCAGATGATAAACCTCCACATCTAAATAGTCAAAAAGGTCACCCCATCTGAACAACAGACAGTTTGTGACCTCAGACTGGTTTGAATTTAACAACCCTGTCACGGTCATCTTTCTCAACCTTGTGTGTCTCGTCTGATCTCTAACAGTCAGACAGACATACTTGGCACCTGTTCAAAACAGGCCAGTTGGGAGCTGTGGCCTGGTCAGACAGGAGTCGATATAAGTCAGAGGCCAGGATATTCAAGTCAGTTCAGCTTTATTGACACTTTTCACAGTTGAGACGTTTCCAATGTGTAGACTCATGGGTGTTGGAGCCCTGCTCAAAGTTCCAACACCATCATCTGTGAAGACACAAACAACAAAACAGTTGTGCATTAGTTTACATTTCACTCCCTTGAAATCATCTTGCCAATTTGACCCTTTCCATAGACACCATTGCATGCTATTCACTACATCCAATCACAATCTGCACCTTCATCATCACACTACACTGGACCAGTCAAAGCACGCACCCGGGATAGCCTTTGGAGGTTGCGATCCATTCACTAAACACAGTCAACCACAGGGGACGGGGGTGAGGGAGGGGACATGTGAAGGAGGTGAGCATGCAGGAGAGGGGTCGAGGGGGAAGAACCATGTAGGTTTAGGAGGGGTCACTGTTCAACGCAAAGGTCACGTATGCCTTACTCAACCAGAACCAATGTAGGACAAGTCAAATGCTGTTTCAGGCCATGTCAATGTACTTTGTTACGTGTAATAGAGGACATGAAACTTCTCCAGCACTCGTCTACTTATCTCATTGCTCCAGTCAGAGGATCCAACCGCCGCCTCGTGAACCACATCTCAACTGGGAAGATAGAAACACAATATACAAACATACACATTTCCCTTCCTGGAAATCTAGCTTTGGGATCCTTTCACCATTGCTCCGACTGGATGACTTCCACAGGGTGGCCGGTAGCTCCGACTGCTCGTCTCCAAGCTCGTTCCCTATACTCTTTGGCTCGATCTACATTTCGACTTCTTTCGCAACAGTTTCCACACATCTGCTAACCTTTACGATGAAGATGCGCTATTCCAGTCAACCTGGATCCCACTCGACCGGGAACCAAGTCTGCGGGGGAGTGTTAAGTTCCCCCTTAAGGGAGGGAAGGAGGAATAGTGATGTTGTAATTTGCATCAAGCCATTGGGGGGCATAGATCAGTCATATCACTTCCTCCCCCAGCGATGCTCCGTGGCCAGATCCAAGTGGCTTAGGCGATGTGACGTCACGTGTGACTTTTCAGGGCTCGGGTTACTGCTCCATGAATATGGGTTTCCAATTGGCGGGATGTTTGGTACGCAAATGCAACTACAGTCAAAAATGGCCAAGTTTGTAACAGTTTGATGTCATTGGCTTTTTTTTTTATGAGTCATTGGGCTGTGGGTGTGTGAGGGAGGCGTGTACCAGTGTTAAGGAATCTACTAATCAGCCTCACCTGTGTAGCCTACAAAATGTTTGTCAGTGGTGTAGGGTGAGCTCAGGGAAGGCACACTTTCTGTTTACCGCAAACGGAACAACGATACAATGTAACATTCTGGACTGACTATTTTTGTTCTTCCCGCTGGTAGTAGCAAACAAAGTGGTGAATATAATCACAAGTCGTCGTGGATTTTGTGTGGCGTGTAACGATAGTGGACCCTTGTTCCTTTGCTTAGCCTGCCGCGGCTTTGAAAAAGTAGATGGACTTTATTGCCACATTAGGCTCGTTTGCGCCATCTCTATAACATTTGCCTATTCACATTGGCCATTCCTTTGGAAGCATGCCAAGTAGTAACACCTAGTCTAATATAACCAAATATATCACCTATACAGACCAAAACAACCCATACAAAAGACCATATTTGGTTATATTATAGAGGAGGTGGTATGTTTCATCTCTGAAAAGACACTTGGATACAATGTCAAGGCATTACCGTGCTCTTCGTGACAGAGAGAAGACACCCTTGACATCTGCTGGGACTTGCACAGGTGCGTTGCGGTCTTTGGTGTTTTTCCAGGGGTGATGCAGTAATTTAGTGGAGCAACCCCTCTTATCGGCTAATGCTTCAATTCGCTTCCCTTCACTTGTTAGGTGTCTTTTGCCCAACTTCCAGGAAAACACAACTGGATGAAGCCTTGGTGGACATGGAGCGCCAACCTTTTACTGTGGCCAACAACCAAGGATTCAGGGGCTTCGTCAAATCACTTGATCGCTAGCCACATGTTCTGCAGGCTACTGCTGTCAGCCTTACAGCTGACATAAGGACTTTGTTGAACATGGAGGCGGATGGTGTGATGAACGGCACGCCACTCGGCATTCACCACTTCCCTAAGTGCCATCCAGCCTGTTGGAGCCTATTTAGCTTCATTTGTAGTTAGCTTATTGGAAGACGCTAGAAATGGCCACCACCTGGTGTTGCCCTGTGCTATTGACAGGAGGCCTTTACAATTAGGTCCCACATTACACACAGGTGCACCAACCAGCACATGAATGCTGAGAGACCACACAGTTTTTACTGCACAGTTTTTGGTCTCTGCTTTATCTCCATACCGACACTAATTACCTGACACTTTACAACGCTATGTTTTAGACATTGCACCTGATTTGTGATAGTAGCATCTCT
This sequence comes from Chelidonichthys spinosus, assembly GCA_029853015.1. NCBI lineage: Eukaryota > Metazoa > Chordata > Actinopteri > Perciformes > Triglidae > Chelidonichthys > Chelidonichthys spinosus. The sequence goes on along the minus strand of CM056844.1, from coordinate 2,262,867 downwards.
TTTGTTTAGTTGTACTTTGACTTTAATTCTATTGGTGCGTGTTGGCGTTCTCTTTTCCTGTCATCGTCGTTTCACTGGCCACTAGGTGTCTCCAGCGTGCCAATATGCAGCTTTGCGGTCAAACCACTTTGGTGCTTCATCTGGCTGAGAGCCTTTGATGTTTCACCAGGCATCAGGCTCGACAAACTGCACCTCGTCTGCAAATTAGACGAGAGCGGGCGGAACGGCAGGAGGCAAAGCCTACAAGCTTCACTCCAGTCCCACAGTTTCCATTGGCCTTCCGAGATTGGACACAAAGTCGTCACAAAAAGTGCTGTTACACTTGGTCTGTACCATCTGAACCACAATCGCATTGATTGAGACAGGGCCAGCCCATGACATAAGCTAATGCTAAGGGCACTGTCCATGGGGGGGGGCAACTGTCCGGTGGCCAGGGAAGAAAGACCAATAATTTCATGTCACATTATCTCTGTCTTTTAGTCGTTTCTCCTCTTCTTTTTTCTTACAGATAGCTTAATGCGAAAAAGGCAGGTTACTAACATTACATGATTCACTCATTACTAATCAAGTAACGTTAGCTATTTATTGACTGTTTTAAGGTCAGTTAATATTGTGTAGGGGCGGGGGCTAAATTGTTATGGAAAGCACTCTGAAGTGGACACTATCTCACGTTCAGTGGCTTTTGACACAAACTGGCGTCTCAACATCCAACAAGCATACATTATTATGTAACATTAGGTAATTACAGTACTCCCACCTTACATTCCTCAGGGACATTTCTATTGGATCTTTTAAGCAGGTGTTTACATTTGCTTACATTTTGATTGCCTTCAGGTTAGCTAACATTTGCCCTGCTGGTAATAGTCACTTTTCCACCCCTTTATATATTAGAGTTGTAAGCCTAGTGTGAAATAATAACCGTTGTAATAATGATGTGCACTTTGTTTGTTTGGATTTCTCTATCCATACATACATTAATTTATTCACTTGCTTATTTATTTACCTACCTTTTCTCTTCTTTTTTTTTGTTTTGTTTTTGTGGTCTTGAATTTTCTTTTACCTATGCATGTCCATCGGCTGGGGGGGGGGGGGGGGCTGTATTTAGGTTGGTAATCACAACACTGTTATTACAAAAACAAATAAAAAAGACTAATGATGTGCACTCTGTTTGAGTTTTACATGTACAAAACAATAATGTTCATTAAGCTATGTCACATGACAGAGAATGCTGTTTTGAATATGAGCACTGCTGTGATTCAGTCAAAGATAACATTCTCATATGATAGATTACTGCTATGTTAGGATTACTTTACATTTGATTCCATTCATTGTCATTACAGTGAAATGCTGAATAGCAGAATGCAGTTTGCATCTAAGTGAACATCAGAAATAAAAAGCCAAAGACATATATACTGTGATTCCAGGAATTGAATGAAATGCTAAAAACAGATTATTAGACTGGAATACTCAATGGTGTCACATGCTCCTCTCTTCAGATGTGCTGTTCAAGTTTCTCAATCCCACCCCTGGCCCAGCTACCACGTCCTACCACTGCTGCCTCCACCTCAGCAGCACAACCCAGCCATGATGCAGCAGCATCAAGCAGTCCTCCTGCTGCACCAATAGACCCTGCTGACTGTTTGACCTTCTGCTTTCACTGGAAAGGTACACAGGTCACAGAGGTCCATTTTGCTGAGGCTGAGAGAAAAAGGTGGGGTGAAGTTCGACATCGTTTGGTGGCAAGAATTCAGGCCTTAGCTGAAAGAAACATGGCTTTCGGGGGGGGGGGGGCACAGACAAATAAAGACAATGGAAATGTTGTTAATGTAAGGACTTTGAGCTTATGGCCAAATTTGATCCAGTGATGGAGCAGCATGTCAGTTCATTTTGGATGGTTGTTCCCAGATAATGTTTGTGACTGGCAGCTCCACTTTCTACTCTACTGATTGTTTTGATCTCTTCCACAATGCATTTTATTATTGTTTAACTGATGGAGTCAAAATATTTCTCCATCGTTTTAGATTGCACACCTGATCTGAGTCATAAGGAACAGCTCTCTATCCTGACTGTGACAGTGTCACAAGAAGACATACCACAAGTTAACAAGCATTTCCTGGCCTTTCTTGTTGCAGAGGAATCAACAGGAGATCATTTGTCAACTCTCATCCTAAAACAGGACTGTCCTCTGCAGTCTTCAAAAGGAATGTTAAGCTCCTCTCACTAAGACAATGGGGCCAACATGAAGGGAAAACATAAAGGTGTTCAGGCAAGGTTGCTTCAGCTAAACTCGAGACCTTTTTCTGTCCCATGTGATGGCCACACTTTGGTGAGGTTTTTGCAGCATCAGCTACTACCACATTTAGATTCCCTTGGCTACTTTGGCCATTTAACAATGTTATTCAAGCTCTTCTTTTGACACCAAACAGCTCTCGGATGAGGCGAGAGCCAGGCGTTTCCCATCATGCCCCGGGCCTTGCAGTTGGTATTCGATGATGCCACTTTGCTTTTCCTTTAATTGTCTTGCATTTAATGATACTTGAGGCAAACCAGCCCCTATGGGTTTCTGAATCTCACAAGCCCAATTGGTTTCGTTTTTCGGAATTTCCTCGGTAGGTTGCCTTTATTTTTGTATGAATAAAGATAATCTGAAATGATCATTTGGATTTATTCCCAAAACAACTGCGGCCGCCTTGATCTCTTGAGATTATCGCGTTGGCCACGTGTGCATGACGTCAGAGCAAATCGGGATCAGGTCGGACCCAAAACTAACCGCCATGCGTTGTGCACCGAGCGCCGGTGAGCGATTGAGCGCAGGACTGGCTCATCTCTAATGACTACACTAAACAAGGATACAGTTTCTGTGCACGGCTTCATTTTACCTTCATGTTATTATTATCAACCCACTGATTGCTCTGTATGCCACATATGTTGACAGTATGGTGGAAATTAACAGGCTTGTTATACTCGTAATCATAAGCTGCACGAAATGCAAATCATGTTAATGTAGGTATTGTCTGTGTTTTCTGATATTGCTTGACAACATCTACTTATGTAGCTGGATGCATTGTCAAACTCTGACCAGCAGAGGGCGCGTTGGCTACACTGTCTTCAGGGACACGGCAAGTGTCGCGTGAATACGTTCAGAGAACGCGAACACACTCTCGAGCGGGAACCTACTGCGAGTGTGGCGAACTGTCATGACAAATAGAGATTTAGTGCTATTTTACAGGTCGAGTTAGGATTGTGTAATTGATGGGGGAATATGTCACGTGGTACTCTGAAACAATCCCACATAAAAGGTACAACGGGATTAGAATGTTAGTACGTTACTAGCTAGCCAGCCACTCGTTAGCACTGGTTGCTTAGTTACCTCCAGCGAGCGGGACGCTTGACAGTCAAACTATGAGCCGGTCTAAAGAGGCCGGACTGCTCGTGTAGAGTTCATAGATAGGTATTGGCTATGTTACATGAATAAGTTCTGTATTATTCACCGTCAAGGAAGCGACGACGCTGGACCGCCCTCATCCGTTACGTCATTCACAGCCGCTCCAACCACACGCAACTATCGGCGTATAGATGGACAACAGCGATCCGGACACTTACTTGGCGCAGAGCGATCCTAACCAGCAGCAGCAACCGGCCGCCGGGACTCTGCTTCGGGCGTAGAAGGAAGGAGAGGGGGGGGGGGGGGGGGGGGGGGGGGGGGATCAGAGGAGGCGTCACGAACGCCTCTCGTAGTACTCGTCCCTCACACAGGTGCTACGATACGTCACGGCAGCGTCATCGGGTAGGCGACGGTGCTTTATCATCCGTGACGTCAGCCAGACGCGCTCTGCTGCTAACGTCGGAGCTACCTGTTCCGTTCCCAATCACCGAGAAACCCACACATCTGTTACTTATGTCCTTATACAGCGATCCACCGTGACCCAGCGGAGCAGAGCCACCCCGGCCAGCCGAGGGAAGGACTACCGCACGGGAGCCGGGGACCAGCCGAGGACCAGCCGAGGACCGACAGTGCTGAGTGGAAGCAGCAGAGTGACAGACTGAGCGACGAGTGCTGCTTAAATAGCTTGGAAATGAGGCGAGCTGCACCTGCGAGACCAGGTGGGACGAGTTGACTTGATGATGTGGGCGTGGCTTCCTGAGCAGCAGGTGAGCATAGTTGGCTTGATGAGCAAGTGAGCAAAGATGGATTATATATTCTATCTCTTACTTGGTGTTATGAAACATGTCCATGACATTCATGACCACTGCAGGACTGATGATGCCCCCCCCCCCTTCTATTTGTAGCTCTTACAATGTCTGCTAAATGACCTCATGATTACATTTACATTGTCATCGTCACACTGTACTTGTGCACATACACATTCTTTTCAAATGATTATGATTTCAGGGTTCCCTGGGTGCAGCAGTCTAACTTCTTACGAGGTTTTATTAACAAACAACACTTAATGTGTGTGGGTGTCCTGCATCACAAAGAATCCACACATTGCCCACTCCATCTGCTTGATTTCTTTATTGATTTGGTGGGACTCCTCTTCTCCAGACTCTCCTCCCCTCCTCCTGGAAATTACTGCCATCTCCTCAGTTCTCCTGACCAGACATGTGTGTATGATAGTCAGCAGACCGACACACATCCTTGTTGAGGTTCTCTACAGTTTCATATCAAATCACTCTCATAGACGGGCCACAACACACAATACATACATACATAATTCATCATTCTTACATGATGTTTATGTGGACTTAATCATACTGTATAACCACACCCCCAAATCCACACACAGCTCTGCTGTCGTCAGGCTGATGGCTTGGACTGGACAGGGAGAGGTGTCATGCCTGGAAGGTATGTACGGATTCTCCAGCTGAGGCCTCTCACAACAACCACTGCATTTCACATCATACTCAACTCCCAACAGTCTCAGACCACATTTCCCATCAGCCCCTGCTGGTTGCTAAGAAATCAAAGTGTGCCACTCTGATTACACTGTACAAAATATTAATTTTATTTTAGAAAACAACATGTCATCAACATTTACTTCTACAATAGACAGCTTAGAAAACACAACAGAGACAATAATGAGGGATTTTTACTGCTGCATGTGAGGGGGGGGGGGGCCACACACAGCATCTAACCGTGCGACAGGAAACATCAGCTGTCGGTCTAAATATTTAGCTACGATCTGATCGACGAGCAGAAATCTGTCGATCCGTAAACGCCGCAAATCAAAGTCGTGAAAACACGTTGGACCTGTTTTGGCCTGTTGATGCACCTTGGGATCTGAAGGTAATACTAATATTACAATTATTACTCATATGATGGATGCTACTAATAATCTTAATAAACCACCAACCTGACCCGGCTGGTATGACTTGTGTTCAAAGAGCTCGACGATAAACTACCGTTTCAAAGTGACCTTGGCAGTGGTCAAACTCTGACTGCTGGAACTTCTCTGCTACTTCCTGTTTGAGGGTTGCTAATTACGCATCGTCCTGTTACGCTAACACACCTGCTAACAGCATCCGCTAACAGCACTGGTTGAAATGTAAACATGTTAGTTAAGCAGCATTTTGGTGTCTGAAGGATCCGAGAACTACCGACGTCACGGAAAACTCACGGAGCGGCGAAGGCACTGACGGGGAGGGGCACCTTTAAAACCCCATCGCCACCAAACCCATAACGCTAATGATGACGCCACAAACCTCCAGCCGCGCGTTTCCTCCAACAGACGCCCTCGAACGCACCCTGAAGACCTTAAACCCTTCTACGGCTGAGACAGGAGAGACAGACGCAGCAGATTTGACAGCTTTGTGAAGACAGACAGACAGACAGACACACACACAGACAAACGTCCTCAGCAGACAAAGTGAAGAGAGACTGAAGATCAAACGACACAATATTTACAGTATGGACCTACAGAGGTCAAAGGTGACATGCAAATCACGCGTTTGAGCCTGTCGTCGCCTTCTCCTCCGGTCGGGTGGATCGCCAGCACGGAGGAGACGGAAGACCGACTCCCGTCGCTCAAAGACCACGACGGGGATCTGCGGGGACACAGATGAGAAACCGGGGGAGGATTCGTTGCTGTACTGATAGAGACGTACTGTTTGCATGGAAAGGTCGCAGCAGAGAGACACGGTCCTACCTGGAAGTCGGCGGTTCGGGACTCGGGACTACGTGGCGCTGCTCCCTCTCCTCTCCAGGATTCTGTTCCACCAAACGAGAGAAAGGGGATTAATTTGCTGCTTTGTGGCCCTGCGTGGAACAGACCGACCGAGTTCAAAACGCTACACCGTGTGCACCGAGCCGTCTGTGAGGCGATGACAGGAAGCGCCTCGTAGATTTACGTTTCGATTAACGTTCAAACGTTTCGTTCGTCTGCATCCTGATCCACGTTCAGACACTCACACTTGAGTCTGTCGCACAAAGTCTGCAAAGTGCTGGTCTCTGGCACACAACTCGATGATCCTGAGACGCTCCTGGATCTCCTGCAAAAGTCAGAGGTCACACGTCAGGAAACATGTTTACCGCACTACAAAACACCTCGACTGTCCCTTTAAGGATTCGTGGGACCCTGACGCTAGGACCCTTTTCTGCTCTTCACGACGCATCTCACAAATCCATTTGGTGCCCTTCTTTTCCCTTTTATAATCTGACTCCATGGACGTGACATTCTATTCAACCTCTTTGCCGATGACGCAGCCGTTGCTTTTCTCTACACGAACACATTCTATCGTTGAAACGGACCGAGGATCTTGTACCTCCTTGGTGAGTGCGGTGTTCTGGTAGATCTGTCGGATCTCTTCACCGTCGAGGTCTCTGGAGCCGCCGGTTGAGCTGCCGTACCGGGGCGCGTCGTCGTAGCGGCGGTAGTACTGGCCAGTGACCGGATCGCACTCGAACGTGGGCTCCCACTTGTTGGCGTGCTCCACCGCCAGCAAACTGTCACCTCGTCTGCTGAAGGGAAGCACGTCAACTGTTTACAGTACGTCCACCTCGTCACCTACTGCTACGCCACTGATCGTGACTAGCGAGCGGGCACTGGCGTGGCTTACCTGAGCGGGTCCTCAGTGTCGCCCCCCTCGTACCGATCTCGCAGCGTTCTCGCCAGGAAGACCGCGATCCCAGCTGCCACCACGAAGAAGCCAGCCACCGAGGCGATGGCGATGCCAACCACCAGCGGCTCCGAGACGTACTCCTCGCAGTGCTCGCCGCGATACCACCAGTTCTCTCCGACCCGACACCTGCAGCCGAGGAAACGGGTTCAACGTGGACACGGAAAGAACAAAAAGTATTTTTGCCGTCTTTCGTCAGAGGTTGACAACAACAAAAGCTACTCCGAGTTGTATCTTCAGAGCGCGTAACCTCCAACCTGCAGATGGCGCCCTTGCCGGGGATCACGTCACATTTGCCGTCGTTGAGACAAAAGTCGTGCCGCGCCTCGCAGATGCTCTGACACGGCAGTCCGTCCACGCTCAGGTACCCGGCGTCGCACACGCACTCGGCCTCGCCGGACCACCGGTTCACCTTGCATCTGGAGAAGTCGTTACACGCCTGGAACTTGCAGGGGTCCGCCCGCTCGCCTGACAAGAATCAAACAACAGAGAGACAGAATTCAGTCAAACTAAATTCGCCCCGACATTTCTGTCGGTCCGAGTGTTTTTCTACATACGAGCTGCAGTAAAGGACCTGACTACTGGTTCACAGTATTGGTGAACGCGACGGCAAGTCCGTACGAGTCTAAGGGGGAGAGGATTTGTTACGAGGCTAAACGACAACTTAGCGCAGACCCGGGGACCGACCCCAGGACCGGATCGCCAAACTGGCAGAGGAACCCCACGGAGGAGCCGCGGGACCGCCCAGAGTGCTGACCCTCTGCCGTCGGAGCGGAGCAAAGGGAGTAAAGTGATTATCGGCTGACCGCGGTGACTCGCTGTTGTAGATTACCGGGAGCTCCTCGGACTGGCTCAGACAGATTAAAGAGCTGCAGCTCAGCAGAGGTGGAAGTGACCGTAAATCTCATCCGACATGAGAGAGCCTGAAGACGACACACGATCGAGTATGTCAGTAGCAATTCCGTGTTAACGGAGATAATATCGTTCTTAAATAATATGTCACCGACACGATTAACATTTGGATCGTTTGTAAAGTAGTAGAAAGCAGTACAAGTACCTCAAATGGGGTACATCTTGCAGACAGACAACCCCAGTATATGAGTCGGGCACATTCCTCTCAGACAGATTTACGGTCAACAGGTGAATCACGTCATCGCAACTCTGATGGAATACCTGACAGAAACGGCTTCTGAGCGTAAACGCAGTCCCGAGACACGGGTACAGCTACGGCCCTCGATGAGGCTCGTGAGGCACCTGACAACAACTGTTTTTGACCCAAAGAACTAAAGTGCCGAAGCTGAGCTCCTTTTCGCCTCGCGTTCGGTGCCGACTCGATGGACTGCAAATGATTCACGTTCAGTCTGCGGAAAGTGCTACAATTCTGACCCTCTGTTTTACTCCCGTCCTACCCGATTCGACGTCCAGCGAGTGCTTGTCGATGGCCAGGTTCGTGGTCTGGTAAGCGGCGTTGGCAAAGTCCTCCAGGATGAGGTAGACCACGCCAGTGACCCCTCTGGGAACTGGCTTACCGAACCTCATCCTGCTGTTCACCACGATGCTGCCGTTCCTGAAGTTGAGGATCTCCAGGTTCTTGAAGTTGTTCAGGTTGGTCTCGAGGTGTGGGACTAGCTGCGGGGTGAAGACAAAGATGTGAAAACAACTGGACGTGTGAATCTACAACTTTCTATCCACACCGTTCTTTGACTTCTCACCAGCTGGAGGAACTGTTGCTCCAGGGCTTTGTACTCGGGGGAGCTCTTGTTGAACAGGTCCGTGGAAAACGCCATGTTGGTCACCCTGAGGCTGAAGAACACCGTCAGGGCCCCGCCCGGTCGGGTCGGTGATGCCACCCACTCCAGATCTGATCCCTGGGCCCCGCTGGAAAAGCTGCCGCTGCCGCCGTCGTCTTCGGGCGCCGTGCCGGCGTACCGGAACGCGTCCGAGCCAAAGTTGGCGCTCGCCGTGTCCGCCGAATGACTGCCGTCAAAGCGCTGGATATCTCTAGTGAGGGTTGTGGTGGTGGTGTTGTTGTTGACGACTTCCTGAGGCAAGGACGTTGTTTCTGAAGTATTTGTCACCATAGTTAACAAGTCTTCATCCTGTGCTGAAGCGCCTAGTGACGCTTCTGTTGTAGCACCTTCGGTTTGGTTTGCACCCACAACCGATGGCAGAACGACACCTGAAGTCGGACCCGTCGTTGGAACGTCATCGACGTCTTGGTGGTTTGGGTGCTCGCGGTGGACCGGTTCCTCGTCTTCAGGTGCCATATCCGATACTCGCGTGAATGGCGAGTCCCTCTCGGGTGAGAGTGCCATGCCGTTGATGTGTTCTGAACTTACAGAGGAAGTGAAGACTGGAGGTGCGGCGGGGACGACCGTGACTCGGTCCGCGACTGGATTTGTGTCCTGGAAACTAACTGCCGGTGACGTCGTCACGGCAACCGAGGCGCCCGTGCGTCGCTCCTCTAAAATCTCAACCTCGTCGTGGTCTTTGGTTTCGGCCTGCAGCGAGTTTGCCTTTCCTGTGACTGTCTCCAGTTGTAAGGGCTCGTTGACGATTGGATCAAAGGTGGCCTCTTCGACTGTCTGGATTGCAACAAAGGTAGGTGACTCTTTATTTGAGGTATCGGCCAAAACCGTCACTTGCACCTCGTCCTTCCCGGCTCCGTCTTCTGATCCGGACCAAACTGGTGCTGCTGGAAGCTCCGTTCTGGCTTCCGCAGTCACTTCCGCCACTTCGGTGGGTTCTGAAAGCTGGAATGCTGGATCGGTTGGCCCCGCAAACGCAAAGGCCTCCAGAGTCCAGCTTTCGGGACCGGGAGAATCCGTAACTGGGGCCGTGAGGGTGTATGGTCTTGTCCAGGAGTAGTCGTAGATGCCAGACGCCTCCACTGTTTTCACTGAAAGTTCAACAGTCAAGGTTCCTTTAGGCAAGAATACGGGAGCTTCGGTGGTGGTTGAGTACCGAGGCTGCGTGCTGATGCGTCTTGTCGCCAAAACCTCTTCCGAGAAGTGTCCCGCGATGCCTTCGTCCGGTAACGATCCTTGAAATACAGCGACTGTTGCGACCTCCGAATCCGACGCGGTCGCTTCCTCGCCGGTCTGTGCCTCTACGGTGTCCTCTTCTTCGTCCTCCGTCTCCTCCAGATCGGGTGGCGGCAGGGCCTCAGGGCCGCCGTCCCCTTCCCCGTAGAGGCCGATGTCCTCGGGGGACGCCGCCGGGCGCATAGACCAGAGATCTGCTCCCTGGCCGTCGCCCGAGTAACCCGAGCCAGATCCTTGTTCCTGCGTGACGTCGGAGCCCGTTTCGGCTTTCGCTGGTGGTGGGAGGGCGTCCCCTGCCAAAGAGCCTCCGGGACTGACCGCGTGGTCTCCTCTGGGGAGGTTGTCTCCAGCGTTACTGAGGAGGAATCCCTCATCTTCGATATTTCCGTCATCTGTAATCCACAAAAGCACAAGAGTTTTTCTCCTACAAACCCAAACAAACCTATCCAGATGGTTTCCGGTGTGACGAACCTGATGGGTTTTACTGGTCTCGCTGGGAAGCGATGCCAGTTTTCATTTATTCACACTACGATAGCGTTAGGCAAAAAGGTTTCAGTATGTTGATTCCAATGCACCTTTAATATGAAAACAGTTTAACTTTTTGGAGTGTCTAGGTGTTTGGGTGATTAAAACGATGGAAACCAAAACTATTTCAGTTGGACCTGGAGATGCAATCGAGTAACTTGTACAAATACAAAAACCTGGTGTTTGAGTCCCCGTCGCCAGTGTTTAATCGGGACGCTGGGATAATCGATACAGATACTGGGATCGATACATCCCCGTTGGTAACTCTCTCTGAAAACAAACATTCTCTCATTTGGATTTAATCAGTTATCGTCGTTATCGATTATCGATCGTTTGTTTACTCTCTCTCTGCAGGTCGACGCTCTGCTCGGGGAAGTCGGCGGCGGCTGGAAGACTCGTGCTCTCGTCCAACACCAAGACGTCGTTCTCGCTCGCCGCCGCGCCCCGAGGGCCTTTCCGCTGGTCGAAGGGGTCAAACGCATAGTCGTCTTTGCTGAGGAAGACGTCGCTGCTGTCGGCCTCGTGGATAGGAGCCTCTGGAGGCTTCTCTGCAGCGAGCGCGTTGTCCTGGAAACGAGAAACAAGTTCACAGATGGGGATCTGGATTTCCGTTATCGGGTTCTTCTTCGGGTTCCAGTTGAACTCACCGTGTCGTTTAAGGCGTCGGCTGGGCGACCCGTTGGTTTACCGGCTGCTAACGAGTTTTCCGCTGAAAATGCAAAACAGTCCTTCGTTAATTAACCCCTCGTCGTCATCGACGCCGTCGCGGTGACTGGATCGGTACTGTCCTACCGTCCTCCAGCTGTGTCTCCCAGCCGCCGGCGTCCCGGGCGGCTTCGTCCACGTCAGGAACGCCGTCCTTGTGCAGAGCCTCGGTGATGTAGTTGCGGAAGTCGGTGATGGTGTAGATGACGGTGGGCTGCTCTGCGGCTCCCGGGTAATTCTTCTCCACCAGGTTGTTCTGAAGAGAGATCGAGTCCAGCGTGCCGTTGGCGATGCCGCTGCTGCCGTCCACCTCCACGGTGACGGCGTAGAGGACCAGGACCACCAGGCCCCTGAAGGGGCCGAAAACAGGACACGTTTAAATTGTTACGTGGCAGTTCTGATTTAAGAGTCAGGGGAGCACAGACGAGGAGAGAGGAGGACATTGAACCTGTTTTAAAGCTCTACTGTTAATCTCCCGCTGCTGCTGCTACAGATTATCCCACTTTAAGGTGATTGACTATTGTTACAGGTGTTATGGCACTGCTCGCTATGGGTATGGCCGACTGCAGCGAGTTCACAGGGAGATGGAATAACAGACCGTTATTTGAACGCATCGTCACACTGACTCGAAACAACTGACGGAACCGACGGCAGATGTGAATGTGTACGTGGAAACTCACCGCTGCAGGTCCTTCTGAGGTCTGAGAACACAAGAGCAGTGCATATCAGCTTCATCGTCTTCAAACACACCACTGGTCCACCGGAGGACAGCGAGTCATCAGAAAACTGTACCTGAACTCGACCACGTAGACGTTCTTGAAGCCCGGCAGCCTCTCGAAGGCGTCTTCCATCTGTCAAAGACGGGAAACAACTTTGACATTTCCGCCGATGTGATTTCACTCGTTCGTCCGACGGTTCGACCGCAACGACGAATCCGCAAACGACGCGTGGAGAAGTAACGGGATGCTTCCGTTTCACCGTAGAATCGCAGTTAAAACCTCCTCGGTCACGTGACACTGTTTCACTCTATTTAACGTGCAAAAACACGGGACTCTGTTATTATTGGAGGACACGAGTATCGCAGCTGACGGTCGTTAATCTCTCTTTCTATTGGCCCCCGTCATTGAACGTTCAGACGTTCAGTCGCCGACGCAGACTACGGCTCCCGTCGGGTTTCCTGGCTCTCGTTCGGCCTGAAGGTCCCCATCTCTGCTTCTCAAATCCTGCAGCTGGATTTGAGACCCAGGACAGGCCTTTGACCTAGAGCCAAAGTCAAAGTAACACTTAAGCACAACAAATAGGCGCAAAGCTGCAGAACAAATGTTAAGTAACAATTCCAAAGTGGACGTTGCGAATGAACCTTCGTGAGACGTTCATAATTCCAAACAATCGTTAACGTATATCGTAGCCAGTAGGGGTGTGAATCTTTGGCTTCGCATCGATTCCGTTAACGATACTGTAGTTGGCGATTCGATTCAAGGACGATTCTTTTTTTTGGGGTAACGATTCGATTCTGTAAACCACCATTCGATTCAGTAACTTGTAACCAAATATCGATATCCCTTAAATAAACATGCTATAATGCAAGTGAGACAATCTGTATAGAATAAATGTTATTTTTTCACCTTTCAGAAGAATACAAACATAGTCCTGCATAATATTTTATGCTGAATACAAAAATGTAATTACACATTGCTCAGTTATTTTTAACATTTTCAGTAGACTACATGCTGGCAGGGGAGAGAGAGTGTCTTAAATGTATTAAAACATTAATCATAAGTAAGAATCACCATTCATCCTGGACCTGTCTGGGACCCCCGTGTAGAAACGCTGATCTTACCCTACGTGTAAAGTGTTTGACCAGCTGCTGGTACCGGAAGCTGCTCGGGTCCCTCAGAGCATCGTTGTAGGTTTCTCCTCGCAGCTTGATGCTCAGCTCTACCACCTGGTCCTTCGTGGGCCTCTGGGGCCGCAGCAAAGTGTCGTGTATCTCGTTACCTATCTGAAAGGACACGTACGTTTGGTATCTGGCCTGGGCCTGAACGCAGATGGTCGACAACTGATGTAGATCTGCTTACCGAGTTCTCCTCCTCCGACCCAAAGTGGTCGTTTCCTAGTAGGTTGTCGACGACGACGTCGCCGGGCATCTCCGGTATATCGGGGAAGTTGCCATTGTTGTACTCCACGACTTGCTTGTTTGTACCCTCCGCGGTGGCTCCCGCTGTAATATACTGCGTTGCTTCTGAGCTGACTCTGGTCTCAGATGTGACCTCTACTAGAGCCCCTTTCGTGAATTCCTCTACATCTGCTGTAACATCTGGGGACATCCCCTCAACTACCCCGCCGTCCTCTGTCGGGTATTCCTCGGGTGTGACCTCGAGGACGGGCTCGTAGGGAAACCTGACCTCCTCGGCTTCCGCCACCGCTCCCCGCGAGGGGGTCTCTGGATCGCCGTTAGTTACGCCTTCTGGAGACGCTTGACTCGGTGCCTCTGGGAAAGATTCCAATCGTGGACCTTCGCTTGCAGGCTCAAACGTGCTTTCTGGGAGTGTTTCCTCCACTTCAGTCACAGGAACTAAAGCCTCAGTAACAACAATAACCTGAGTGATCTCTTCATTGTGAGTCTCTGTGACCACTTCTGGTACAACAACACTCGCTTCCTCTGATGTCTCCGAGGCCTCGGAGGGAGCTTTTTTGCCATCCTCCGACGGTTCTCTTCCAGCTGTTTCTGGCGGTTTAACTGCAGATGTTACGGCAAAAACGGATTTATCCTCGTCCGGTACGACTTCGGGTCGTGCTTCCGGTGTAGGTTCCTTTTCCTCTGCCGTTTCTTTGACGAGTTCTGCTTCTCGTGCCGGTTCCGTCTCTTCTGCCGTTTCGTCTCCGAGTTCTGATCCGAGTTCTCCTGCGGGTTCTGCGGACCCCTGTGCTATTTCTTCCACGGGTTCCAGTACTTGAGGAGGTTCCCCTATAGGCTTTGCCTCTTCTGCAGGTTCCGCTTCTTTTCCGGCATCTCCTGTGGGTTCTGCTAGTTCTCCTTCGACGGGTTCTGGTGTTTGTTCAGTTTCTACTGCGAGTTCCGTTTTTTGTAAAGATTCTGTTCCGTCTACTCCTTCGCTCTCGAGAGGTTCTCTAGATACCTCGGGTGTTTCCGCACCTTTGGCTGTTCCTCCTCCTTCTGTAGTCTTGTCGACTGTCTTAACTGGCGGTTCTTCTTCTGCTGTGATGTGAGCAGGAGCTTCTGCTTGATCCTCCGTTTGGCCTGGGAGTTCTTCCTGTCCTGTTATGACCGTTTCCTCTTTTGCAAGAGTGACGACTTCTGTTTCAGCTGCTCGGTCTTCTTCTGCTGTTGTGAAATCTGTCTTTATGTCCTCGGTGGACTCGTCTTCAACAACAACTAAAGCTTCTTCTGATTTCACCTCTTCCACTTGTTCTTCCTCCTCGGGTGTATCCTCTGTAGGATTCGGCCGTTCCTCCCGTGTGACGTAGGATGCGTCTCCGTCGTCGTTAGCTTGGAGGATCCCTACGACCGGCTCGGATGGAACCTCGTCTCTCGGCGTCGGTTCGTCACCTGGCGGGTTGGCCTTTCCGACGTCGGTACTAACTACTCCCGTCACCTCGTCGCTTGCGGTCTGAACGGAGGCCTGTGAAGGAACCTCTGTTTCTGAGATGGATTCTTCTTCTGGATTCGCATGTGCAAATATTTCAGCTTCTTCTTCAGAGTCGGTCATCAAAAATACAGTTGGAGTCGCATCTGTGCCCACTTTGACTTCATCTTGTTTTTCCACTGCATCTGGGCCAGTTACACGGGTCGGCTGTGGCCGACGCTCAGTCGGTTGCCGTAGGTCGTTCGAAGCCACGTCTGCTGCCGTCTCCAAAGATGAATTGTCCGGTGCTTCTTCGACGCCCTTGAACCGCGTCTCTGGTGTGTGCTGGGATACGAACTCCGACGGAGCCTCGGCTGTAGGCTCCCGGGTTACTTTCTGTCCTAGATCTTCAAGTGGGGCAGCTTCTGTAACAGGTACTGTAGTGGACTTAGAAAAAATCACAGTACTAGCCTGTGTCAGGACCAATTCGGCCATGACCTCTGAGGGGGGCTCCTCGCCTTCTGGACTGACTTCTTTAACCGTCTCGGAACCACGTTCGTCCGCATCTTCCTCCGCCGCCTCTTCTCCTATATCCGGGAGGGTTCCGTCTTCTTCAGCTTCCTCGACGGTCCCGTCGAAGGGATTGTGGGTAACGTGGTCGGCGACCTCCACGGTATCCTCTTTGACATCTCTTTCTTCATCCTCCAGAGAGCCTGTGTGCACCAAAGGTGGACTTTCTGAAGTGGCAGAGACCGCAGGCTCGGAGGTCAAATCCATACCGATAGTGGTCTTGAACGCTACGGCCTCCTGGACCGACCCTTCGCTTGCAGAGAGTGGGGTCGGAGCGGTGACCTCCGAGCCCAGTGGAAGGTCATCTTGGTTAGTGGTGACGTCGTCTGATCCGATGAGGATCGCTTCTTCCCCTGTTGGATGACAACAGAGACAAATTTACTTTCCATCATCAAACAGGTCAACTACAACCCCCCAGCTAACTGAAACACCCAACTCTAGATCTGAGAGGTCCCAACACCAAACACATCTAGTCTGTCAAATGTGACATCATCCACTGGAATCGGGAGGACTCGGTAGTTTGGTCCTCGCTAAAGTTACTGACGAGGTTTTTACATCGATGAGATATGCGGTTCGCCGTCTCTCAGCAGTATAACGGGACCTTACGGCACGACCCGGAGAAACCGTCTTCTGTATAATGAGCGGTTCCCTTTGTGACCTTGTCAAAGTCAAAACCGGGACCTGCGGCAGAACCGCACCTGTTTCCCTTCGAGCGCTGTGGAAGTGGGTCGATTTCTGGCCGTTTCATCTGTTTCAGAGACACCAGAGACTTTTGCTTTCAGCTCCACGTCGGCACAAATACGGCAGCGTGCGTGTCCTTGTGACCGTTCCTCGTGTCTGCACCTGCTCGCCTCCTCCGTTGACCAGACTGCTGCCTGTAAATAGGCTTACTGATCTAATCTGAGAGCAGAGCTGCCACCGCTCCTCTCTGCCTATGTAAGCTCTGGCTCGCTTGTTCACGTCGTGGCTCGTCTGAGACCTTCAAGGGGTCACCGGTAACAAACTGTCAACCGCCACTTGCATACAGTCACTGGCTATCGGGATTCCGAAATTAACTCAAAAGACAACGTTTCAAACTCTAACCTGACCTAACCTTTCAAAGACATGAGGTCTGGTCTACCTCAGGATTGGTCAGTAGTTTTACCTGCTGAACTCTCTGTCTCTCTGGTCTGGATGTTTGTTGTTGTTGTTGTTGATTCAGAGCTGCAGGACAAAGACACAGAAGACATTTAGAAGAACTACAGGATGTTAACGGCGACAACGAAACTGAAGGTTCTCCATTATGATCGAGGGTAGAGACTTCTTCGTGTTGAATCGCCACATCGGTTCTTCAGTGACTGAACGCTGAAGATTAATCGTTGACTACGTTCATCAAAGTCATATATCAAACCTGCTGCTGCTTTTTGCGACAGTAAACTGAATATCAAAATTGGCAACAACCATAATGTGACGCCGATAAAGAACGCATAATCAAGTCTCAAGAGCCTGGAGGAGGACCGGGCGTTACACCGGGAGACCTGGACACGTCCGTAGAAGGGCATCGGCCCGGCACCGGGACCGGTGTCTGCTCCTTTGCCGAGGAGGCCCAGGAGGAGCACCGCCTGAGCCCTACAGCATGGCCTCCTGCAGGCTACTGGTATGCAGATTTCTGACCAAACTGACTCTGTGAGGGCCCTATGTCCTCTAGTGGGACCTGGTCTCACAGCCCAGCACCATGCAGCTCCATTGGCATTGGCCAGAGAACAGTAGGTGTCTGCAGGCTGATCTGCATCTATTTATAAATATATGCTATTCAGACATATACACCCAAGTGTATGTATGTGTATATATATGTACCTGCATGGCGGCGGTGGGCTGATGGGGGCGCTGCAACAGGTGATGAAACACAGCACAGGTGTCAATAAACAAACAGCATTATAAACACACTTCTGGTCTCTGGTTCCGATCTGTCCGGCATACTAGACCTGGACCTGTTACTGCACCAGCACGCTAAATCGCTGTTCAAACAATATCTGGCTTCATCAATAATGACTCACCTGTTCTCCGGCGTCACCATGGTAACCCTCTGAAAGACAAACATGCGTCACATTTACTTCCTCTGTATGACTGACTCCTACGCATCAATATTTACATTATATAATATCTACATAAGAAGATAGATATTTATCTACACTCGTGAGACACACTCACGCTGCGACGAGGTCGGCGTGCTCCTCTGATTGGCTGAAGAAGCTGCCGATGTCCTTGATACTGACGGATCCCTCCATGCATCGACCGACCCAGTCCTGGTACTCCTCTCGCTCCGGCAGCCGGTCCCAGAAGATCTTAAAGGCCTCCCAGACCGTCTCCTGACACACTGCCGCACACACATGAATGTGATGTGACATGTTCCGCAGCAACACAACGTCAACGTGGCTCCAACATGGACAAACATCAAGACCGGGACGTCTGAACAAACTCCCTCCGCTGATGGAGGTCGACACTAAACCTTCAGGGGGAAGAAGGTGTTTGGAGGTTTGAGCTTCCGGTTGGTGCTCGGGTCAGAGCGGGGCCCCGATGCTGCTCCAGCTGGTCTAACCGGTCCAGCTGGTGGGTCCACCTTCACAGAGCTCAGTTGATGCATCGGTCGACTTTCTATCCAAACTAAAGGACTACTAAATGGTGAAAATTAAAAGATGATTTTGTGTTTCTCATGGAACTGGGAAAGAAGACCTGCTCAGGAATCCAGCAGAGATTTCAGATAAGAACAGTGAATTAAACATGCCATATTAATAGCATGTTGTTAAACAGCTATTGGTGGAAGGTAACAGGACTGATGCTTCATGGGAGGACCACAAGTCTATAAGTGAGCGTGAGATTAGAGGACTACAGTGACCTCTGACCCCCGAGGGATCGGCTGCCTTTAATGACAACACATACTGACTTTAAGCTCATAAGTCAGTTGGATAAGAACTTCAGTGAAACACCTCAAGTGTTAAAGTACAAACATGAGGGGAAAGACCAGCACCAGGATCGGAGCCAGCCCACGTACCTCTGAGGTGAAAGTAGTCCAGGTGGTTGTTGACGGCCTGATCCAGGGTCTCCTGAGGACACAGTTTGACTCCGCTGGGAAACAAGATGTTCCTTTTCCTCCGAGTCAGAGCAGAGTGTCGTCTGTATAGAAGCTGA
Source organism: Chelidonichthys spinosus (assembly GCA_029853015.1). Lineage (NCBI taxonomy): Eukaryota > Metazoa > Chordata > Actinopteri > Perciformes > Triglidae > Chelidonichthys > Chelidonichthys spinosus. Next base: position 2,244,152 of record CM056844.1, on the reverse strand, counting down.
TCGGAGACCGCCGTTTGGGGGGCCGCGGCTCCACCGGGATCCTCTGACGGATAAGACACAAATCCACCGGGATCCTCTGAGACGCCACCTGAAGAAGACCGGAAACCTTCGGATGATCCTGCTGAACTTTTACCTCAGTAAATGAAGTATTACATCAAGTATAAATATCTGTTCGTAAGAAAACGAGTGGTAATGATAAAATGAGTAATGACGATAAAATGAGTCATGACAGTAAAGTAAGAATAATAAAGTGAGTAATAATGATCATGAGACCTGTCTCCATGACGACGTATCCTGACAGCAACATAGCTCCGAGGGTCCACAGCACCGACGTCCCTCTCGGTCCCACCATGTCTCAGAAGGTGACCGTCCAGCTGGACTCTTATGTCCTGGTCCTCAGCTCATCGGCGTTCGTCTCACGGGCGTCCATGCGGCAGGTCTGAGGGGACGGGATCTGAGGAGGTCCGGCGTCTCTGGCTGCTCGCTCTCAGCTGAGCAGATGGACGTTCTCTCTCTTCGCTCTAATCCGATTTGTTAAGCTGCTCGAGGAGATGAGTGTCAGAGACGTGGTGGGGAGACTGGTCGGTGCTGGTGGGGAGACGGGTCAATGCAGGTTGGAGGAAGTCCAACAAGAGGACAGCGTCCAACAGGAAGACCACTTCCAGGCCGCTTGATGGGTTCTTTACCTGCCGCGCCACTAAAGGTTATATTCACAGTGATTTGCGCTTTGAATTCTGGGTATTTTACACAGTCCGGCTCAGCCAGGTGGTCTCTACAGCAGACTAATCTAGATTACCTCAACACGCTGAGGTCACATTCAAAGGTCAAAGGTCATCGTGGAGTTTCACGACAATTGTCAATAAACATTTATTAATTAACCCATCTGAGAGAGGCCCTGATGAGACCTGGTCCAGGCCCAGACTGACCCCCAGTCAATCAACAACGGAAGACTTCTTTTAACGGATAATGAGATTAACAACGAGACAAACAAACTCACATTCATTATTCTTCTCTTCTTCCCGACCTGGCTTCATTCAGGACTCGGCCTCCAGCAGGGAACCAGGATCAAGTTTCAGTCTTCAGGGCTCAGATTATTTTCGTGGAGGTTCTAAATTGGACTCATCTCAACCTCCCGTCGCCCAGATTAGAGTCAACTACTACGGCGCTAAGGCTAAACGGGGACTCGTCAGGTCTAGGACCGTAACTGAGCCACACCAGGACCAGAACCGGTACCGGACTGGGACTTAGCAAATAAACTTGTGTAGTCTCTTTACTAATGAACAGAGTGTTTAATTTCATTGTTTTGCACCAGTTTTCGGTTGTTTGGTTTCAGGAGTCTCCTCCGGGACCCCCCTCCAGTCTGATCCACTTAGCCTGCCGTAAGCTGATTGGTCCTCAGCGAGGGGGGGCACTAAAACCCAAAGATTACACAGTTAGAGACACGCACATCGCAGAAGAATACGTTTACATAAAACCAACAGTGATAGTTTTTTTACCCAGCATTCTGACTCTTATTTTGAAATCCCGTTTACTCCGTTTCTCAATAAAAGTCTCATGCTGAACGAGAAGAAAGACGTTTATTTGACAGTTAGATCTCTTTGAAGGAACATCGGAAATTAAAAACATATTTAAAAGGTAGAAAAATATAAATTATTTATTGCACAGCTGAATTAACGGCTCGATGTGGTTTTGGTGGTCCTGATCTCAGATTGGTCCTGTCTTGTTCTGCTTCTGGTGCATCTTCAGGATCAGAGTTCGGATCTCCTGGCGCTTCTGTCGCACGCGTTGCCGCGGAAACCAGTTGTCCAACCGTACAGGGAGGTCAAAGTGCACCACGGGGTTCTGGGGAGCCAATCAGAGAGCAGGATTGAGTGTTTCAAACCTGAAGTGGTAGGGGGCCGGGTCTGTGGTGGTCCAGGTCTCGGCTTACCTGCAGGAAGCTCTCGGCGTACTGCAGCAGGTACAGACCACAGTCGCTGCTGTTGTCCTGCTGGGGGACTCTGCAGCTGCAGCTCTGCATGCGATCAGTCGTGAAGACCCGAGGAGTCCCCCTTCGGACCTCCCACTCCACCTGCAGGTACCTGAACACCACCAGGGGGGGGGGGTTACTGAGCAACTCCAGAGAATAACAGAGAAGAAGATGAGCGGCGGTGAAGAAGTGGGACTCACTCTCTGAGGAGTCTGCAGACGGTCTCGTGGTAGGACAGCTTCAGGGAGTCCATGACCAGGATGCAGGGCCTGGGGGGACCATGAGGGGGGGCGGCGGGGACACCGTAGGGGGGGACAAAGGACAGCCAGGGTCACATGAGTCCACCTTAGAGGTGCCACGGCTGGGGTCTGGACTCAACCAGCTCCCATGTGGAGCTGTGCTACATTGAAAACTGACTCCAGATCAGGTCTGACTCACCTCTTTAACACTGTGTCTCTCTGCCAGCTGATCCGAGTACACTCCTACACAACGCACGCACAACTCATTAATATTATTATTAATAATCAACTAATAATAAAAGGCATGAAAATGTCAGGAAGACGTCACAATAATAAACAACAACAACAATAATGAGGTGGAGGAGGAGCAGGAAGGTATTTACCGGAGCACTCTGGGATCTCAGACTGAAGGATCCAGGTCTACCTGCAGCTCGCTCTGATCCACCTGAGACACAAACAACAACCTGGCATCTCTACTTCCTGTGGCTGCTTCACAATAAAAGGCCCGCTGCTGAAGACAAACCAAGACGTGTCCTCGCGTCCTCGCACGTTAACATCACAGCAGCTCACCTGTTGGACTCTCAAAGTCCTCATAGTGGACCTCCTCCAGACCCGGGAAGCAGACCACCACCAGGTACCAGTGAGCCCTGTCAACACAATGAACCCAGATCCAGCATAAGCTCACCACTGGAACCACAGAGCTTTTAATGTTAAAACAACATCGTGGTTAGTTGTTTATATTATTAATATTATGATTATATATTTCAATGCGTGAGTCCATAATAATAATAATGTAAGAAACAGACAGGCTCTTACTCTTGATTGACAGGCACAAACAGGAAGTCTTTGGTGAAGATGTCGACGTGGCGAGTCCACGTCTTCACCCTCTGATGCCTCGTATGGCGATCGCTGGGAGAACACGCAGAGACACGATCAAAGATCAATATAAATATTAAAAAAATACACCAAGACACAATCATATTTATATATATATAGGTTGGTTGATTGATTGATTGTCTTACGGGACAGAGGGGGCGACGTCGTCGTCTCCGGCAGCTCGCCGTCTGCTCAGCTGTTTGTAGAAGAAGCTGCTGAAGACGTGAGTCCTCTGGGCCACCGAGACCCCCACCCCCTCCAGGAGGAGGTACCTGCAGGAGTAGGACCCCTACTGGTAACTGACAGGAACTACATACACCTTCTTATTTCCGTTTAGACAGTATCTGTAGAACACGTCAGGAAGACGGAAGTGACTCACTTGAGGTAGAAGTCGATGATGACGTCGTTGAGGAACTCGCTGCCGTCCAGACAGGCCAGGTCCTCCTTCGTCACCGTGATCCGACCTTTAGAGGGCGCAGCGGGGTACTGGATCAACCTGGAGACAGCACACAGAGGGTTCAATGCTGACGTCTACAGTCCGAACTGGTCCAGGTCTGGTAACCTGGTTCAGGTGGGGTTACCTGGGGGGAAGCTGCTGCAGACTAGAAGAGTTGGACTTCTTGTTCTTCTGGTTGATTCTCACCTTAAAGAGATTTGAACCGTTTTAATGTTTCTACTCAGAGAAACAGAGAGGGGAGGAAGAGGAGGAGGAGGAATAATGAGTCTTACAGCAGAGTGTCCCAGCAGGCTGAGGAGGTGCTGGTCCAGAGGAGCAGGACAGCTGTGGAGGAGCAGGAGCCCATCACTCCACTCCAGAGGGGAGGTGGGCCCACCGACGGAGGAGGAGCAGCCCTTCCTGTACTCCTCCGTGTCCAGGATGGAGGTCAGCAGGGCCACCTGCAGCTCTGGAAGCTGCTCCTTCAACACCAGCAGGAGGAAGGAGCATGCTGGACCTGAATGACCAGAAGGACACGTTTACAAACGGGACTCCAGACCCGACCGGGTCCACCAGTGGACTACGTTTCTAGTGTTATCGGTCAGTGTGGCGGAATATTCCAGTTCATGTTCCTGTGTGGACCATGCCAAGGACGCAAAGATCAACTCTACCTGATGTGGTACTGGTGGAGGTCTGGATGGGGGACAGCTCCCTCTGCAGTAGGTTGGCCTGAGCGTCTGTCACCCAGAGGAAGAGCAGGGAGGGGGCGGGACCTTTCCAACCAGCCAATAGAGGCCCGTCCTGAGCCAGGGCCCCGTCCCAGACCCCATAGCCCCGAACCTGAGACGCCACCACTGCGACCTCGCCCTCCTCCGCGCCTACAAACAGTCACGGCACGGTTATCAAACAGCTGCTCAAGAACCAGGATGTAGATCAAAGTGAGCGGTTACCTTTCAGAGGAAGGACGACGCCATTCTCCGTTATCTACGCAGAAGAACAAAGTCGTCAAACACGGGAACCACACTGAACCAGGGTTCTACTTCCTGTTCCACACAGGGTTCTACTGATCAAACGGGATCTCTTTCATGTTGGATAACAACAACATAAACCCCTGTCGTCCTCGTAAGGCCGCTCTTATTCAACCCCATGCTGTGTCCTAATTGCTTGTTAATGGCTGAAACCTCAACAAGGTTTTAACGAGGTCTGACTCACTCCCTGCTGGGCTGTTGCCATGACAACAGCTTGGTGTTTTACAGCTGAAATTAATCCAGAGTTTTCCAGCAAGACTTAATTTTCTTTGCCTAATTAGGAACATTTGTGCCAACAACACACACACACACATAAGTGTGTGTTGGCACAGGAACATGGAAAAACAACACTGCTGAAGATGTGTAAGTCAGAAGCTCCTTGGCGGTGTTCCTGCTGAACATTAACAGTACATCTGAGAAGATGACATGAATTAAATGTGTGGCGGCGTCCCAGAATCCTCAGCTTCAGCCGTACTCACCTTCATCTTCCCGTTGGCGTCGGTGTGTGTCAGGCCAGCGAGCAGCGAGGTGAAGTCCAGCTGGAGGAAGGAAGGTGGCGGCGGGTCTTCTGTTTCCCCTCTGGAGGCCTGCTGAGCCTGTCAGACAGAACCCAGGGACCGATCATCAGGTCAAAGGTTAGATGTCATATATATATATCATGATTACATTCTCTCTCTCTCTCTCTCCTCCCCTCCGTTACCTTCTCTCTCTCCTCCCCTCTCTTCTGGCATAGTGACGTCTCCGGTCCTCTCTCTTCGTCCTCCTCTTCACTCGACAACACGACTGAGGGAGGAAACACGAACAAATCAATATCCGATCAAAACAAACAAAAGGAAGGTTATATCGTAATGATGAGGATGATGACATCATAGTGAACTCACTGGGCTCTGTGGGAGTGGGCTTAAGTTTCCTCCCCCGAGGTCCAAGGCTGCTCGTCTTCTTCCCCCTGAACTCCCTCCATCTCTCCTTCTCCCTCAGCTCGCTGCCCAGGCTCCGCCTCCTGCTGTCTGGCGTCCTCGCTGACATCACAGCGGGTTTGTCCACAGGCGGCGACACAAAGTCATCTTCTGAGGTCTGGTCTGACTCCACCGTCTTCCACGTTCTCTGTCCCAGCGTGGGCGAACTCAGACTCCCAGCATGCACCTCACTTCGCAGCATTGCCAGAGAGTCCAGCGACGCCACGGAGATGCTCTGAGGCGACGAGTCTGAAGGTTGAATTGTTGATTATTATTGATGATTATTGATCCTGCAGCCAATCTGAATGATGACGTGTCCTCAACGTAAATCAACCACAGGTCACCTTTTTTCTTCTGTGGTGGAGACTCCGAGGTCACATCAGGCAGCAGCAGCCGGTCTGACGCTCTCTTAGGGCGCCATCTGGTGGATCAAACAACAACAACAACAACTCACTGCATGGACGTTCATTCTTAAAGTACTGAATATGTTACACACTGTCCCTTTATTAGCTAAAATCAAAATCTTCATTCATAAATAGGTCCTTACAAGTGTATAATTACCTCTGCCAATAATCTGATTTACCCTCAAGAATTTCTTATTTGGATTTATATTGGACGGCTATCCCCCAAGCAGACAGCCACAGACTTTTTGATCCACCCGTGATGCAGCCATTCCCGGACAACAGTATACCAATATACGAATATAATCTTCCCTTTTATTTATTTCCCCTTGCTGAATTCATTTTATATTAGATGCCTCTATAAGCATGTGAATATTATCTCATTTAGGACCAACGTCAACTGAAATCATACTAGTTTCTTATTCTAAATATGAGAATATTAATGTTGTGAACTCACCCGCGTGAGAGATGGCTGGATGACGACTCAGCTTTCAGTCCAGGCTGTGATTGGCCGCTCCATCCTGCTCTGTGATTGGCCGGGGACGGTCTTCTGCTTGGGCTGTTGAGTCCCAGCAGTGTCTTGACTACGTCCCCGAACAGAGGACCACTGGACGGAGGTTGCAGGTTTAATACCGTTAGTGTTACTGTTAGCTGTTGCAAGTTACTCTGCAGCCTGCAGGAGGCGCTTTACAAACCTCCTTTTGTTCCCCGAGGAGCCCAGTGTGTTCCCAGCATGCATCCTGTGAGAGCGATCCCCATAACTCTGTTCAGACAAAACGAGACAGTTCAAACACCGACAACGGCCTATCCCTTCAAATTCATCTCATACTACCTTACAAGAACCCACGGAACACACATACCTCCTTAAATTCAGAGGAGGCTCCCTGGAGGCGGGACAGTGGTGACGTATGCAGGGGGGCGGAGTCAGCACCTGCTGGCTGTTTCTTCTTGGGGATCTTGAACTGAGACGCCATCCTGACGATAGAACAGCCACTTTAAAACCCCTGAACATGAATGAACACTTTGTATCCTGGTGGATTTAATGAATAACACATCTTGGGAGTCATCTCATAGGTTTTATTTATACATAATTGATTTCACAATTAACAAGGTTAACTGAGAAGTTCCCCTCTCAACGTCACTCCACTGCCTGTTTACACATTATCTGCTAGCAGCTAGCTCTCCTCTCGGCTAGCTCTCCTCTCGGCTAGCTCTCCTCTCGGGAACCTCTCCACCAACACAGCAACTTCCAGCTCATTATTTGTATTAAACGGGCTAATTGTGGCGTTGCTAACTAGATGCTAACGTAGTGTGGCTAACTATTTCACCAACCTAACGGCTGGTAGGCTGCTGCCGCCAGCTAAGCGGCTAGATAGAGAGCTCCGTTAGCTGCGGGCTGCTTCCTCCTTCTTCTTCTTCTTCGCGCTGTTAAATGTCGGTGAACTCTCCGTCCCCCTCATGTGGTCCACAGAATAAACACATGTAAACATATATCATAACTGCGGGACGGAGTCCGCGCTGTCTGCTTGCTGAAAGCCACGAGAAAAAAACACATTTCGGTGAGCCGCTCTCTCCTCCGAGCACAGCGGCGCAACTGCGCCGTGACGTCAGCCGGCGTGGCTAGCGGCTTTACGTCATTACGTCATCAGAATCTCCATCAGCGTTCCTCCAATAAACATCCACAGAATCGACGACATGATTATGAATAGAACATGAAATAGATGAGTAAATGAAGCTCAGGGTTAGATTTATTCAATAAAACCGTTCACCACCTAGAGCAGCACACGACAAATATCTGTTCACTTTATCCCTTTTAAATGTTAACATTATCAACATTTAATTTTATCTTCTTCTTCTGCTTTCATAAAGGTAATTCATCATCATCTTATCTTTATGAACACATTTAACCTTCATATGTTGATGGATCCTTAAACCCAGAACCCTGAAATATAGTTTCAGCTTTGTGCCATCATGTTCGAGTTCCTCGGTTCACCAGCACTTGGGGGTCGACAGCAGGGAGGTTTTGATCCTCCGCCCGGGGTTGAAGATGTCTCGGACCTCCGGTTCCAGATGGACACCGGGCACCTTGAAGATGGACGCCGCTGAAAACCACAGAAGAAGAAGAAGCCGATCCATGAATGGAGGTAGGTTCCACGTGGCGTCTGATTCTATTTCAGGATGTGCTGTTAGCAAGTAGCGCTGTTGGCATTTAAAACCGTTGGCGTGTATGTTAGCATGCAAACGCCGGCGTTCTTACTGTCTCTGAGGTGCATGATGGGAGGAGGCAGTGTGCTGAAGTACGGGTGCTGCAGGGAGTCCTGGGCCGAGATCCGATCTGTAGGGACCCCCTTCAACATCCTCTGGAGCAGGTCCTCGGTCTTATAAGGCAGCTGGTTCAACCTGATAAACATCAACACAGATGAATGACTACAGGAAGTCCTGATCCAAGCTGATCCAGATCCATGCTAACATGTCGTACCGTTTCCAGACGCTCCTCAGCTGCTTTGGCTCGGAGGGAACAAACCGTTCTGTGGAGAGACAAACAAGAACATTCGCATTCCCCTCAGGATGAACCACTCCAACTTTGTGGACCCTCGGACCGTCATCTAGCGCCACCTTCAGGTCAACATGCTAACGACTCTAGTTAGCATGTTAGCGAGAGATCTATAAACAAACTACCTTCAGTATAAGCATTGAGCATGTCGACTTCACTTCCCATAATCCTTTGCCTGTGTAGCCCAGTTGTTATAATCAATATTAGAGGAGAAACAGGAGTAGGAGGAGCAGGAGGGGGAGGAACAGGAAGAGGAGGAGGAGGAGGAGACCTGGGTTATAGTTGGGCAGCTGACTGACTCCAGGCCAGCGGTCCTCAGATGGGAGGCCCAGGACCTGCAGGGACATGAGACCACAGTTCAGATCTGAGAACAGCAGCATTTCAATAAGAAGAAGACGAAGAATCTGCCGACTCACCGTCCAGATCTTCTGGAGCTGTTCAAACACGTCGGTGACTCCGGGGAACGCCGGCACCCCCTGCAGCATCTCCACAAAGATGCAGCCAGCACCCCTGATTCAAACACAGCAAACTTTATTCACACCGCAACGCGGACTAGCAGAAGAACAGAGGACCTGAAAAGGCTCCCTGTGGTACACCACACATGACACAACACATACTGAAGTAGAGATGTGAGTACCTTTACTGCAGTAAGTACTCCTTCCACAGTGTACAAATACTCCTTAGTCCTCCATTCAAACATTTACTGCAGTTAAAGTAACCCCCTCCCCAAGCAGAGCCCCCCTGGGCCAACAAGCCCTCCAACCTCAGGTGGCCTCTGATTGGATGATGTAACTGACCAGAGGTCCAGAGCTGTGGAGTAGTCCGTGGACCCCAGCAGGACGTCGGGGGGTCGGTACCACAGCGTCACCACCTCAGAGGAGAAGGTCTGACTGGGGATGGATTTGGACCGTGCCAGACCTGAACCCAGAATCAGAATCAGAGGTCCAGTCAGAACCACATTAACATCACACGACTCTGACACGAGGTCGTTTACAAGAAGAGGTCTCTTCACCAAAGTCGGCCATCTTGAGTTCCCCCAGGTAGCTGATGAGCAGGTTCTGGGGCTTCAAGTCTCGGTGGAGGATCCGCCGGCTGTGAATGAAGCAGAGCGCTCGCAGCAGCTGGAACATGAAGAGCTGCAACAATGGCGGCAACGCAATCGATATTTGAAGTTGTTTTGAACAGTTTTTATCATTTAAAGGGTGTGTGTGTGTGTGTGTGTTTGTGTGTGTGACGGACCCTGACGTTGTGAGAGTGTAGTCCTCCAGGGTGCTGGGTCAGATACTGGGCCAGGTCTGTCTGCTGCAACAGAAGAAGAACTTTTTCGATTTGAAATATAACTTTATCCACATTTGTATGAAAAACAATGTCCTCACCACATATTCAAAGACAAAAGTCAGAGACTCTCTGGTGTGGATGATGTCATGGAGGACGACGATGTTGGCGTGTTTCAAACCTTTGAGCAGAGACGCTGCACAAACACACACACACTTTAAGAACCTTTTGGACATTGAAGAGGTTTTGAAAAAAAATCCTGAAACCACCAGAAAACTAACAATCTCAGGATACAAAACAGAGAGTGAGTGTGTGTGGATCACCTTCTCTGATGGCGGTGAACGGGACTCCCTCCTCCGTCTTCATACGGATCTCCTTCAGAGCCACGAGCTGTCCGTTTATCCTCCACAAGCAACGAGCAGTACAAGTACACACCGTTAGTCCAAGGTACCACAGTAAAAGTACTGCTGACTTGTGATCCTTTGAGTACCTGTAGCTGATAATGTTTCATGACTTTAGGAGAATTGTGTGTGGTCTGGGGGGCCGACTGACCTGCTGATCCCTTTGTACACGGCGGCGTACGCTCCTTCACCCAGCTTCTCCAGACTCAGGTAAGAATGAGCCGCTCCGAACTGAAGACCTGGTTTCTGATCAGAGGACACGCGTTACTCATCCGGCCACACATCACACTTAGACTTCAAATCAGCGCTCGGGATTCAGGATTAGGCTTCAGGTCCAAAGGCTGTAAAGCAGACGGCACAAAGCAACAAGACCTCCCGGCCAGCAGCAGCTGCAGAAAAGCTTATGGGGGGGCCGAGGGCGGGTGTGGTGATGGAGGGGGGTAATGCGGGACTGAGGACACCTGGCCCACAGGTGTGATGGTTTTCTGACCCAGGTAAAGTGGTCCTGGCAGGTCTTCCGTCCCAGTGGGTCGCTGTTGCTGCGTTCACGCTGCACTCGGAAACGCCGGCTCTGGAGGGTGTGGAACCAGTGAGGCTGGGACCCGGAGGGGGACGAGCCGGACCGGTCCGATTCCAGCTGGGAGACGCAGGCAGAGACCACGTCGACGACCGTTAGTCAAACAGGACTCCCGTTACTCAAACAAGACTACTGTTACTCAGACTTACCTCAGCCGGCTGGAGTGAAGTTGAACTCCTGCTCTTACCAAAGCTGGGCTCCTTCACCTCCTCCTCCTCCTCTTCTCCTTCTTCACTGCTTCCTTTCTCCTCCTCGTCGTGGTCTTCCTCACCACAGCAGCATCTCTTCACCCAGAACCCGACCTCCCTCACCCACCGGGACACGTCCTCCATCTCGTCTTCTTCTCTCTCCGTCTCATGACTCACATGGTTCAGGACGAGCAAACAGGGTCTCATGACCGCCTCAGCCACAACAACAGTGTCCATTCAGCAGAGTGGGAGGGCTGCACCCTCGTGTGGCCACTGCAAGCACTACAGTCAGGACACAGGATGTAAAACAATATGTAACAATAAGACCAACAGGACGAACTCTGACATGTTTTACAGTGTTTGATGAATCCAAACAGGGTTCAGTTTGTATTTTATTGCTCCCATCTGCTCATCTTCATACAGTTTATTTACATTGCAATGGTTTTCATTTCGTATCTTTCAGTTCTCTCCAGCCTTCCAGTTCAACCGGTTTCATTTCATGAAGATAATTATGTTCCAAAGTTCAAGGCTCCCCATCTTCTGACGCTTTATCTGCTACTTTGTTTCCGAAAAAGAAAATTAGTCAGAAAAGCAGCAACATAAACAGCCAAGGTGATTATTTACAGTCTACATCCGGTATTAAAGAGTCAGCTTCTAGCTGGTAATAACATAAGTCATGTATAATAAACACTCAGCATGTTTTAATGAATAAGAATAAAACATACATCCAGTTACTTTCACTTTGTTTAGGCGTTTGGAAACTAAATCTGAACAATCTAATAGAAAATTAATACAATCAGCTGGTTTCATCTCGTTAGAGTCCGTTCAATGAAACCATGAAGTCTCTTTATCTTAACCCCCCAAAAAAACCTTTAACACCTCCTTAATATCATTACATTATAATTATTATTATTAACATTTACTCTGATGCTCAGAAAGAAACCTGCAGGAAGATGATATATTATTATTAGATTGTTTCATGGAACCATGAATCTAAAACGTTACAGAACAAACTAAATATGAATTTATCTTCAGTCAAGCCAGAAAAAACATTAAACTCAATCAAATAAAAGTTAAAAAAAATGGAAGATCACAACAAGTCAATCAAGTCCACATCAGTCCACTTCAGTCCAGTTCGCTGAGGCAGTGTGACATGAACGTCATCACGAGACCTCCCCCGACCTCCGGCTCCACTGTCCTTCCGTTCCCGGAGACGCCATGAAGACCTGGTCGTCCTCTTTTTCCTCTTCGCTCCCTTCTTCCAAGATGGCAGTCATGGGGGTGGCGTGGAGGCGGCAGCGAGCGGCAAAGCGCCGACTGGAGGAGCAGGGGGGGGTGAGGGAGTGCGACAGTGTGGAGGAGGTTGAGGACAGGAACAGGAAGTGAGAGGAGGAGGTGGCGGTGAGAAGAAGTTGATTGTGCATCAGATCCCTTCGTCCCCATCCGAACCCGATCATGGAGAAGTCCTGACCTATGACCTCACATGTATCTGAGGGGTGGGGCGAGCTGCCGGGGTCGTCTCGAGGTCGGCCTGGCGGCGGCGGCAGTCTTTGGAGGTCGGTGGAGGTCGCAGGAGAAGCAAGTATACCGAGCCGCTCGACAGCTGAGATCCGAGAAGACGAATCGGACCGACTTCCCTTCCTCAGCAGGAGGGCCTTAAAGCTCTCGCTGCTCCCTGACCTTTGACCTCTGAGGGCTGCAGTTCGCAGCGGGCGGGTCACAGGGGCGGTCGGCATGGTCTGCGTCGAGGAAGGGAAGATGAGGTAACGCGTCTCACGTCTTCTGGGTCCCGTCTTCCTAGCATCTTCCTCTTAGACCTGAAACACAAAACATCCAAGTTAGAAGACTCGAGACTAGAAGCTTCTGGTTGGAGGATTCAAGACGAGGAGACTAGAAGCAGTGAGTCAGAACAAGGAGGGGACAGGAAGACACCACTAAGAGGACGAAACATAGATTAAAGGGACGGATCCACGGGACACTGATCTAAACCAGGGCTCCAGAAAAAAAAGAACCTGGACTCCATCGAGGACTAATTCAGGATCAGACTTTACCTGCCCCCCGGGGCATCACGCCATGCCCTCCCAGAATGCACTGCTCCACAGAGGCAAAGGAGGAACCAATTAGAGACATGAGAACATGGCAGACGGGTCGGTCCAGTACAGGTGTGTGTTGGCGGTCTCGTACCTGTGGATGGCGGCAAACAGGTCGTCGGTGGTTCGAGGTCGACCGGAGACGAACATCTGCTCTGCCGAAACGCCGACCGACAAAGGAGCTGGGAAGGGAATCAGACAGAATCTGGTTTAGGCCTCAAAATTTTTTCTGGATGCTCTGGGACCACTGTAGCTGTGTAGAACCATACAATAAACATACTGGTCCTCCGTACCGGAGAGGACCCGACTGAGGACAGTCCGACTCACCGTCTGGTCCTCCGGCCTCCTTAAACGCCTCCCTCCTGGGATCCGCTCCCTCCTGGCTCTGCTCCTCTTCCTGGATCAGTAGGTCTGGGAGTGATGACTCCCCCTTCAGACTGTCAGTGGATAGGGCACTGCTGAGGGAGTCCCTGCTCAGACCAATCAGAGAGCAGGAGCTCTCAGAGTCGCTGCCGTCTGCGTCGCATCCCGTCGTCAACGCCGTCCTAGCTCTCGCGGGCATCGTCGGCGCATTCCGTTCATCTCCAGATGATGATGAAGACGACAAAGATGAAGATGAAGAGGCCGCTGTTGCTGCTGACATCATCAACAGCTGCCTGGCCGCCCTCCTCTTCCTCCTCTTCCTCGCTTTGTCTTTGTTCCGAGTGGATGACGACATAGCTGTCGCTGTCTTCATCGCTCTCTCTTCCAGCTGCTCGTCTTCCTCTGCAGCCAGAAGATCAAGAGGAAGGGTTTTATCTTCATTGCCGTGTCCCGTCCGGGTGGAAGCAGGTCCGTGTGACCCCGAGTTCCTGGAGAGACCAGTCTCCGAGCTTGCCCAGGTTCCTGAGGGACCACGATGCTCCGAAAACCCGGAGCTGCCGTTGCAAGTGTTTCTTGTGGTTCTTGGGGTTTTGGGGGAACCGGTCTTCTGCCTGTGAGGGGAACCGGCAGGCGAGGGCGTGTCGGTGGGATTCACAGGTAAAGAACTGTGGCTCTGAGGTGTGCCCAAAGCTGATGGGCTGTTCAACGCAGGAGTAGGTGCCGTGATTGGTCCCGGCCCTCGTCGGGGCGTCGTGAGACCCAAAATGTAAAGATCGGGCTTCTTCGGCAGGGTGGGCTTCTCTGGGGAACGCGGGTTGCTTCGGATTCCGGTCTTATGGGATTCCTTCGGTTGTTGTGGGATCGTCGCTTCGCTGTTGTGGTCTTTGTCGCCATCGGGAGACATTCTGACCCAGGGACCAGGAGGACTCGCCAGAGTATCACACGCGTTGTTCTGGAGGTCTCGGGGAATCGGTCCACCGGTCAGCTGAGACCCGGAGCTTCTCTGGTTAACTTGGCTTGCAACAACTTCTTGCAGGCTCTGAAGATTAGCATCAGACGCCTTGACGTCAGTTTTTGTTTGGTTGAAGTGATCGTGATATGAGTCGCTTCCATCGGCGTTAGCGTTCCCCATTAAAGCACTCGTGACATTAGCATCGCTGCTACCTAGATCGCAGACAGCCTTTTGAGATCCGCTCCCAACTAGCTTAGCATCAGCGTTAGCCTGGTTGTTGCTTGGAAGGTCATGGGTATTATTAGCATGGTTAGCATTAGCCGACAATGTTAGGAGGGTCGCGTCAGCGGATGCAGTGGCTGTTAGCGTGCCGCTGGTCAGCAAGCCTCCCTGGTTCCTGACTGAGCGAAGCTTGACACCCTGCAATGCTAGGGGGGTGACCAAAAGGTAGCCTGGAGGGGGGAGGGGAGGAGGTGGTGGGGGAGGAGGGGGAGCAATGTCAGTAGTTGGCAATTCTGAGAGTTCTGAAGGGAGAGGAAGAGGAGAAGGTGGAGGGGAGGGAGTTGGGGGAGGAGGGAAGTTGGGTGATGATGACATGGAGGACGCCAAAGACTGATGGGAGGTCTGCATGATGGCGTAGGAGTAGGGGGGAGGAGGCCGAGAGGAAGGGAGGAGAAGAGGTGCAAGAGGAGGAGGAATTGGGAGGGATGAAGTTGGGAGAGGAAGCGGTGGGGGAGGGGGAGGAGGAAGAGATGAAGGTGGAGGAGGAGGAGGCGGCAGGGGAGGGGGCGGCGGAAGAGATGAAGGTAGAGGAGGAGGCTCAGCAGAGAGTCTTGAGAAAGATGGAGCAGGCAGGGGCGGAGCTGGAGGAGGACACTGGCGATTGGGGGAGTAGACGACAGGAGGCAAAGGAGAGGGACACGCTGGAGGAGGAGGAGCAGGGAGAGGAGGATGCTTGGCAGAGGAGTCTGAGGAGGGGCAAGAGGAGAGGGAGGAGGTGGAGGAAAATGAGGAGGAGGGCGAGGACAAGAGTGATGACTTTCTCTCCGGCACTGTTGGCTTTGGCCGACCTTGGCCCCCAGACGTTGTACCGGGGTTGGAGACGACGGGGGACAGGGGGGAGGAAGAGGAGAAGGGGGAGGTCGAGGGGAGGGAAAAGGCTCCAGGGCTCACTGCGAGAGGGGAGCAGGGGGAGAGGGGGGAGGACGTGGGAGTGCCAGGAGTAGGAGTGTTAGACTGGCTGGAGTAGCCACTGGAGGGCGAAGTCAGGCGCTGAAGTCCGTCCACAGGAGAGAAGCTTGGTTGGGGGTTCAGAGTTGATCTCAGCACCTCCTCATCTGATCCCTGAGAGGCTGGACTGCAGACGTGGTCGTGTGACTGACTGGAGGTCGCCGGCGGCTGATCGGAAGGGAGGAAGTCAGCGAAGGTCGCCACCTGGAAGTCTGGGCTCAAAGGTTCAAAGGTCGTGACTGTGCCGCAGTTGAAGCCACTCTGGCGGCGTTTGATGTTGCTCCGCGGCACCCAGGGGTCATGGAAGGTCTGGGGAGATGGCGTGAGCACCCTCCGACTGCGGTGCTCGGGTTGGGGGCTCCGCTCTGGGCGGGGACTGGAGGAGGAGTGGGAGGGATTGCGACGACCCGGTCGGCGCCTCAAAGAGTCAGATCGCATCGGTGGCGGAGGCGGGCGCTTGGACTTGCGGAGGGAGATGCTGCGGGAGATCTGAGAGCAGGAAGAGGAAGTGCTATACTTCCTTTTCTCCCCACTTAGCCAGGGAGAGGAGGTTGTGGTCTCTGAACACACAGAGTTGCCGTCAGTGAGGGAGGGAGTCGAACGACCGGAGGAGAGCAAGGGATCGCAGGTCTGATCGTCCCCAGAGACCCGTCTCATCTCCCGGGCCACACCGGTCCAGTCTTCCCCGGTATGGCTACTGTGAACGCTGGAGCTAGGGGAGAGAGGCTGGTAGTTCCACGTGTCCCCATCGTAGAAGCACTGGAGGTCCTGCTGGGTGGGGAACTGGTCATCGAGAGCCTGGTAGCTGACCTGAGACTCTGCGATGGAGGAAGAGGAGAAGTAGTGGGAGGAGGAAGGGTAAATGCGATGTTGGCCAGCCTCGTTCAAGGGCTGATCACTGGGGTAAGACCATTCTGACTGCAGGGCACGACGAGGGGTACTGGGGAGGGGGGATGCGGTGGGGGGGGAAGGGGAGTGGGGGATGACCCTGGCAGTGGGGTCAAAAGGCAGCAGGGGCCCGAGTCGACAACAAGATGAGGAGGCGCTGCCAAAGCTGGCCTCGGAGGTCAAAGAGGAGCTGGTTGGCAGATGGGGGAGGCCCTGGACCACCGAGGAGCACTGGTCCTGACAGGAGTCTGCGGGCGGGGAGGATGTAAGTGAGGCCATGAGGCTGGACAGTCCCCGTCCTCTTGGGGCTCTGATCCTCCTTGCTGATGACTGCCCCTGTACCCCCCTCTCCTCCACCTCCTCCCCGGTGGTCTTCTGTTGGCCCACTGTGGAGAACTGACTGGGAAGCACCAATGACACCAACGGAGAGTCTGCAGAGACATAAGACCAGAAGAGATTAAGGAAAGGAAAAATAACTTTGTTGACCACTCACCTCTTCATGACAATGAGTGGAGCTCATACCCAGATTTTTGACGACATCATCAGGTACCCCAGTAACAGTCTTGCAGCGGCTCAGGTCATGGGGTCGCCGGGATAACGAGTCCGAGTTAGAAACCCCTTTTCGCAAACTGGCTTGACGATCAAAACTCTCTCCTGGACAGTGGAACAGTGGAAATAGAGGTAATGAATCTGTACAACAAGTTTACCGGGTCCAAGTGGAGTCCTCTAGACCAGGTCTGTAGTCAGTCTCAAGTCTGAATATGGACTTGAATTTGGATTCAAGCCTTGACTCAGAGTTGGGTCTGAGTCAATTTGCAAGTGAGTCAGACTTGAACCTGGACTACAGGACTCAACTTGAGAAGTTAAAGCCAGAATCATTTGCACCAATTCAAGTCTGGAGTGGAGTCTCAAATCCAAGTCACGTCCTAAATCCAAATTCAAGTCCCAGGCGAGTTTAGAGTCCAGATTCCATTTGCGTCAAAGCTCAAGTAGAGGATTCAGACCCGTACCTGTGATATTGATGGGGATTATGTCCGCCGCAACAGACTGCGCCTGCCGCCTCATCCTCTCCTCTGGCGTTGGAAGTCGGGGGGGCAGCTCCGTCTGGAACGGAGGCTCGTAGGCGGGGCCAAAGACGTCCCAGTAGGAGGTGTGGGGGATGGGGTTGAGGACCAGCGGGGTCAGAGGTCGCGTGTTGTTCGAGATGAACTGCTCGTCTTCGTCTGAGAAAGTGGAGGACTGAACCACACGACACATTTGTTCAGGTTCAGAGTCCAAGTTTAAACCTCTAGAGTTACACTCTGGACTGTCATTTAGGTCTACGTTAACAGCAAGGGGTCTAATTCTAATCTAGTATGGCCTGGTTTAACATCCAATCTAGTCCAGTCCAGTCTAGTCTACCACGGGCTAGTTCGATCCAAGTTTACCTTTCTTCTCTGAACTGAAAACTTGAAACAAACTGAAAAACAAGACTGAGAGACAAAGTTGAGGAATCTGGAGGTCTACCAAGACCAAGACCAGGACCAAGACAAGAGAGGACACAACAGAGAAGATGAGTGATCATAAGATAAAACAGCATGGAGGTTTAAACATATTAATAACAACAATAATAATAATTGACAGTAGTTCAGTCTGAGCTGCAGGTGGCAGCACAACATTATTGTCACAGTGATTTGTGTGTGTCACTCACCATCCTCCTGCTTTTGTCCTTGCACCCTCTGTGTGCTGTGCTGCCCTCTGATTGGTTGAGACCTGAAGCTGACGGGCTCGGTGGGCGGAGCTTAGAGCTGACTGGTCGGCTGTAGCCATGCTGAGTCAGCCCGTTACATGCTACACACACACACACGTTAGAGAACAGAAGCTCAATGAGCCGTTGAAGATGTTAATCAATAAGGAAACAAGAGGTTATCAATCAATCAATGACCTGCGATGCTCTCTGTTGACCTCTGACCTCGCAGGTCATCAGTGCTGCCAGACCGTCTCTTTGCAGGGATAAAGAGCAAACCCTGCTGGGGCTTCTGGGTAGTGTAGTGAACAGACCACTTGCTGTCCTTGTCTCCTGCAGCAGAGACGGACAGACAGACAACCGTGTTTAATCTCCAAACAAAGGACAGGCATGAAGACACACATGAGGACAGACAGATCCAGCCATAATAATACAACTAGATGAGTTAAATGTTCTGGAAACTATTTCTCTTTCAACTCATCTCGTCCTCAAGTCTCTGAGGTGGTTCCACGGGTCCTTAAAAAGCTACCAGAGGTCCTGGAGAAGATTCAAATGGTCCTTGAGGTCTTGAAAGAGGCTCAGTGGGTCCTTGAGGGCATTCTAAGGACCTTGAAAAGGATCCTGGAGTCCTTGAGTCAGTTAGCTAGATTGTTGCTATGGTTACCTGCAGTCTAACTCACCTTGAGCTCAGATTTAGGAAGGTGGTGAAGACATCTGACAGCCAATCAGAGAGCTGCTTCACTCTCTCTCTGTCTCTGTCTCTGGCTCTCTCTCTCTCGCTCTCTCTCTACATGAACCCAGGTGAAGCTCTCTTGGTCGGTCCGACCCACAAACACTCACCTCGGCTCTTCTTCAGGTACGTGAGGACGGACCGGAACGCCGCTCCGATCAGAACCATGACGACGCCACACGCACACACAGAGAGACAGGCAGTGAGACTGCAGCACACAGTCAGCTGCAGCAGACAGACAGCAGCAGTAATGCGGCTCGACTCGCTGCAATGCTGCCTCTCCTCACACTGTTCTCTCTACTCCCTCTACCTCACACACACACACACACACACACACACTCACTCGCCATGCTGGCAGGAAGCCAGCACACATGTGTGTCGCCAGGTGATGAAGGTTACCTTCTAAATGCTGCAGTAACACGCATATGAGTGAGTGAGTGAGGATTATCTGTCCTTTTCAGTGTAAAAAGTCCAGAGCTAGAATGGGGGCCATAGTGGTTCCTCCTCTGAGCAGGTCTAGGAGGAACCAGGAGAGACCACCTCAGTGTGAACAGGAGGGGAGGTTTTGATGTAATGTGGGCGACCTGCCACCAGGGGGATTAAGAAGCTCAGAACGTTGATCTGAGGAAGACAGAAAGCCAGAAGGTCCAAGGGGGTCCTCGAGAGTCCCCCAGAAGCTGAAAGATGTGGAACTTTGGTTCCACAGGTCCTTGATAAGTAACAGAGGTCCTTGAAACCCAAATGGTGCTTGGTGAACTCTTCACATCCCGATCCCGACGGAGGTCCACATGGTCACCTTCAGCATCTTCACCACCATCGTCATCCCCTAACCAGTCCCAGTAAAGTGTGCCAGCTAACTGGGCCAGTGGAGTAGTTCGTTACCTGTCTGTCTGACTGTCTGTCCTCACGTCTCTTTAATTAGTTTCATTAATTAGACAGGAAGTAGGCCACGCCGTCATTATGTCACTGTCTTTATTTATAGAGGGGATGTTTCTCTGCCGTCCAATCAGAGGAGGGGAGGGGCGGGGCTTCACCACCTCCATTCTTGCTCTGTTTGGTCCTAAGAATCCTCGCTGGGAAGGTGTAGGACAAGATACAGCCAAACCAGACTAGCTGGGACCAACCCAGGGACCTTATATGAATCAAAGACTCCTGCCAGGCTACCTGGAACCCTCAAGACCAGAGGTCCATTTAGTTCAGTACAGAGCTAACTGGCCTTGCTGGGACCGCATTCTGGACCAAACCACAACAACTGGGGCCATGGGGGCAATTCAGAACAAAACAGATACGAATGGGAACTTTCAGGACTAGTTCTGATCAGGGGGTCCATAAAGGGAACTAAATTCAGGACTACACAGAGTAAACAGAGTTCCTATACGAGGTTCTAGTAGCAGGAGGTCTACATGAAGAGTTATACAACCCAGAATTCCTTGCAGTACCTGGATGAAGAAGGGGTGTGGTCTGTGTGGCCTCAGGACCTGAGCTCCTTCTTCGCCTGAAGCAGAAGAAACCAGTCCTGCGCCTCCTGCTGGGCCGGTAGCAGTACTGCGGCGGTACCTCCGGCTCCCTGAAGTGGGGCGGACCATTGAGAGGGGAGGGGATGGTGTAGCCGGGGCGGGGCTCCGGGTTGGGGGGGCATGAACCGGTCCGGCTCCGCTGCGGGAGGACCGGGTAGGTGCAGCGCGGCGGCTGGTTGGGTTTCCTATTCGGGTCTGGACCCAGGAACAGTTTCCCCTCCGGAGGGAGACATGGGTGGACATGGGGTCGAGGTGGGAGGTGCTGGCGGCGGTACCAAGGGCTGTTCCCTGGACCCTGAAGGTGAGGGGGGAGGGGCTTACCTGGCCAGCGGGGGTTGCCCGAGTTTAGTGCCAGGATGGCGTCGTGCTGCCGATGGACCCGGGCGCTGAGGAGGCGGCGCCGCAGGCTGCCCTCCGTCTTCGGCTGTAGCGCCGCCATCCGGCGTGGAAGCAGCTCGTCCCGCTCCTCGTCGGGACCACCGGTCCAGCAGCGGGACCCCACGCCGGGCCCCGCCCCCTCCCCGCCCAGACACTCTACGTACGAAATCATCCTGTCCTCACAGCTGATTGGCTGTTGGATGTCCTCAGGACAGATCACATGATGACAAACATTTCACAATAAAAGCCCCAGGGAATTTCAAACCCTTTATCATAAAAGCCCCACCTGTGTAACTATAACGAGTAACTCCTTCACAGTAAAAGCTCAGAGTCCTTCAGTCCTTCAAAGTAAAATGAATACTTTCACAAATCAACAAAAAAAATCAGATCAATCAAACAAATACATCCACAACATGTAAAATTTCTCAATTAAGCCGGCAAACTTCTGTTCTCGAGTCCTTCAGAATAAAAGCACAAAAAGCCTCAAATGTCTGAAAACAAAAGCAACACGTTTGTGTCGTCTTCACAATGAAAGCTCAAACATCCTTTAGATTCTTCTTCCAAATCTCCACAAACAGCTTCAGGACTTCAACACATCCTTCTGGAAACACTCCTTCACAATAAAATCCGCATTCCCACGGTCCCCCAAAACGCCCACGATCCTCAAACATCAGCAGCAGACATGATATCTGTCTTCTTGTTTGTCTTCTTCAAAGACGAAGAGTGGACGGTGGACGGCGTCTCCTCCCTCCGTCTCTAAGCTGCTAACAGGATTACCCAGGCCTCCAGATCCAGAAAGGTCTACAGATACAGGTCTACAGATGGCTGCACGGCGACAGGTGTTGACCTCGACACACCACATGCCACTGTGGTCACCAGGTGACTCAATCTGCTGCTGAAGACCATGTGAAAGCTCCGGAGTAAGTGGAACAAACTGAGATCACACTTCAGGTCATCTGAACCTCAGGACTGAAAAAACTAGTACTCTTGAGTTCTCACTCCTTGTAGTAATACAAGTATGAGCTTGACTAATAAAAGATGGGAATATATATATACATTTATGCTAACAATTTATAATAATAATATAATATATGTATATCTAATATGAGTAAAAACCTTTAAACGCAAAATCAAACAAACAAAAAACATGTTATAAATAAGGATGTTAAAGCTGCAGCTGTTTGTCGGGCAGAAACAGCTGTTTGAGAAGCTGATGGGATGTTTCAGCCTGTTAGAACAGGTCTCACACACACACACACACACAAATGCATCCTGATCCAAAACTTCCACAAAATCAAGACCAAATATCAGCCGCAGTAGTACTGGGAGTAGTACAAGCAGTAGTATTCGTAGGTATAGTATTAGTAGCAGTAACCATAGCAACAGGTGCAGAAAGAAGCAATGAATACTGCAGCAGCTGGAACATACTCCATTAATCTCTCTCTGCATCAAACATACAGCTCCCTCGACACACACACACCCTCACAATTCTCTCTCTCTCTCACCTTGATAGCAGAGCTGGTCTTCCTCGCTTGCCCTGACTCTCTTTTACTGCGTGAACGTGAATCTGAGGCAGAGGAGGAAGTTCAGACTATCTGTTTTTCACCCTACCACAATAAAAGACTCCGGAGGTCTTCATCTCACTGCTCCATGAACCTACTTTAATCGTTCTGATGCATCATCTGTCCCGTTAGAACCCCGCGTCTCCTTCTTTGGGACGAGTCATGATCCAGCTGATCCTTTCAAACCGTTTATTTCTGAGAAGAGTACAAGTATACGGTACAACTATCACATGAGTAAACGTACTGCATGTTCATTGTGTTTAGGTGCAGCATTCATTGTATTTTGGCTATTTAAAGAACATACACACACACCTGCAGAGAGATGAGGTCACGCTGACGTGGGTGCTGGGAGACGTAGTCCTCCTTCCTTCCTCAGCAGGTGTTTGCTTCTCCAGACCAAAAATAGCGTCATTAATCCCCTTAGTCAGACACACACACACACACACACACACACACACACGATAACCCAGTTACTCAGCATTATGCATCAACTATACAAATATTATATATAACAGAATATAGATTTCAAACCATTTAGCAGCTTTACAATCTTGAAAATATTGGCCCACGTGACTATGAGTGGAAATAGTAATACTATTTCCTAGTTTCCACTCTATTTACTAATTATTAAGATGCTTTAAATTGGTTGGTTTTGTAAACTGAAGTTAAGGCATGAATGAGGTCTCGCGATAAATGACCAGAGCGAGAGTTTGGTTTACCGGATGGATGTGATTGGTCAATCGCAACCAAATCGAGGCGGTGATCTGATTGGCCGAGCCAGAGGTAAACAAGGAAATTAGCCTTTTCGGCGGGCTGAAGCTACTCGGAGGGTTTAACGCAGGCTGATTATTCTTCTTAATTGCCCCAGTTCGGGATAAAACAGGTATACAAGCACGTTCCGGAGGCAGGTGAGGGAAAAAAGAGGGTATTAAACGGGGGTTTAGGGTGTTAGCCGGCCAGTTAGCCGGCCAGTTAGCCGGGCAGTTAGCCGGGCAGAGCTTCAGTTCATTGTTCCTCTACAACACGTGATTGGCGCAAACCCGGGACTAACCGGGACCAACCGTGTTAGACAGTGAACGACCAAAGAAACAGTTTGATCTGCTAGTTTGCTTTAATAGCATAACATATTCATTAAGTCTGGTGATGGGGTTTGTTTTGGGATTGAGATGCGCTGTGTTGTTGTTATTATTGTTGTTATTATTATGATTTATTTTCGCCAAAGGTGGAAAGTAACTAAGCATATATACATTATTGACTGGATTTAAGTATAATTTTGAGCATATCCTTTTCCTACTCTATACTAAAGTTCTAATACATCTCAGGAAATATTTCACTTTTTTACTACACTGATCACATTATATTATATTATAACATAATTTTATTTTGTATTAATAAAGATAATGCCGCAAATACTTTAATTATAGGAAGTAACAAGTTAAATAGTTATTAGTTCTCATGTAACGTATCATCATCTCCATGGAAACATCCTGGTGTTTCACAGCCGTCCGATGACTCGTCAGTGTTGTCGTCTGTGTTGCAGCTGAGAAGAAGAAGAAGAAGAAAATGGCGACCAGACGGAGGTTTGATTCCAAGTTCAAAGAGAGGGTTCTTCAGTACGCGGAGCAGAACTCTGAGGGGAAAACAGCAAAGCACTTCAACATCGCTGCCAACAGGATCCGGTACTGGAGGAAGCAGAGGGAGGAGCTCCTGCTGGCGGAGCCGGGGCAGGCGCCGCTGGACGGCGGCGGCAAGAAGAAGGTGAGCGAGGAGCTGGAGGAGAAGCTGGAGGAGTGGATCTACGACCACGATGGCGTCTCCGGCAACGCCATCAAAGAGAAGGCGTTGGAGATCTACACGGAGGTGAGCGGGGGAGGCAAGACCTTCGTGGCGAGCGCCGCCTGGCTGCAGAAGTTCCTCCGGCGGAACGACCTCCCCCTGCGCTGCCGCAGTGCCGTGCCACAGCTGCACCCCAAGGTGCTCGCTGACAGACTGGTCTGGTTTCTGGACCGCGTTGCCAGGACGATGAGCTCCAAGAACATCTCCGAGAGTGACGTCATCGCCATGGACGAGACGGCAGTCTGCTTCGACGGTCACAAGAAGAGCCGTCTCACCGTCGTCCTCGCCGCCACGGCCGACGGCACCAAGCTGAAGCCCTTTATCGTGTTCCGGTGGGCCGCCGACGAGGTGGCGGCGATGCTGCAGCAGGTCCCGGGGGCCATCGTCAACACGTCCGTGAACGGCTCCATGAGTCACAGCCTCGTCGCCGACTGGCTCCAGGCCGTGGTGGGGACCTCCATCGACGCCCCGCGGCTGCTGGTGTGGGACTCGTACCGCTGCCACCTCGGCGGCGCCACCAAGGCGGAGCTGAGGTGTGGCTACAACGTCACGACGGCGACCGTCCCGGCCGGCTGCAGCAGCTACGTCCACGCCCCCGAGCTGAGGTGGAAGAAGCCCTTCAGGCAGAGCCTGCAGGAGGCCTATGAGCGCTGGAGGGCCGGCGATGCCCACAAGGAGCTCACGGCTGCTGGCGAGCTGAAGCCGCCGGCACGCCGCCTGCTGGTGGACTGGGTGGTCTCCGCCTGGGAGGACCTGGACCAAGACCTGATCCGAGAGTCCTTCAAGGTCTGCGGACTGTCAGTGAAAGGCGACGGCAGCGAAGACCACCTGATCGACTGCTTCAGGGACGGGGAGCCCTGCGCCGCCGGGAGGGACGCACTGACCCAGGTCCGCCAGCAGGACCGGGAGAACCAGGACGAGGAGGACCAGCAGGAGGAGGATGAAGAGGAGCTCTTCAACAATGAACTAGTTGTTCTTGATGAGGAGGAGGTCAGACTGACGGGTGAGGAGGAGAGGGATAGTGATGATGATTGTGGTGATAGAATGATTCTTATTACAACGTTCTTTGTCCCCGTCCAGACCCGGTAAAACCAGCGACGTCCGCCATCCAGACTTGTGGCGAGGGCGGCGGCACGGCCCACCTGCAGTGCACCCTCTGTGGTCACTTCTCCAAGAGCCACATCAACCAGATGACACACGTGGCGGCGTCTCACCCCTCCTGCCTGGACGACGTGGTGGTCGGTCGCCTCGGCAACATCCTGATGTACCAGAGCACCGCGCGGCTGTTCCACTGCAATGAATGCTTCTTCACCAGTCGAGACTTCACCAAGCTCTACAAGCATCTCATCGCTCGCCACTGTTTGGACGAGAAGACGGGCGAGGAGGAGGAGGAGGGAGGGTCCGACGCTCTGAAGAGGAAGAGGAGCAGCGAGGAGGAAGAGGAGGAGGAGGAGGAGGAGGAAGGACAGTACGAAGAGAAGGAGGAGTCGGTGAAGGCTGGTGATAAGGGAGACGAGAGCGTGCTGATGTTCGACGGCGCCGGGTACCACTGTCTGATCTGCGGCTGGAAGACCAAGCTGAAATCTCTGGGCGTCATCCACGTGGTGAGGAAGCACGACATCCCTAAAGTGCTCGCCGCTCAGGCCGTCAGACGGGATGCCGCCGCCACGCAGGCCAGGCAGGCATCGTACGGCGGCGTGCCGGAGGAGGAGGAGGCGATGGCCGGGCTGAGCGGCGAGCTGCTGAAAGAGGAGGTGGAGGCCACGGCCAAGGTGGTGCGCTTCATCTCCAACCGCTTCGTATGTCTCATCTGTGGCTGGAAGACCAAACTCAAAGGTAGCTGCCGCCGCCGCATCACTTCCTGTCTGTCCACCAATCACATTCTGTGTTTAACACATTTCAGAAAACCTCAAACAGAAACATCGGCTTCATCTCTTAGGAAGGTTCCTCACTGATAAAGCTGCTACTTGTCTACATCTGAGTGATTTGATTAACAGCCGTTAGAATCCTCTAAATGTGGAGGAAAGGATCTCCAATGATGTCATCGTCCCTGTGTTGCAGGCTTCGCCATCAGACACGTGGTGCGATGCCACGAAGTGGAGCGACCGTACGCCTGCCACGTCTGCCAGCGTGGCTTCTTCCTGCCCAGCCGGCGGCAGAGGCACATCAGGGCGGCCCACCGGCCCGGGCGCTACGCCTGCCCCTTCTGCTGCTTCAGGTCCCACTTCCTGGGGGGCTTCAGTAGGCACTGCAGCCGCTGCAACGCCCGCGAGGAGGAGGGGCAGGGGGCAGAGGTAGGAGTAGGGGAAGGAGCAGGGACAGGAGCAGGCCCAGGGGCAAGGGAGGAGGAGGAGGAGAATGAAGAGGACGAGACGACGGAGGGGAGACGGGTGAGGAAAAGGAGGAGAACAGAGAAGGTGAAGGAGGAGGAAGAGGAGGAGGAGGATGACTGAAAAGAAGGGTTAGGAGGAGAATGAGAGGGTGATGGAGGAGGAAGGTGGGTGAGAGGAAAGAAGGAGAATAGAGAGGGGAGGAGGGAGGGAAGCGTCTCACAGGAGCAGCGTCAGCTGATTGACCAGCTGCAGGAGATCTGGGAAACCTTTTATAGACTCCTGTCTACGAGGAGGAGGAGGAGGCGGCCAGGAGGTCACACCAACACCTGAGGAAGACTGACTGTTTCTGGCATGTGACACCAACAGTTTAAAAGCTTAATTCATTCTGATCAAAAACGGGGTTGGTGCTTTTATTGTGACGGGAAAAACTCTTCCTCAGAGGGCAGTGGAACAGGAAGTACTTTTACTTAAGGCAAGTCCACACCGGACCCAAAATCGGCGTCTTTGAGAGAGTCGGCGTCCGTGACATGAGTCTGCTTGGTGTGGTCGCTCGAATCGGCCCACGTCGGCGTTCATTTCAGCCGATTCAAATGTGTAATCCGCCATGCGAGTCGGTGACTCTTTTACCATTCTGATTGGTGGAGGCTAGCAGCTTGACGAGCGAATCAGTGAAGCCGGAAGTGACGATGGTAAACATACCAGATAACCAGTGGAATCGAAGAAGGTGGTCTAGAGAGGACCGCCTACTTCCGGTTTTCGTGTTTTTTGGCCCACAATACAGATTAGCGCCGCCTGTTGTTTTGGAGACATTACATCTCGCGCAAGCGCGGAACGTATGGCGTCGGCTGTAGTTCCGTAGGTGTGAACCGCCCATGTCGTTGTTCGAGTCTGCCATGTTAAGTAGCCCGACTTCACGAGTCGGGCAGTCGGTCCGGTGTGGACCCGCCTTTACAGTAACTAATAGGACCGATGCCACAGTGGAAATACTCTTAGTACAAGCAAAAACCCTGCATTCAAATGTAGTATCCAAGTATTATTAAAATAATATTAAAATGGTTTGTGATTGGTCAAATGCTGCAAACGCCGCCTCTTTCATGTGCACGCGCTCATAGCTGGACAGGTAAACCCTGGGTTGACCGCTTATCTCTGATTGCCTTTGTTAGGGTTACTTAAGCTGGATCTCTGAAAGATACCCTGGGTATGTTGAACTCGCTTCGTAGTACAGGCCCCTGGAGTGATGATGACATCATCAGCTGGTCATGTGACAGTGAACAGACTGATGAATGTTGGTTATGTATTTATTTAGCTGAAAACATAGAAAACAAACCCACCAATCACGTCAGAGTGACGACGATGTCGTCACGGTGACCGAGGACAGAAGGAGACTTCAAAGGAAAACACAGAGAAGCACAGAGCATGACCCGGAAACACTTCTCTTTCAAAATCAAAGCCTGGTTGTAGAAACTACAACTGTAGAAACCGCCCCCTCACCAGCATGTCTCCGCCACGATTGGTCAAGCAGACGGCGTCGCATCGGCGTGGAAAGTAGTGTCTGATCACCAGTTGACCTGAAGGCGGCGCTACACACACCAGCAGGAGTCCTGATCCTCATTCCATGATTAGTGTAAATGTGAATTAAATTATAACGGAAACTTCTTAAAGGGACAGTTGGACATTTAATCAAACGGAAACAAGCCACACTGTCCCTTTAAGGACCAACCTGCCTCACCACCTATAAACTGCAACGATCAGTTGACCGATCAATGAGTTGATTATCTTCTGTCAATCGACTGATCGACTATCAATAATCCATTCATTGTTGTCATTGCTAGTGTTTTCTTTGCACATTTGCAGAATAAACTTTTTTTTTTTAAATAATTTACTGATCAATTCATGTATTGATCGATAGACGATCACAACGATATTGATCAGCTGGTTCCTGTAGTGTCAACGAGAAAACTTGTCCACAAAACTTCATGAGCAGAAAACATCAGATTCCTACGCAGAGCGTCGTACAGAATCGGTCGTCATGACGACTCCACGTGGAAACAGGAAGTAGCAGCGAGCTGGAAGTTTATGCCGCCCTGTCCCACGCCTGTCTCGGGTTACCCGTCCCAGAATCCCCGGCGGTCTGTCAAGCACTCCCATCGCCAGACAGTCCCATCTGGTTTCCATGACAACGCTGCAACGAGGGTGCCGGCAAAGGTCAGATGTGTCGAGGGCACCACGCCCCCTCCAGGGCGGCCATGTTGATTCCTCTCAGGTCGCCGAAGTCATCGCCATCTCCGTCGCAGTAATCGCCGTCGTCGTCGTGGTCGCGGGACGTGATGCTGGTCGACGCCTTCTGCTGCACGATAACCACGGTAACCGTTTATTAATCGGTTATTATCCTAGATTGTTGAATAATATCGTATTGTTATAAACGTCTGTTCTTACCGTGCGGACCAGCGGCTCTCTGAACGGTGGGCAGACCATGTGGAAGCGAGGGATCGCCACGTGGAACACTTCCTCCTTATTGGCTACGAGACAAACAACCCGTCAGAACTACAGCTCCTTCACAATAAAAATACTACAGAGGCGGAGCTTGAATGGGCAACTGGACCGGATAGAGGACTCACCCAGTCTGTGGAAGGTGTAGTGACCCTCCATGTACTCTGACGGCGTGGAGAAGGTGGTGCAGCTGGCGTACTCGTGGACTTTCCCGGGTGTCATGACGGGAAACTCTCCTGCACACACACACACACACACACACACTCAGCAGGTAATATCGACTAATCGCAGTCCAGCCGTACAGCATGTGATGCAGGCAGCGTACCAACCACGCCGGGACCCTGAACCTCCTCCACGTTGCCGTCAGACGTGGTGATCTTCCAGTAGCGGCTGTCCAACTGACAGGCGGCTTCAGGGGAGGCACTGCTGGACATCTCTATTCTGGAAGGACACGTGGATCAGAAGACGGGGACTTGGGGGGGGACATGGGAGACAGAGAGACAGACAGGTACCTGATCCGGTAGGTGAAGAAGAAGTGTGGTGGGTGGACAGAGGACAGCTCCGGCAGGAAGGAGGTGGAGACGGACACGGTGATGTCTCCGGTCGTCGCCACGCAGCTCTTGTCGTGGACGTACCTGAGGACAGGAACGAGACCTCATCAGGTCCTGCTGAGGACGAGGGACTCGTTGAGCCGAGACCACCTCATCAGGTCCTGCTGAGGACCCTGTTTACCTGAAGATCTGCTCTCTGATGATGGGATACTCCCCAGCAACCACATTCTGGACGTACGCCGTGAACCACTCGAGGAAACAGGAACCTGGACAAAACCAGACCAGGGTCAGACTCTGATGATCAGCTGCTTTGTCACTGTGGACCAGTTTGATCCAGATGGGGTTTCTAAGTGGACTCTAGAGGTCCGATGGTGGAACTGACCTGTGATGAACATGTCGATGGCTGAAGGATCCTGAGCCGTCTGATCCTGAACGACACAAACACATTCTTCATTTACAGCATTCACACGCCAGACCAGGGACCAGGACCTGGTCTCAGTCGTCCTTTACAGTACAATCCAACAATAGTAACCTGAGACGCTGCTGAACCAGAGAGAGACCAGCCGGATGTTGGACTGCACTGGTCCATTAAGAAGTTCAGCAAAATAAACCAGACAATAGAATAACTGCAGCTGCTTCAAAGCTCCTTCAAAATAAAAGCTGTAAAGCCACAACTGAATCCCCAGACACGTTTCTCTTCATTCTGTTCTCACCAAGCTTTCATGTTTTGCCTGACACTATTCAAGCTGTTTTCTGACATTTATTTTGAAGGGGCTACGTACGGGGCAGGGGTAGAAGCTCTCGTACATCCTGCGGCCCTCTGCCGGCTCCAAGGCCATGTGCTGGCTGAGTCCGGTGTGGAAGCAGAAGGTGAGCGGGAGGCAGCGTCTCATGCCCTTCCTCTGCTGGAATCCCCCCGCCGCCGTCTCCACGTCCAGCAGCACCTCAGACCGGTAGTGGTTGGACAGGGACATGCTGCCCATCAGCCTGGGGACACAGACAGGTGGTGGTGATGGTGGTGAGACAAACCCGGGGAGACCCCACCGGACCAGTACTCACCCTGGGATCACCAGCTTCTGTCCGTTGTGGATCCGGTACGAGCAGCGGTAGTCGTCTGGGAGCCTGCAGCCGATCTGAGCCTCGATGTCGTTCAGCTCCTCCTCCACGGCGCCCTCTGAAGGACGAAACAAACGCACCACGCGTTACCTCGACCAGAGGACTCCACGCCAATGTTGTCCAACTAGTACCGTGCATACTCGCGAGGGTGAGAGCCTGCAGACCTTTGAGCGACGCGATCATGCGAGGACACCTCTGCTGCAGGAAGACCTTCAGCTGGTCCCAGGCCCTCTTCAGGACCGGGTAGTACTGCATGTAGCGGCCCAGATCTCTGTAGTACTGTTTGAACAGGCAGAACCAGGACACGCCGCTCCGCTGCCGGTCCACACTGCAGACACAGACAGGAAGTGGTCATCATCATCATGGAGACACAGACAGGAATTTGTCATCGTCATGGAGACACAGACAGGAAGTGGACTCACTCGGTCAGCAGCCAGTGTTTGGTGCACAGGGATCTCCATAGGGGGTTGTGTTTGGACAAATCGTTGAGCCTCCTGCTGGCGAAACTACAACTACACACACACACAGACACACACTGACTTGAGAAAGCGATGCAACGTACCCACAATTCGGAGTACTAACAGAGTACTTTCACTGCTAACAGAGTACTTGTACAATCGTAGTTCAACCGCAGTAAACTATCGCATCACTTAAGTGTTTAATATGCCGAGAATCATAACAATCACGTGACATGAACGGAGCCGCTGTTCAGTCGCAACAAACGTAAACAAACGGTTAGCAGCTGTTATCTAGCCGCTGTTAGCTCGCGGCTAATTGACCGTGTTAGGTGATGTTAGCTCCGTGCTATCTGACAGCTGCTGTCTGAGTCTTATTTTAACGACCCGCTGTGAATTAAACCGTTAGCATCTCCGTCTACGGCTGTTTATTACACGTTAGCACAGAATCACCAGGTACATGCTAGCTGAGGCTAACGAGCCGCTACCGCCCTCCGTTTGGTCTAAAAACATAAAGTTCGGTCACGGCTCCCTCCAGTGTGTCGTGGAGGATCCGGACCGCGGACTCGAGTACGTACTGGATCAGGTCCCTGAAGTCCAGGAAGGACAAGACGTGCAGCAGCGGGTCTGAAGGGAGCTGATCCATCTGGAGCTCCGCGTTAGCTGCCATTGTTAGCAACACTTTCTTCTTCTTCGCTCTATATATATATAGTGTTGGTGTGCACGAGCGCCACCTGCTGGCCTGGAGGGCGATACACAGATTAAATACATTTCTGCCGATCAATACTCTCCAGTGACGCGGTTTATTTGGATTAATTATTTTTAAAGAAATAATAATAATTATCATATTATATTATCATCAGTGGGTTAAAATATATTATGTATTATTATCATTAAAACTTTAAACTGATCTAAAGGATATTTTTTGTGATTTTTTTTAAATTATTTTGTCTTGTCTGATGTTTTTTTCAGGGATGTTTGTTTTGGTCTTTCATATGAATCATACCACTGATACCGTTTCATACTTGAAGTATATTTGGATTCTCTTTCTCATGTCCTGCACTGATGAAGGTACTTCTACTCAGTGGTACTACGTGCTTGCCGAGTACCAACTGTACATCAGACTGGAGACTTTCACCTCCGTATCTGAGAGTAAATATTTGCTGTGATTTGTGCTGAGTCAGCGGTCAGACGGCGACGTCAGCAGCGTGTTTAACGTTTCTATGTGAAACGCTTCGTTTTGACTCTCCGGTGTTTCTGTTCAGAGAGAGTCTGACCTTTGACCTGAGACCAGCTTCCCAACGAGCTCGGGAACACACAGTTCTATGAGGCTCCTCGTGACTTTAGGGACACGTCACAGATTCCCTGTAGCGCCGCCATCAGGTGAGCACGCGTAACAGGTGAGCCAGCGGGCGACGACGTGCACAATGACATATTTAAATTAATACTACTTGTGATGGAGAACAATATATAATACCATTACGTCATTAGAACTACTACACATTCAAATGATACATAACACAATTTCTTGTATAACTTCACAAAAACAAATATTCTAACAATACATGGGGTGGAATATGAACATAAATGAATTACTCATAACTAGTAATACTAATTCTTACTTTATTATGAGTATTACCACTTTGTACTAGTGCATGTTGTGTAGGTGTACTACAGAGTACTGCAGAGTACTGCTCATTGAGTCAAAGTAAACATTCTTCACATTAAACACACTTTGGCCTTTTGGTCAACAACCCGAAACACCCCCCCACCCCCACCCCTATCCACAGAGGGCGAGACAGGCTGAGACAGAGACACAGAGACAGACTGAAGACGGACTCTGCTGGATCTGGTCCTGAGTTTCTGCTTGTTTGAGATCTGGATCATGGTGGAAACTGCTTGGAGACCAGCTGCTGTTCTCCTGCTGCTCCTGGTGCACGGCTGCCTGGCCCAGGATGGTACGCATGAGTACTTTTTATTGTACTCCAGAGTACTGCTACTCGACATTTAAAATGTACAAATATGTGCGGGATAAATACATGTGTATTTGTATTTAAAATGTGTTTATTGTCGCAGGGCCATTTTGAATGACTGTTAAAACAATATTAAAAACAAAATCTGTTCATAACTTAATGACAGTTATTAACAAGTTATAACAGTTAGTTATCCAAATTTATTGACAGTTTGAAGCATGTATTCACTTTTATAAACTGTTAATAACTGTTAACAAGTGTTAATAAGCGTTATTAATGGTTATTAACATGGTTTAACTGAGCGTTGTGGACTGTAGTGTTCCTCGGCAGCCAGCAGGCCTCTCAGATGTTGGTCAGGAACCGTCGGGCCAATCAGCTGTTTGAGGAGGTGAAAGCAGGTTAGTCACCTGAACGATTTCACAAAGAAAACACTTAGCAAGTAAATGTACGATTATTATATATTGTGGTTGCTCTGATGGGCCACCAGGGAACCTGGAGAGAGAGTGCATGGAGGAGATCTGCGACCATGAAGAAGCCCGAGAAGTCTTTGAGCAGACGGATAAAACAGTAGGCTTTTATTTACTCACTGAGTAGTAGTAGTACTAGTAGTCGTAGTGAGGTACTCAACCAGTGTCTTCCCTGCAGGACAACTTCTGGCAAAAGTATCTGGGTGAGTCAACAGATTTATGTCTCACTCCTAATCTCCAACATGGACCGAGTCCACAACAGACCTTAGGATAACTACCTGTCTCACTGGGTGTCTCCTTGTCCCAGACTGCAAAGGAACCCAGATGAGCAGAACCCAAGACAACACCAACCTGATCAGAACGTGTGTCGACGGTAAAAAAACACATCAAAAAGAACGTTAGAAAGTGATGTCATAGGATGTAAATACACATTCACGTGTGTGTGTGTGTGTGTGTTCAGGTGTGTGTATTTCGGGTTCTGGAGTGAACTATGAAGGAAACATCAACATCACACAATCAGGAAGACAGTGTCAACACTGGAGGCACAGCTTCCCACATCCCATAATCAGGTAACCAACCGACGGATGAACCGACCGACCGACCGACCGACCGACCGAGAGTCTACCTGTCTGTCTACCTGTCTGTTTGTCTGCAGGGAGTACAACGCTTCAGAACCAAACAGCAACCTGCAGGAGAACTTCTGTCGGAACCCCAACAAGGACCCTAATGGACCCTGGTGTTTCACCACAGACCCGCAAGTCCAGAAAGAGACCTGCAGGGTCCCGACATGTGGCAAGTACCAAACCAAATCCTGCTACTAGCATGAACATCACTATTCCTACGTATGAGTCCATTATGACCGCCATAAAAATCTCCTTTTCCTTGAAGGTCAGCACTTTGTCCCGCCCACCCTGGCCCCTGAACCAATCAAAACCGGGGAGTGTTTACGCTCTCACGGCATAGACTATGTGGGGGACCTGGCTGTGACCCTGGGGGGCCACGCCTGTCTGCAGTGGTCGTCTCCAGAGGCCAAAACCCTCAGTGTGGACAAGGACTTCATCCCACAGGTCAGTCTGGACAGCAACAAGTGCCGCAACCCCGACGACGACCCCGAGGGCCCCTGGTGCTACGTGGAGGTTCAGGGCAACGTGACGGTGGACTACTGCGACCTGGAGCTGTGTGGTCAGTGCAAGTACTACAAGTTTGGCTTCAAAATGTGACTGTCTGTGGTACTCCTCCGCCTACCTACCTGTTACCTGTCTGTCTACCAGAGGACCTGCTGGTTGACGAGTTCCAGTCCACCGAGACAGAAGCCCGCTCCGTCTTGTTGCCCGCCAAGAAATTATTCTTCAATCCTAGAACCTTCGGCGGTGGAGAGAGTGGTGAGACGGTTGACTGGCTAGTTAACTAGACATTGGGCTAGCTAATGAGTTACCTGGCCAGGTAACTGGTTGGCTGGTTTGTTGATTGGTTAGTTAACTGGTTTGTTGGATGGTTGGCCGACAAGTTAAAAATCAGTTGACTAACCAGTAAACTTGTTGCTGACTGGTTTCTGGCTGCTTGTGTCCCAGTGTGCGGACAACGCCCCCTATTTGAGAAGCAGCTAAAACAGGACGCCAAGGAGGAGGAGCTTCTGGAGACTTACCGAGAGAAACGCATCGTCGGGGGCGACGATGCCGACAAGGGCTCAGCGCCATGGTAACTGAACCTAAAACAATAAGCTGTCACCATGGTAACCACACTCTGTTAAACTTTGTCTTGCTCAAGCAAATCAAAGCATCCTCAATAAGTCAAACCCTGTTCAGTAAAGACCTCATCATGGACCTCTTGAACTTGGACTCTGAACCTGGACTCTGTGGTCTCTCTCTGTTCTGCAGGCAGGTGATGCTGTACAAGCGTAGTCCTCAGGAGCTGCTGTGTGGAGCCAGTCTGATCAGCGACGAGTGGATCCTCACCGCCGCTCATTGCATCCTCTACCCGCCCTGGAACAAGAACTTCACCGCCAACGACATCCTGGTTCGCCTGGGGAAACACAATCGGGCCACGTAAGACCTCCGGTCCGCAGGTTTGAGCCCGCTGCTGACCGTAGAACAAAAGAACATCTCTGATGACTTTGCAGGTTCGAGCGCGGCATCGAGAAGATCGTGGCCATCGATGACATCATCGTCCACCCGAAGTACAACTGGAAGGTAAACCTGAACCGGGACATCGCCCTGCTGCACATGCGCCGGCCGGTAGTATTCACCGATGTGATCGCCCCAATCTGCCTCCCCACCAGGAAGATCGCCAGGATGTAAGTCCACCGCCGACCTTTGAAACTGCCACCTGGAACGCCATGGGTAATGTTGTCTTCCTCCAACAGTCTGATGACCGAAGGCTTCAAGGGTCGCGTCACCGGCTGGGGGAACCTGAAAGAGACATGGAACCCCTCGTCCAGAAATTTGCCCACAGTCCTCCAGCAAATCCACCTCCCCATTGTGGACCAGAACACCTGCCGCAGGTCCACATCGGTCAAGGTCACGGACAACATGTTCTGCGCAGGTAACGTTCCCGTTTCTATGTTTGTGTTCTGTTAATAACAACGGCTCCCAATCACCTCAACAACTCGTGTTCCCCAGAGTCCCCCACAGTCCCCCCTGTAATAACTCCTCATGTGGCGCCACCATCAGGTCAACGTGTTTGTGTCCGATACTGAATTTAGCCTGAGACGGTCTGTGTTGCAGGGTATAACCCCGAGGACACCCAGCGTGGCGACGCCTGCGAGGGCGACAGCGGCGGCCCGTTTGTGATGAAGGTGACCATCATTTTAAGTCGCCTATGTAACATTTTATATATATTTATATATCTGGTAGAAGTTGACATGCCTGTGTTCTGGTGCAGTTCCCTGCGGAGGACCGCTGGTACCAGATGGGGATCGTTTCGTGGGGCGAAGGCTGCGACCGTGATGGGAAGTACGGCTTCTACACGCACCTGTTCAGGATGACGCGGTGGATGAAGAAGATCATCGAGAAGACGGGGAAGGACGACGACGACTAGACTCTCTTCCTGTTCAGTGAGACGATGCCAATAAAGTTTGTTCTTCAACGCTGGCATCAACAACAAACATTGGCGTCTGGTTCAAACATACTGTTGAGTTATCAATAATCAATGAGGAATAAACATTCAGCGAAACGTGTTTCTAGAAACTTTATTGAACTGTATGAATGAAATAATTTATAAGATCACATGATCGATATCTGTAAACTTCATATGTCATTATGAATGATTGTGACGGCCGTGATGATTAAACGTGTTGAGTGGACTTCCGGGTATGGCGCAGAGCTGAACGGTCGCATAACTTAGACGCTCCCAGGGGTCGATCTTCCCCCGACAAATTTATGAGTTTAAAACAGAGAAAAGTCGTTTTGCACTTGAAGACGGGGGATGGGTAAAAAGAATAAGGGGAAAACGCAACAAGACGCGGACGTGGAACACGAAAAATCGGATACAGACGACAACACCCGTAACGAGTCTGAGCGCGAGGCCATGGAGGCTATTCAAGCTAACATCATCGCAGAGATACAAACTTCACGGGCAGAGGTAAAGAAAGACTTCACCGAAACTATGGACGTGTTGAGGAAAGAACTGGGGGACTTCCGACAAGAGATGGGTGGAAAGCTGAATAAAGTCGTCGCCGACATAAAAGAAGTCACGGAAAGAGTCTCGGAGACTGAGCAGAGGGTGGCGGACATGGAGGAGGCGTGCACCGAGAACAGAGAGGCTCTCGCTCACGCGCTGCGGGTGCAGGAGAAAGTTCTGGCTCAGCTCACCGACCTGGAGGCCCGCTCACGGAGAAATAATATACGCATTCACGGAATTCCAGAAGGGGCAGAAGGCGATAATATACAGGACTTTATTGAGAAGTTTATCCAAACTCAGCTGTCCCTCCCAAACATCGCCCTCAACATTCAGCGGTGTCACCGCTCCCTCGGCACCAAACCTCCACCCGGCGCTAACCCCAGGTCCGTGGTGATCTACATCCAAGACTTCAAAACCAAGGACATGGTACTGCGCTCCGCTTGGAAAATGAAGGAGATACTCTACGAGGGGAAGAGAGTATTCTTTGACCAGGATTACCCCACAGAGATCGTCATGAAAAGAAAGACCTACTCCGCCATCAAAAAGACACTCAAAGAAAAAGGGCTGCGCTTCCAGACGCTGTATCCCGCGAAACTTCGTGTTTTTTTTGACACCGGGCCGATCGTCTACAACAGCGCATCACACGCGAGAGAGGAGCTACGGAAAAGGGGAGTGATCACCGACGCTGCTGGAGGAGAAGAGGAGACCCCCGCAGACGCGGCGCCCTCGCCGGGAAAGAGTCTTCGATCCTGGAGGACGGCGGGCACGGGATCGCGCCGAGGTCACGAAGCTCGCATGACGAGCGTACGGGAGAAATTAAGATCATTCCGTCACAGCGAAGGAGTTTAATGAATCTTTCCCTTCTCCAAAACCCCTAGGGGTGTGATAAACAGGAGTTGAATAAAGAGCCGTGAGTATTCTGTTATAAACAACACAAGTGATGATGCGTTTTCCTTTTGACATGAATGCACATTAAAATCGACCAAAGACCTGGGAGCAACCACCACACATGCGTTTAGCTCTGACACCCTCTTGTTGGAGACTCGGGTCCACAAGAAGGAGGGCCCCCACAGGGAGTGGGACTCTGCCTCCTAACCTTGAAGTTGAGTTTATACTTCAGACTTGGAAGTCACTTTTTTTTGTTATGTGTGTTTATATGTTAAGTTCTTTGTTCCTTAGCAGACAGATGTTTTACTGTTCGGGTCATACGGTGTTTGAATGGGTGATTCAGACTTAGTTTTTTTGTGAACTCATGCCTTATCAGACATACAAAATTATTTCTCTGAATGTCCATGGGCTGCGAAACCCATAAAACGGAGTAAAGCAGTTGCTAAAATGAAAAGGGAAAAACTGGACGTGGTTTTCTGGCAAGAAACGCACCTCTCTAATATCGAGCATGAAAAATTAAAGAAACTGGGCTTTAAAAACACATACTATTCTTCTTATGAGGGGAAGAATAGCAGAGGGGTGGCCATTCTAATTTCGAATAGATTAAATTTCCGTTTCTCCTCCCAGATTGGGGATAAGGAGGGCCGCTACATACTGGTTAAGGGTTTTATTGATGACAAGGAAATAACACTTTTAAATGTATACAGACCACCTGGAAGCACTAAGCATTTAATCAGGAAAATTTTTGACATGCTATCCATAGACGTGTCAGGTGTGTTAATTTGTGGAGGGGACTGGAACATCCAACTACATCCCTCCCTGGACTCCTCAAATAAATCGAAGAAGATCAGCTCTGAAGCAATATACATTCGTAAACTAATGAAGGAAGTTGGCTTAGTTGATGTTTGGAGGGAATTACATCCTACTGAGAAACGCTTTACCTTTTTCTCCCACCCCCACTTAGTATATTCGAGAATTGATTATTTCTTCATGTTCGGCACGGACAGACATAGAATCATAAATAGTGACATTGGAGTGAGAGATATTTCTGACCATGCTGGGGTATACCTAAGGTTTCATCTCGATAATAAACCCAAGGAAACGTTGTGGAGGCTCCACACAGCTCTTTTGAATGACACACAGTGTCAAAACTATGTGAAAGAAGAACTAAAAGACTATATGGGTAACAATGACAATGGATCAGTGTGCCCCAGCATATTGTGGGATGCTGCTAAAGCAGTCCTGAGGGGTAAACTTATAATGTGGTCATCCCGGAAAAAGAAAGAAAAAGATGAACAAATAAGAATATTAAACGAGAGGATAAGAATATTGGAGGATGAACATGTAGAGAACAACGATAGCAAGGTTTTAGAAGAAATAACTTACACAAGAAAAATCCTGAACAACCTATTGGAAACTCAAGTAGAATGGAGAGCAAAATTAATGAAACAAAATTTTTATGAGAATGGACCTAAATCTAAAAAACTACTTGCATGGAGATTAAAAAAGCTACAAGCTGATCGATGTATACAAAAAATTAAAGACCCAGTATCCAAGCAAATGCAATGTGAGGCGGAGAACATAGAAAAATGTTTTGAAATGTACTACAGTGATTTATACGCACAGCCCCAAGCGGCAGAATTGACAGACGTAGCGGCCTTCCTATCATCTTTAGACTTACCATCAGTGGGCACAGAACAGAATAAATTACTAACCGCGGCAATAACGGGAAAAGAAATTTCCAAGGCCATATCAGATTTGAAAGCGAACAAAATGCCAGGTGCTGACGGATACCCTGCAGAATGGTATAAGACTTTTAGGGAAATTCTAATACCACTGCTAAAGAACTGCTTCAACCAGGTCCTGCAAGGAGGGGAGACCCCAATATCTTGGAGACAGGCGGTGATCTCTGTAATTCCCAAACCCGGTAAAGACAGGACTGAATGTGGCTCTTATAGGCCCATCTCGGTACTGAATATAGACTATAGACTGTTTGCATCTATAATGAGTAAACGCTTAGAAAACATAGTCCCGGAACTAATTGATCCAGACCAAACAGGATTTGTGAAACGTAGACAAACACAAGACAATGTGAGACGGGCATTACACCTTGTTCACAATATGGGGAAAAATGATAAGGAATCAGTAGTAATAAGCCTAGACGCCGAGAAGGCATTTGACTCAGTCCGTTGGGATTATTTATATCTGGTCCTCACACGGTTTGGTTTTAACTCACAGGTTATAGGATGTCTGAAGTCTCTATATTGCTCACCTACAGCCCGAATTAAAATAAATGGGAATCTTTCCAAGCCAGTCTCCCTTGAAAGAGGATGTAGACAGGGGTGCCCCCTTAGCCCTACTCTCTTTGCCTTGTTCATTGAGCCTCTACTCCAGGCGGTCAGAGAGGAGGATGATGTAATGGGAGTTTCTATTGGAGAGACTCAACATAAAATTTGTGCCTATGCAGATGATATCCTCCTGACGCTCACCTGCCCTGAGACGAGTCTACCTAAAATGCTAGCTATCCTAGAAGAAATTGGCTCATACTCTGGCTACAGACTAAACCTAAATAAAACACAGATCCTTACCTTTAACTACAATCCAACAGAAACCGTTTCCAGAAAATGTCACTTTAAATGGAAGAACAACATGATTAAATATTTAGGTGTTCAGATTCCTAAAGACTTATCCACCATCTATAACAATAATTATGACCCCATTACAGCGGACATCAAAATGGACCTGAATAGGTGGTCACTCCTACCAATGAGCCTATATAACAGAATAGAAGCAGTAAAGATGAATATATTGCCCAGGCTGCTCTTTCTTTTTCAATCATTGCCAGTCGACATACCTCCTAAGCAGTTTAATGATTGGAATAGGATGATCTCATCCTTTATTTGGGACAGGAATAAGCCAAGAATAAAATTTCAGACCTTACAAATCCCAAAGGACAGAGGTGGGATGGGTCTGCCCCATCTAGAAGATTATTATAGAGCAGCACAAATTCGTTACTTGATATGTTGGTGTGACCCTTCATATGAG
Organism: Chelidonichthys spinosus; assembly: GCA_029853015.1. Classification (NCBI taxonomy): domain Eukaryota; kingdom Metazoa; phylum Chordata; class Actinopteri; order Perciformes; family Triglidae; genus Chelidonichthys; species Chelidonichthys spinosus. The sequence continues at coordinate 2,203,044 of CM056844.1, read as the reverse complement.
GCCAAATGGAAAACTATAGAACAAGACCTAATAGACGTACCTCTCGCCTCAATGTTAGGAGACATACATCTTTTAAATAAGTATTCGAATGAACTACTTCCTTGGATAATAGTTCCTCTTAACATCTGGAAAAAAATGCTCAAGGATAGAGAATTTGAACAGAATGCACGAATTCTACGATGGATAATACATGACTCAGAATTCATACCTGCTAAATTAGATGGTAGATTTAGGTACTGGAGTAACTCAGGAATCACTTCATTTTCAACAATAATTAATAACAAGGGACTGATGACCTTCCAACAATTACAAAACACCTTTAACTTGGAAAACCATGATTTTTTCAGATACCTTCAACTGAGACATTACTATGATAAAAGGATCAAATGGACAACGGAGAGGGGATTAAACGTGATTAGAATACTTATGGACGCATTGAAGGGCAATGCTAACAGAAAACTGGTTTCTAGACTTTACACGTCCATGCAGCTAGAAAGAGGGCACTCTACAATGTATATTAAAACAAGGTGGGAAAGAGAAGCTGATATAATGATAACTGAGGAAGATTGGCTCAACATCTGTAAAACACTGTCATCCACATCAAGCTCGGGTATGTGGAGGGAGTTCGCTTGGAAAAATATTTTAAGGTTTTTTATCACTCCGAAGATCAAAGGGTCCCAGACCAGCAGGCCTGAACTTGGTCACTGTTGGAGGATGTGTGGCAATACGTCTGCTGGACATTTTCACATATTTTGGGAATGTCCAGCTCTTTCTCAATTTTGGGAAGATGTGACGGGAGAAATCAGTTCAATCCTAAGTTTGGACATAGAACGCTCTTTCAGTCTTGTCTACTTGGGGAACTTACCAACAAACATGAAGAAACGAGACAGGTACTTGATACAAATCTTACTGGTTGGTTGCAAAAAAGCAATAACTAGGAAATGGCTCCTTAGAGAGCCACCATCGTTAACAGACTGGAAAGGGATTATAGAGGAGATCTACACTATGGAACATTTGACATTTTGTTTGAGATATGCCAGTGCTAAATCTGAGAGGTATTGGGAACCCTGGACTTCCTATATGAATAATACAAACTGAAAATGTTCATTTTACCCTGTATGGAAATTTCATTTTAGAATTTTATTGAATAAGATGTACAAATGAATGTATCTCTTTGGCTTAGCCCCGGATTAACACTTCTGAAACAAGCATGTTTTGAGGTATATCATTCTGGACCTGTATCGACCCTGTCTGCTACCATTTCTGTTTTCTTTTGTTATTTGTTCATTGTATAAATGATTAACCATAAAAATAAAAATAAAGTTTAAAAAAAAAAAAAAAACGTGTTGAGTGGATCAATATTAATATTATTCCTGTTAATGTTAGCCCGTTAGCTAACAGCGTGTTCCAGTCACATAGCGGTGAGCTAACCAGCGGCTAATGGCAACATCGTGAGTCGTACGTAGATCGTGGTAGATTGTTGTGCTTTGGTAGTTCGGTGGTTCGTGGTCCTCTTGCCTCTCTCTGGTCCTAGACCTGTACAGACCAGGGGGTGAAGGTTCCAGGTTTGGCCGGAGTACACTGGAGCAGAAAAACAGTGAAGCAGCATTTATTAACATCATGTTTAAAGAGGATTTCCTCTAGCCATCAACCCAACCCAACACCTTTGGGATGAGCAGGACCTGCAACTAGGAACCAGGTCTCGACTTCACCTGAAGAGGTTCAATGTACCGACGTTTCTATTTCAATCCAACATATACTCTAATTTTTCAGTGATAAATGCAAACGTGTTTTCTTGCTGTGGACAATGTTTCCACTAAACTCTTGTGCAACTGACGACAACAAAGCCTACCAGTTTAGTGAATCTGTCGCTGCAAGCGTTACGGATCCTCTCGGCGGAGGCGGGGCTGTCCAGCCTGAAGGGACCACTGATGCCCGACTCCACCCGGGCGGCGATGATGGCGTCTTTGATGGCGTAGAAAAGCGACGACGCAAGGAAGAGAGGGGGCTCGCCAACGGCCTGGAGACAACACAATCGGATTCAGACTAAAGTTGCGTTGAAGATGATCTAGGCCGTAAGAGCCGACCCACCTTGGAGGCGAAGATGGCCTTGTCGTTGGGGGCGTCGCGAAGCAGCGAGACTGTCAGCTGGGTGGGGATGTCGCCAAAGGACGGGATCTTATAAGAACCGGGACCCCGAGTGAGGAGGACGCCCTGGGGTGAATAATGAAGCTCCTCCAGGGTGAAGAGACCCAGACCCTGCATGAACCCCCCCTCCACCTGAGGACAGACACAGAGGACACTTTGACTTGAAGGAGGAGCTCCGGGAGAGACGTCACTGGACCAGTCAAGTTTCCAAAGGATTGATGTTTGACCCATTGGACCCGACTCACCTGTCCAATGTCTATCGCCGGGTTGAGACTGTGACCGACGTCCATCACTATGGTGCTACTCAGGTTCTACAACACAAATATAATACATATGTAGAATACACAATACATATTCGACAGCATATAAAACACAGCACATTTCTTGGTTTGGGTTTTTGGAACATATTGTAGAAAGACGTTGGAGACTGAGTTAGTCTGAGATGCAATTTTTGCCTTATTCAGGGGCAAACAGTCCTAAAAGAGGTCTGGAGGTCTGCTTTTTAAGACGCTCAGTTACCTTCAAGATGGTGTCATCGGTGTAGAAGTGTAGCAGTAAGTAACAGTAAAGGACTCACCTTATGGGCTCCGGTCAGACAGTCGACCTCCACCTCTGAGCAGGCGACTCCGTAGGTGAAGTAGTTGAACGCTCGGCCAGAGTTTGTGTTAAAGTCGTAACCGAGATCCGGAGTCCTGACGAGACACGGGAAACAGTGAAGCTCTGTCCTGGACTTTGTATCGACTGATTTACTGAATCGGCGACTCACTTGTAAAAACCGTTTGCGCTGAGGTTGACCCTGTCGAAATACGCTGCTCTCACCTGAAACGAAAACAGACCGACTCCTGAGATGACCTCTAGGATCAGAAAAAACGACTGCAAAAATCAAGTACACCTATGGCACATATACAAAACAATCCTGCTCACCCAGTCTTCCCATGATCCTTTGGGGTTCTTGGTCTTGTAAGGTTCCAGGCGTTTCACGAGGACCTCACAGGCGTTCAGCACAGCAGCTCCATTGAGGTCCGAGGAAGCGGAGGCAGCAGTGGGGCTGGTGTTGGGTACCGTGTTGGTGCTGGTCTCTGAGATGTGGATCTTTGAATAGGGGATTCCCAGAACCCTGGCAGCAACCTGGACTCACAGACACAGCTTATTACAGGACAACATCTGAGTCCCCCAGGTTTTTATACTGGGACCAATATCGTGTCTCCAAATTACAAAAACCAGCACTGCTGAACAACAGCCATGTCCAAGTGTCTCCAGCTCATCAGCTCATCTAATGGCCACTAGCAGGTTTATTGTTTATTTCAGTACAGATAACTCCAACAGCTGCGTGAAAGGTTGAACCGTCGACCAAAAACCTGCTTTTTAATTCACAGAAAACAACGTTATGGTCCGTTTGGCTCAGGTACCTGGACCATCTTGGTGTGGAGTCCTTGTCCCATCTCCGTGCCACCGTGGGTCAACAACACCGAGCCGTCGGTGTAGATATGAACCAGAGCTCCAGCCTGGTTGAGGAAGAGCGCGGTGAAGCTGATGCCAAACTTCGTGGGAACAATGGCGAGGCCTCGTTTGGTCCACCGGTTCTGTCTGACAGACAAAAAAATACCCAGAGGTCATTTTGTTTGAGCTCTTTTCTGGTTCCTTGACACAGCACTTTGTGAAACCAGCTGAAGTTTCTGTAAACATTAAACTCAAACGAGTCACATATCTGAGACCTCTTTTAGTCCTCAACAGGTTTCAGGACCTCGGACTAGACTTGGGATTACCTATTGTAAAGGTCGATGGCGGCTCTGCGCTGCTGGTATCCAGAACGTGACAGGCACTCGTCCCAGCAGCGGTCCAGGGTGAACTGAACCAGGATCTGGTTGTAGGGTGTTGAGTCACCTTCCATATACATGTTCAACCGGCGCACCTGCAGGAAGACAAGGTATTGGATCAGCCGCAGCTCGTCCACCCGAGTTCATCGCGTCTGACGTTTATATTTACGTACCTCCTCGGCCGGCCTACCGAGACTCTGAGCCACGTCCGTCATCCAGTTTTCAGCAATCATCATGCCTTGCGGCCCTCCAAAGCCCCTGAAGGCCGTGTTTGACGGCAAGTTGGTGCGGCACAGGAAGCCGCGGCCACGCACGTTGGCCACCTTGTACGAGTTCTCCATGTGGAACAGAGCGCGCTCCATCACCTTCGAACAAGGAACAGAAACATCAGCACGTCGTCGGCAAAGAGACGTCCGTGGGTTAGAAGATACTCACCGACAGAGAGAGGTCCATGGAGTTACCGGCGTTACTGTAGTAGGACACATCCAGAGACACCACCTTCCCACTGCTGAGGAACCCCACCTGGACCAGGAGGGGGGAGGGGACGTTAGACAAATTATTTCTTGAATCAGACCAAAGATGTCGGTGTAACTTAGTGTTACGGCCAAAAGTACTTCAGACACCACAATACTACCACAGTACTAGAGACAAGTACTACAAACTCCTTCCACTGCTTCTAATGCTACAGCTAATGTCCAGCAGGAGGCGTTCTCTCACCTTGTATTTGCCATAGAAGGGGTGTCTTCCCCCAGTGACCAACATGTCCTCGTCTCTGTCCAGCATGCACCTGATCGGCCTCTTCAGTCTACGAGACAAATTGTTACGTTTCATTTGAAAGAAGAGACCATCAAATGTACGAGATTGTTGCCAAACGTACTTGTTTGCTGCCACTGCGACCACGGTAGACAACACGGTGGTTCGGGTCTCCTTGCCCCCGAAGCCTCCACCCATCCTCTTCACCCGGACCACGATCCTGTTAGCGGGGACCCCCAACGCCTTCGCCACCAGACACTGACGGACCGGAGACGAGACAATTTAAAGGTACAGACATTTCGTCGATGTAGGAGAGTATTAGATTACAAGAGTATTATTACCTGTGTTTTGGTGGTACTCTGGGTAGAAACAAAGAGCTCCATCTCGCCGTCTTCCCCTCGAGGAACCGCCAACGTGATGTTGGTCTCCAGGTAAAAATGCTCCTGACCTCCGATGTGCATCTCACCTGTCAGATTGTCATCGGTAATCAATCAATAATGAATACCTGATCAGCTGGAATCAGGAGGAAGTCTTAAAGCCACACAGACAGACCGACCTACCCTCCAGGATGTGGTCGGCCTGTTTAAAGCCCTCCTCCAGGTCTCCGTTCTGGATGGTTCTGATTGGCTGATAGAAGGACCGGGCAGCGATGGCTTCCTGGATGGTGACCACCGGCGGCAGGTCCTCATACTGGATCCGGACCGCCTTGGCAGCTCTCTGAGCGTGAAGCTGAGTGTCGGCGACCACAGCACCGATGATGTGACCGACACACGTCACCTGCAGAGAGTAGGGAAAGATCGTCATTGTCGCCTGGCCGTGACCCTGAGGGAGGCCCCCAGTTGGTCGGAGGAGTCACCTTGTGTTCGGCGAAGATGGTCTCGTCGTACTCGATTGGTCCAGTGGCGTTGCTCCCGGGAATGTCACTGGCAAACACGCAGCCGACCACGCCGGGCATCCGTTCTGCCTCTGAGGGGTCTATGGACCTGAGACACGCACCTGGTCAGAGCAGGATGTGTGTGTGTGTGTGTGTGTGTGTGTGTGTGAGGGGGCAGAGTCTTACAGGATGTGGGCGTGAGCTCTGCTGCTGGTGACGAGCGCCAGGTGCAGCTCGTTCTCGTACAGCGGCACATCGTCGCAGTAGACCGCCTCGCCTGTCGCCTGCTTCAGGGCCGACAGGTGCATGACGGGACGACCCACGGTGTCCTGGCCGCGCCCCTCAGGCACTGCCTGGAAGTCACATGACATGTTTCAACGCATGGACACGAAAACCGCCGACTATGACAAATATAAAGCAAACCCCAAATACAAGTCTGGACCTGGAGAGGGTCTGAGAGGGTCTAAGACACCGAGGTGACCCCCGTTACCTGGTAGACCTGAGCGCTGGACGGGGTCTCCGGGTGATAAACCTCTGCGGCGCTCTGACAGTCGGACTGGACCTGGTCCACGTCCACACCGTGCAGTCGGAGCTTCTGCAGCACCGTCAGGTAGAACTTGTAGAAGAGACTGAGAGTCAGAGTTCGCCGGTACGTCACCATGCCACCTGGCACCGAGGGATCGAGGGTCATCTCCTCAGCCAATGAGGAGCAAGCGTCCTGCAGAAGCTCCTCCCCCCAGCGCCTGGATGCCACAAGGACGAGTTAAAGACGAAGACTCGAAACGGAAACACATCTCATTGTTGTGTTCGTTACCTTCCCAGCAGCTTCCTCGCCGTCTCTGTCGCCAGCACCGTGGTGGCCGCCATGCCGCCATAGCTCAGCCTCAAGTTCTCGACGATGGCGTCGGCAGGGGCAAAGGTGACACTCATCGCTGCCGTGACGATGCTGATGTCATCCTCGCGGCGCGGCGACTGTTTGAAGGCGGAGACGAACTGAGACTGAAGGGGAAAAAGACACCAGAGCTGACGTTAGAGTCTGGGGGATTCTGTGGCACTGGTTGCTAGGTGACGGACGCTGGTTTCCAGGGCGACGAACGTTATACCTTCTTGCTGTAGGGGATCTCGATGGACAGAAGAATCTCCTGTGGTCGCACCGTCGTCTTCCTGTAGCCGGTGAAGAAGCCGTTGTCCATCCGGACCACGCGGCTGCCGTCTGAGGTCAAAGGTCAGAGTTTAGTCCACGGTGAGTTCACTGCCTCCACTACAATTAACAATTTGTCTTTAAACTGGACGATGAGTCGGTTCTGACAACTGCCACGGCGACAATGTGACGCTAAACATCCCAGAATTCTCGGCTTGAACGCCTTCTGAAAAGTCCGATCACGAGTTCTCTTCTACGAACTGTGACGAGATCTTGTGTGCAGACAGAAACAGTGACTCAGCAGTTTGGGTGAAGGGTCACATGACAAGTAAACGCACCACGGCCACGATTTTTCACAGAAGCAGAAAAAATCCTATATGATTATTTATAGCAGCTTTCTGAGTAAACTGATCCACAGCCAGTGTTTATGTCATGTGTGTGTGTGTGTGTGCGTGTGTGTGACCTTTGTCCATCAGTGTGACCTTGCAGCCGGCCGCCATGAACACGGGGTTCAGGTCTGATATGGGACTCGCCGTCATGATGTTCCCACCGACGGCCTGAAACACACGGATGTGACATCAGAATCAGAAAGGAGTTTATTGCCTCAGTGTTCAGTTTGCAAGATATTTACAAGAAGGGAAGAAAGTGTTGCTGTGGTGCCAGGAGGTCCTGGTCTTGCCAGACCTCTGGAGGGGGAAGGGGGGGTTCAAAGAGATCATGTGAGTCATGTGACACACAGACGTTTATGGTGGTTCAAGCTCCATAAAGTTATGTGTTTTGATGGCTTTCTTAGCACACATTAACCAGAACGCATCCGGATGTCCTGGTGTCCTTGAACGTGACACTGAACCTGAAGGGTCCTCCTGGGTCAGGGGTCACTTTTCCATGTTGAACTAAACACTGAGGTGTTTGTTTATGTGTGAGTAGTACCAAAGTTCTACTCTCCTAGGCCCCTTGAACCCCCCACAAACAGAGTGTCTCCTGGGAAAGATTCAGATCTCCCAGTGATCCTGAACTGCCCACTGGAACTGATAAGGACTTGGAAAGGTTCCCTATATGTTTCCTGGAAATGCTCCACCCTTACTGGGACAACCCTTCTCTCCCAGTGTCCCTGAACTACCCACCTGGTGTCACTTATTGACAGCGGACAAACAGTCGGGGACTCACGGCGACGTTGCGGATCTGCAGTCCGGCGAACCAGCGCAGCTGTTCCAGGACGGCGAGGAAGACCTGGGTCTGATGGGGGGGAAGGGTCTTCAGGGCCTGCCTCAGCACAGCCCCCATGTGGCTGAGAGTACACGCTGCACCAAACACCACACCTGAACACACACAAACATTGTGTTTGTTATTCGGGGTCTCCAGGACATGGACCCTCATGACGTGATCTCATGCTTTTTCATCTGGTGCCACCAGCAGGTCAAAGGCCACATTCAACAAACATATGCTGTGGAGGCGGAGCTACCGACGATGAACTGATGTTATTGATCGTCTGCAAACCAAACAAACTAAAGTTTAAAGTTAAAATCCTCGGCCAGCTGGTCAGAGTCCTGGTCCTGGAGCTGAACCAGGTCTGCAGAGCCTTTAGCAACCGAGAGGATCAAGTAGGAGTAAAGGAAGTCTGCAGGTCCAGGTCCTTTCTCCAGATGAAGTAGTATCACGAGTATCAGTAGTAGTAGCAGTAGTAGTAGTAGTAGTAGTAGTAGTAGAAGTAGTGGTAGTAGTCCTCACCGTCCTCTGTGTGGGTCACTGCGTTCAGTTCGGGGATGAAAGCTGGAGCCAAGATGACCGGGTAGACCAGGTTCTTAAACTTCACCTCAATACCTGCAGAGACACAGGGATGAATGAGTGAAACAGTGAGTGAGTGAGTGAGTGAGTGAGTGAGTGAGTGAGTGAAACAGTGAGTGAAACAGTGAGTGAGTGAGTGAGTGAGTGAGTGAGTGAAACAGTGAGTGAAACAGTGAGTGAGTGAGTGAGTGAAACAGTGAGTGAAACAGTGAGTGAGTGAGTGAGTGAGTGAGTGAGTGAAACAGTGAGTGAAACAGTGAGTGAGTGAGTGAGTGAGTGAGTGAGTGAAACAGTGAGTGAAACAGTGAGTGAAACAGTGAGTGAGTGAGTGAGTGAGTGAGTGAGTGAAACAGTGAGTGAAACAGTGAGTGAGTGAGTGAGTGAGTGAGTGAGTGAAACAGTGAGTGAAACAGTGAGTGAGTGAGTGAGTGAGTGAGTGAAACAGTGAGTGAAACAGTGAGTGAGTGAGTGAGTGAGTGAGTGAGTGAAACAGTGAGTGAAACAGTGAGTGAGTGAGTGAGTGAGTGAGTGAGTGAAACAGTGAGTGAAACAGTGAGTGAGTGAGTGAGTGAGTGAGTGAGTGAAACAGTGAGTGAAACAGTGAGTGAGTGAGTGAGTGAGTGAGTGAGTGACTGACCCACTTCGGTGTTCCCCACCACCACTTTGGCGTCCGGATATTTCCATTTCAGACGCAGGAACTCGTCCAGGCTGTCGGGCTGGAGCCACGTCACCCTCTCGCCGTGGAAACGCAGCAAGGCTGACCTCTGACCTTTGGTGAGGGACTACAGGGAGGAGGGAAAGATGTGTTTGCGTGTTGTCATGTGACGTCGTGTGATGTCGTGTGTTGTTGTGTGTTGTTTACCATCAGTTCGGGGGGGAAGATGACTTCCTGCGTGGGGTCAAAGGGCAGGAAGTCCGCTGCGTCGTATAAAGACATAGATTCCTGCAGAAACAGACGTCAATCAGAAACATGAACCAGGACCCTGATCTGGAACCTGATCCGGAACCAGTTCAACAGTCTGACTCACATCAACCACTTCCTGTGAACTGTGCTCAGCCGCGCTCCCATTGGTCAGACAGCAGCCGTCCTTCCTCCCCCCGCCGCCACAGCACCCCCCCTCCTGGAAGGACAGAACACATTGGGTCACCACTGTGAAACCTGGTTCACAGTCCAACTCCTTCTGGGACCAGATTACTGCAGGGTCCAGGTCCATGCAACAGGGAGACCTCCACATGGACTCAACATTCACAGTAACAACTGGACTATTATGATTATGGTCTGTCTTCGCTTCCAAAACTCAAAGTCCAAGTCCAGTTCTGAATCACAACAGCGGAGACCCCAGACCCAGAACCAAGACCCTGATGGATCATTATAGTGTGTGTGTCTCACCACAGTGAAAGTCTTGTAGCCCTCCAGGATCGGTCTGTATCCGGTGCAGCGACACAAGTTTCCTGATGGAATATTAGTTCATGAATAATAATAATAATAATAATAATATCATAATAAAAATGATAATATTATTATTAATAATAACATTAATACCTTGGAAGGCCTCCTCCACGTCGGCCATCTTGGGCGTGGCGTTGTTCCTCAGCAGAGCGTACATGGACATGACGACGCCCGGAGTGCAGAACCCACACTGGGACCCGTGAGACCGGGCGATCCGCTCCTGGACCATGGGGACAGGGGTTCATGAGGACCAGGTCTCTGCAGCCCACGAGAGTCAAAGGGACTAAAGGTTCTGGGTTTACCTGGACAGGATGTAGTTTCCTCGCCACGCTGCCGATGCCCTCCACGGTCGTCACGGCGGCCAGGTGCAGGGAGCAGAGGGGGGCGAGACAGGCGTTGACGGCCTGGTGGCTGGACCCCACTAAGGACTCATGAGGACTCACATGACTGCAGACACACACACACACTCACACGCCCCCTGGTGGAAGGATACAGCAGCTGCTGGTTCTGGGTCTGGTATCTGGAGACCATCACCGTACAGGCTCCACATCCTCCTTCAGCACAGCCCAGCTTGGTTCCAGTCAGACCCACTAAACACACACAGGGGGGGCTGGTAAACCCTAGTGGACCCTTGTGGACTCCAGGGAGTGTGTGTGTGTGTGTGTGAGTGAGAGAGAGAGAATCAGCCCAATTACAGGTCAGATTGAAGAGTCTAAATGAAGAGCTAAACCTGTTTCTCTTCATCGTTGTCATTTGAACCCATTCCAAGGAAAATCAGTCACAATGGACTTGGGTGTGTGTGAGTGTGTGTGTGTGTGAGTGTGTGTGTGTGTGAGTGTGTGTGTGTGTGTGAGCCTACGTTTCCTCCTCAGATATAGCAGCAGGTTCATCTCCGGTTCTGCGTTTCTTTCAACAATCTACAGAATATTAATGACAAATATTATTAATTACATGAATGACAAGATGAATCTGGATTATATTGATTTTCTTGACGTTGACGGATGCAAGCATTTTTTTTTTTTTTAACTAATCGATTAGTGAGAAGAGAGTCATTCATAAAGATCAGCTGACATCACATGACATCAGTCATAGAAACCATTCATCAGGGATATTATTTATGAATCTCAAACAAATGATTCAGACCTCATTTACATATTTGTAACATCTTCTTATTAGTACTTATTCATCAACACTTAAAAGATCCTTTCAGTGAGGAGCATTTGAAGGCAACATAACACAAGCACATGAGAGACAGGGGTCCCAGAAGCTCGCCTGCAGTTCCATCTACCGCCAGAGAGGCCGCTAGAACCGACGCATCTAAAACCTTACATTTTACTGATGAATGTTAATTGTGTTATTTGTTTCTCTCGCGTTTAAAACGCCCCGTTCATAAACTAGGTCAAAGCAACGTGGACCTTTAACCTGATTGTCGGACGGAACAAACAGACACGTCATGTTCAAAACAAAACAACAACAACACTTTAAAGTCCAGTCAGTATTTAATATGATGTCACAGCAGTTGTTCTTCGTGCAGAAGCGTTTTTTCATCAGTCCGTCACACACGCGCACACACACACACAGAACTCCCGTTCAAAAGTCGCTCATTTAAACGCAATCAGAGTTCTTCTTACCTTCCTCCCGTTAACGAAGAAGATGAGTTCGTCAGACCCGGACCCGGACCGGGTCTCATCATCGGCAGTGGTCCCGTTCATCTCCCTCTCGTTGCCAGTCCTCTGCGTCCGCTGAACCGGTCTGTCACTTATGATCTGGACCGCCGCCGCTCAGATGGGTGGACCCACCGCAGAGAGGTGTGTCCTTCAGGGACCTGCGGCTCCTCCGACTCACCACGATTCAGCGACCGGGCCGAATCCCGTGGTGTGTTCAGGTGCACGGAAATCACCCGACACTGTCCAGTGTTTAGCTGCCGCCGACCGGCAGGACCAGCTGATGATTCGTTTTCTGTCTATCGGTCAATGAGGTTTGGTGCTGAGAAACTAAAGGAAGCCGTTTATTGGCGTGGATGACAATCAGGAGTGACCTGCTGCACGTGACCTTTGACCCCAGATAAAGTCTATGATTAGCTCCTGTGATGACATTAATTATTCACAGCTAGGCTGGTGGCCGGAGGTCAAAGGTCAATGCGAGAACTTCATTCATGTATTAATACACATACGATGAAAAGGAAGTATCTATATATCTATTGATTATATATATATATATATAATCGTTTATATGATGGACTGAATGTGGTTTTGTAACATCAGCTTCCTGTCACAGCCTCTGATGTCACGCCTCTGATGTCACGCCTCTGATGTCACGCCGCGTTCACTCACACATAGTTTACATTAGTGTCGCCGGGTCACTCACTGCTCCATGTGATCTGGAACCAGATCGGACCAGATCCTTCAGCTGCTTTTATTCCAGAGAAAAGTTCAACAGATGAGAAACAATAATAATAGTGATAACAATAATGTTATTATTATTAACAATAATATCAATAATAATAATAATAAGAAGTGATCATCCATCCATCCATCCATTTTCTACCGCTTATCCTGTATTTAGGGTCGCGGGGGGGCTGGAGCCGATCCCAGCTGTCATTGGGCGAAGGCAGGGTACACCCTGGACAGGACGCCAGTCTATCACATTCACGCTCACATTCACACCTACGGGCAATTTAGAGTCTTCAATTAACCTATCCCCATCCTGCATGTCTTTGGACTGTGGGAGGAAGCTGGAGAACCCGGAGAGAACCCACGCTTACACGGGGAGAACATGCAAACTCCACACAGAAGGAACCCGGGCCGACCCAGGAATCGAACCCAGGACCCTCTTGCTGTGAGGCGAGAGTGCTACCCACTACACCACCGTGCAGCCCAGAAGTGATCATAATTATAATAATAATGATGTGTATTTTCGGCTTCGTCGAGGCTGTTTTACAGCTGATGTTTCCTGAACGTTGCTTCTTGGTTTCCAGTGAGAACAGACGAAGCAGCAGCAGCTGACGTTGGTCGTCAATGATTCACCAGAGAGTTGATCAGCGAGGCCCAACACACACTGAAGGGAATTGATCTCAGACTCTGATACCAGTTTTATTGACTTTGAGCTCAGAGAATTCAATTCTTTCTAAAAAGGTTTGAAAAAACATGTTCACGACATGCAACGCTGCAGCGTGTTCAGTTGCTGCTGGCAAAAATGTCAGCTTCCAGGTCAGGACCTGCAGGAAAAACCAGCAGGTGGACTTGTACTTGAAGGACTCGTTAAACATTAAACCGTCTAATAAACAATAACAAAAACATTCAGGTAGAAACGTAAAACAAAGTTCACGACTCCCCCTGCTGGTCGCTGCCTGTAAGCACACACACTGGGGATTCAGACCAGAGCTCCGGGTGCCGGTTCGAGTCCACGTCTCTGTCCTGCAGAGCTACGACGCCACCAACAGGTGGAAGCCTCCGTTCTCCTCCCTCAGGTTCTCCCTCTTGCGGGCCTGGACCAGACTGTAAACCACCTCCCCCAGGGTGTTCCTGTGGGGGCTGAAGCCCCGCCCCCCGCCGCGCTCCCCCACGCCGGCCTGCCGGCCCTGACTGCTCACGAAGAAGGTACGCACCTGACGGAGAAAGACAAAGCCCTGGTGTCTTACCGTTTGAATATTCGTGGCAGCATGAATAAATTAGCAGAGGTCATTAGCGACTGACCTTTCCGTGCCGCTCGCTGATGCCTTTCAGGTAGACGTCCCCTCTCAGCTGCCGCAGGAAGCCTCGTTCCACCAGGAGGCAGCTGGTGGATTCTGGGACCTGAAAGGGGGGGCTTATAAGGTCACATGTCACCACACAGACACGCCCACAGACAGGTGTGTCCTCACCTGGATCCTCCCGCTCACGCCGGTGCTCTCCATCCTGCTCGCCATATTCACCGTCGTGCCCCAGATGTCGTACTGAGGTTTGGTGGCGCCGATGACGCCGGCGATGACGGCGCCGTGAGCCACACCTGGATGATGTCACGGGGTCATTAATAACAACACGAAGACAGGGTACCATGTGGTTCTGGTCTCATGGGGGTCAGGGTCCGTACCGAGCCGCAGCAGGAAGCTGCTTCCTGTCTGAGCGTTGATGTGCTTCAGCGTTTCCTGCATCGCCAGTGCGAACAGAACCAGCTGACTGAGGTGATGCCAGCCGTCCTCGCACTCCTGCACGCGGGAGTGAAGCATCATGGGAAGGGAAGAGGCAGACTGTACTGGGGCGGTTCATTTGTGAAGGACATATTTGAAATATACATTCTAATATATAATTCAAATATATATTTAAAATATATATAATAATATTTAAATATATTGATTTTAAAAACAAAATGTAACATTTTTTAATATTAATTAAATACAAATAATTGCATTTAAAACACAGAAACACACTTGAATTCTGTTACAAACAAACAAAACAAAACCTGAAAATAATAATAAAAAAATAACTTATTGTTATTATTGTTCAAGCATTATTGTTTAAAGAACCGTCTGTCAGCCGACCTGTCTGTCTGCAGAGACCTGTCTGTCTGGAGAGAGACCTGAAGCCGCCATGTAGGAGCTGCCGATGGTTTTAATCTTCTCCACCTGCTGGAAGTAACACTCATCCAGGAGCTACACACACACACACACACAGGTAATGAGTTACTACATGATGAACCTTTAGTTTACTGGTGATTCTGGCAGCTGATAATGAGTTGACTGTAACTGTAAAAGTGTTTGTCTATTCCCAACATTCATTGATCATTTATGTGTGTGTGGGTGTGACCTCATCGAAGGTGCTGATGATGTGGTTGAGGAGGCGGAGACACTCAACGTGCTGATGGACGGCCTCCTTCTGCTCGTAGACGTCAGAGAAACCCGGCAGGGAGGCAAAGAGGACGCCGACCCGCTGGTACGCCTGAGAGTACAGCTCCTACACACACACACACACATGAGTTACTACATTATGAACCTTGCTTGAAGTGCTGAGTCATGCTTTGTTAGGTCTGTCTGCAAGACCACAAGCTAACTACTTTTAAAATGCTGGTTTTCTGAATGGAGTCTGGTTGATGGACACTATGCTATCATTATAGCTGCTCCATCAACATTCCAAATAAGGTTATCTAGACATAAATATGGCAGAGACCTTGTTGTTTGGACCACAGTCTCTGGTTTCTCCACATAATCTGGTCTGGTCTCTGGACTAATGTGAGCTACTATCTAGACCTCTGGGGGACCACAGGTACCTCGTCGTGGCGGTCTCTCTCCAAGAAGTGCTGGGCGACGTGGGCCGGCAGGATGTTGAGCAGCAGACACTCGTTGTGTTCCCTCAGCTCCTTCATGTCCTCGACCTCCTTCCTCGCCTGGAGACGCCACAGGAAGTCCAGCCGCGCCGTTGCCTCCAGCTGTCGCCAATGACATCACCATCAATACAGAATCAGTGCTGATCAAATCCACACGGAACCAGTGAAGGAACCAGTGGAACCAGTAGACGTCACCTGTCTGCTGTTGTAGAGGACCGCGACCACGAACATCACCATGAGGACCACACAGACCCCCTTCCTGCACAGGTGATGAGACCTGAGAGACACAACCCTTTATATGGCGGATCAACACATGTAGACTTTTTATTGGCTAGCTATCACTGGCTAGCGTAGCATAGCATTGGTAAGCACCTGTGGGTTTCTATGAGGAAGGTGGAGACGCCGGCGGTCAGCAGGAGGACGGCCAGCTTCAACACGCAGCTCAACCGGAGGAACACCGCACAGGTAACCATGGCAACCACGCCGCTCAGCAGCGTGTTCTGTAACACGGGGAACATCGTGAGGAAAGTCGTGTTTATCGAACGTAGATGGGGCGATCTTTGTTTGTGTGTCGATGGTCACCTCTGGATGGGTGCAGATGTTGATGCCCGGCCAGGTGGAGGTGGGCGGAGCCAGCCGGGAGCCACTGATGTTCAGGTGAGATTCTGACGAATCACACCACAGCTTGAGGAGGGAGGGAAGGAAGGAAGGAAGGAAGGAAGGAAGGAAGGAAGGAAGGAAGGAAGGGAAGAGAAGGGAACAAGGGACGAACATACAAGTTAGTGCGGAAGTTGTTGTTTTTTTGTTTAAGTGTCCAACTCGGCAACCTGACGATCAATCTGAAGAAACACTGCACCAGACTCACGATGTCCAAGGAGGCGAAGGCAAAGTTGACGGTGATGGCAGTGAGTGTCAGCAGCGTTCGGGCGCTCTTAGTTTCATGAATCCAGCAACAGAGTGACTGCAGGGGGGCGGGGCAACGCTTAAACTCCTCCCCCAGGGTCAGCAGCAGGAGCAGGAAGTAAACAGTGCCGCTGACCACAAACTCAGCAACCATCGGAGACAACCTGGACACCGAGCACATATAAATACACAATACACCATCAGGAGGACTGGTAGGACAGACGGATGGACAGACGGGTGTACCGTGGCGATGGGACCAGGACCTGGACACCCATCAGTAGCAGCAGCAGGATGAAGGAACAAACCATGTTGGACTTGAAGAGTTCGTCTCTCATGCGGGAGTACTGGGAGACAAGAGAGGACGGTTAACGGTCAGCTGATACTGCAGCCCCGTCCACACAGGAAGTGATGTCAGTACCTTTCCCTCCATGTATGAATCCTTGAACTCCTGAGTGAAGGTGGTGATCTGCTCCTTCCTCATCCGCTCGCTGCTACGGACCTCCATGGCTCGGCGGATCCTCTTGTTGACTTCCCGGGACCCTGACTGCTGCGCTGCGATGTGATTGGGCAGCTGGGTCAGAGAGCCGTTGGTAAAGGTGGCAAGGATCTACGGAGCACCACAGGGACAAAAGTCGGTCATCGTTCATTCCACATCACGGCACAAGTCTTTTAAGGTTTCCTGTCCTCACAAAGTTCATCCCCAGACTGTCTCCAAACGGCAGCTCGGCACTCCAGTTCGTCATCTCATCGTAGCTAGGACGCCTCGCTCTGGGTGGCGCCGCCTCCTCCCGCATCCCTGGACGGATCAGGTACGTGTCAACGTTGTGTTTTCGGAGGAAGTCGTTGCGTTCCTGGCCGCGCCCCGCCTCTGCCTCGTAGATTCCCCCCAGACAGTCCAGAGTGGCCCGCGAGATGTGGATCTGCCTGGGAGGACGAGAAGAGAGTATGGAATTGCATCCTATGGTCAGATCACCATGACCCGGAACACCTTCACAGACAGCATGTTGCTTGGAATCTGGCCAGTGTCTATAAGTGGCTTCTTAGTAGGTAAGTACTTACTCAGCCAAAGTATCTGACTGATCAAATGGCAACCATTGGTCAGTCGAAAAATGTACAAAAAAATGTTGTACCGGTTCAAAGAAACCAGGTTCTGTCTGTTGAAGGTTCCTGCAGCCACTTGCAGAACCGACTTTAAGTCTGGCAGTGCCCCCTAGTGGCGAGTCGCCCAGGTGACATATCGACAGTTGCATCAACAGAAAGGTGTGCCGCCTTACCCCGCCACTCCTGCAGCCTCCAGACTGTTGGCGATGTCCACGTCCCAGCTCCAGATGTCAAACTGCCACTTCTGAAGGCCCAGAACGCCGCAAAGAACCGAACCCGAGTGGACGCCGATCCTCATGTTGACTTCCTGCTGCAGCTCCCGGCGGACGTACCTGCAACGGCGAACAGACGTCAGCATCTTGGCGGAGTGGCGTGGAAACGATGTGGCTGTTAGCGTCTCTGAGTTACCGCATGGTGTTGATCATACTGAGGCCCATCTCCACGCAGCAGCGGGCGTGGCCCCTCTGAGGCTCCGGGACCCCCGAGACACAGTAGTAGCAGTCGCCCAGGATCTTGATCCGCATACACTGGTGCTCCTACACACAAAGACCACCGGTTACATGTCCACACAGGTCTACCTTCATCTCCTCATCAACAGATCAAACATCGCCATGGTGACCCAACCTCAGCCAGCCTATCGAAGCGACCGAATAGTTCGTTGAGAGTTTTAACGAGTTCTTGTGCCGAAAGAATCAGGGACAGAGACGTGAAACCGATGATGTCTGCAAACAGGATGCTGTAAAGAGAGAATAAATAAGCAATTGTCAACTTAACTAAAATTCAAAGTCTGGATTCAAACCATTCCATACCTCTGAATATAAACTTCTGTTCTCTGTGAGTGAGGAAGCACTAAACGTAACGCTGCAGCAATTCATTCTTGAGGAGTCATTGTGGATAAAATCAAACGGTTGCTGACTTCGACATTGAATAAACGTCCAGTTGAGCAACATGATCTTTCCATTGACACTGTCAATTACTGCTTGTGGGGTTCCTCAGGGTTCCATTCTGGGTCCTTTATATTTTCTACACATGGGGCCTCAAACGTCAGTTGTTTACCCGACAGTGTTTACCTGGCGGTGTTTACCTGACGGTTTTGACAGGGCTTTACCCCGTCGCCGTTGATGGTGTTTACCTGACGTCTTTGTAATGGTGGATGTAGATCTTGTTGAACTGGTGCGGCAGCAGATATTCGTCTATGGTGGCCATGTCGGCCGTCATCTCCAGGACCAGGAACCGGGGCAAGATGGACATCACCAGACGCTCCTGGAGGACCAGGAGTCGCAACGTTAGATGGAGGATGATTAGAGGTCACGTTGAGAGCGCAGGACTCAAACTCTTTCGCTGAGCTTTCTACCTGTCTGTGGTTCTCCCTCTCCAGACGGACTTGCCCCTCGATGCAGCGCCTGGTCTCCAGGAAGGCCTGTCTTTGAGTCCGGTCAGACAGGAAGTGGATGGACAGACCAGCGGTGTTCATGGCCAGGTACAACAAGGCCTTGGAGGACACCTGGAGACACACACACATTAAAAAGAGGAAGGAGCGAAGGAAACCAAGGAGGGAAGTCAGAACAGCTCAGACCTTTCTGATGGCGGTGTCCTCGCCATAGTGACAGATGAAGTCCAGCATCAGGTGCAAGGTGGAGGTGGTTGCCCCAGCAATGATGGCCCAGAAGAGGGGGAGGGGCAACAGGGTGAAGGTGGAGAACAGGGAGAAGAAGACATACCAGGAGTGATCGCTCTGCGGCCAGCTGAACACGCCGACACACACCTGGACGGTCTGAGACAGCCAGGTCACCACAGACAGGTACCTGCAGGACAGACAGACAGACAGGGACATTACTCTAGTCTCAGGTGTTTCCTGGTCTGTCTCAGGAGTTTCCCCAGCATACCTCAGCCATTGTGGTGATGATGTCACCTCTCTCCTGGTCATCGCAAGCACACAGAGCCCCGCCCACAGGAGGATGGACAGGCCAGCCAGCCAATCACAGGCCAGTCCCCTCCAGCCCGGCGGTGGTGTCAGCAGCAAGATGACGAATCGGGTCAGGATGTCGATGACGTTGGTGACGACCAGAGACGTCCGTCGCTCACTGGACGAGAACTCCTGGTAGAGACACTCCAGGTCTGGAGACCTGAGACATGTATGCTAGGTTAGCTTAGGCTAGGCAAAGTTAACTGGGGTTAGCTTAGGTTATATTACGTTATTTATGGTTATGTTATTATTATTTCGGTTCTTAAAAGTTAGGTTATTTTACATTATATTTGTCGTTAGGCAGTAGTTTGTTGGCCTTTGTGTTTAGTGTGTTTTCTGGAGGAAGTACTCTGAGTACCGGAGTACATTGGAGTACGCTGGTTGTTGTATCTTTACTTGAACGTGTGTTGCAGTGCGGGAATGAAGATGCCGCGCACCGTCGCCCCCGACGACACAAAGAAGTCCGCGTCGCTGAGCGAGCTGTGTGTTGTCCCTGTTGCCTTGGTGATCCTCGGGGTTGCCGGGTGGATGCGAGCGGCCGAGGAGCGCCGTTTCTGCCAGAGGGCGCCGCGGCACGCCTTGTTCCGGATCTGCCTACAACGATCACGTCTCAGATGAACACACTGAAGGGACACTGACATACCTGTTGATGACATCACAGCGTACCTGTTGATGACATCACGGCGTACCTGTTGATGTCTGCGATGTAGTCGTCCGTGACGACGATGCGGTGCCTCCCCCGCTCCGGGCCGCCGGCGAGCCTCAGCGAGTACAGGTTGTGTTGGTCGATGACGTGTCGGACGGCGTTTTGCCACAGCAGCTGCTTCCTCCTCAGCCCTGGGGCGGGGCTTATGTTGGCGCTGAAGGTGATGTCACTGATCTGCCGCGATTCAACGTAGCTGCCGTTCTCCAGCGTGCAGCCGCCATCCATGATGACGACAGCGTCTCCGCTGTGACCTGATAGGAGGATGACGTGGAAATCAACAGATTTACATAAATGAACAAACGACGATGATGCAGAAAACTGTTAATAATTAAATAAACTAAACAATTATCTTTAATTAACGAGACAAACTAATGATTCAAAGCTGCTGATTAATGAAGCTGGATTTTGCTGAGTCATTAATATGAAGGAAGTCGGATCAAAGGTTTTGATCAGATCGTCTCAGCCGGACAGTTGGCGGGTCAGGTTTCAGGGCTAATCCAATTAGCTTCCAGCTCAGTGACCTGATCTCCACTCGGACATCGGGATCATTTAATCGCCATTAATCACCCGAGATCTTCTGAAGGTCATTTCAGCTACAGCTGGCTAACAGTTGAGCTAACGGCTGAGCAAAAGGCTGAGCTAATGGCGGCGTCAACAGGAAGTCGAAGCGTGACCACGCCCACCATGGAAACTGGAAGCCTCTACGGAGACAGGAAGTGGAGACAACTTCAAACCATTGCCGGAATTCATGGGTCATTGGTGTTATATCTCAAACATCGTATATATCTAAAGCTACCGTATGCCGCTACATCGAAAACAGTAACAGTCCCGACTCATGTCAGCTACAAAGACGAAAGTAAACAACCCATCAGACGGTTTAACGTTTTAAACGACAACCTTGCGTCCCAAAGGTGAGAGGGGGAAAAAAAGCTTTAACGCTAACGTTAGTCTGTAGCTAGCAGTTTAGTTAGTTTTGAACTCCAAAGCTAATGGAGTTTGTTACAGAGTTCAAAGCTAACGAACTCCATTAGCTTCAGTCTCCGTTAGCTTCAGTCTCCGTTAGCTTCAAACTCTGTTAGCTTTGAATTCCGTTAGATAAAGAAGGCTGAATCTAACAGAGTTCAAAGCTAACAGAGTCTGAAGCTTTCAACTCCTTTAGCTTCAAACTCCGTTAGCTTCAGACTCCATTAGCTTCAGACACCATTAGCTTTGAACTCCGTTAGCTTGAACTCCGTTAGCTTCAAACTCCGTTATCTTCAGACTTTGTTTGCTTTAAACTCTGGTAGCTTCAAACCATTAGCTCCATTAGCTTTGAACTTGATGGAAAGACTTTCTGTGAACCGTAAACAAATCATTGGCTTATGGCTGAAGCTAATTGTAACGTCATCCTACATTGTTTTTGGACTGATCATGTTTCTGAACCGACCTGCTGCCGAGTCGTCTTCACGCCATCCGTCTGATCTTTGCTTCTCTTCTTTCAAAGGACTTTTTTTTTACTCAGGTTTCTCCACCAGTTTCCTGTTTCTTTTTCTTCTGTGGTTCCTTTTTTAGCAGAGATCCTCCGTTAGTAAACCTGAACACGTGTCTGTGGAGACAGAGGACCCAGACCTGTTCGGAGGTCCAGAGAGTTTCATTCACCTACAGAAAACAGCAGAACATGGAGACGGAGACGGCCGGCGGCTCATTAAGAAGCAGGATTAACTCTGTGTGAGTGTGTGTGTGTTCAGGTGCATGATGGGATTGGACGATCTCCAACCAGGTCACGCCGTTTGTTTGTCTGAATGACGACGTTTAAAAATACAACTTTCTGACTCCACAAGGATGAAGGACTGCGCTTCAGGAGGCAGAAGCTTAGCAGGATTCCCCTGCCCTCGGTGATCATGGCGAATGTCCAGTCCCTTAGAAATAAAGTGGACGAGCTCCAGGGGAACTTTCGCTTCCAAAAGGATTTTAAAGACTGTGGGGTCCTAGCCTTCTCTGAAACATGGCTCAGTGAGCGAGACCTTGACTCTGATCTCTCCGTTGATGGTTTTGGGACCCCTTTCCGTCTCGATCGCAACGCTGAGGTGACAGGGAAACCACAAGGAGGCGGGGTATGTCTGTACGTAAATAAACGGTACTGCAGCCCTGTCTCTGTCACCATCAGAGAGCAAATCTGTGCACCAGACGTTGAACTTCTGTCTGTGTCGCTGCGCCCGTTTTACCTGCCCCGTGAGTTCCCCCAGATTTTCAAAACCACTGTATATATTCACCCCAAGGCAAATGCCTCCTCTGCCTCCCGCATCATATATGATGTCATACAGAGATTACAGACTATCACCAGAGGCCCCGAACTTCATATTGGGTGATTTTAATCATGTTTCCCTGGAAAGGACCCTTACAAACTTTTACCAATATGTCTCCTGTCCAACCAGACGTGGCAAGAGTTTGGATTTGTGGTACGGGTCTATTAAAGGTGCTTTTAAATCACTCCCTCTTCCCCCACTGGGCTCAGCAGACCACAATTGTGTGTATCTCCTCCCTGTCCTAAAGAGGGAGAAAACCCAATCCAGGGATGTGAAGGTCTGGACAAATGACGCTGTGGGCTCGCTGCAGGGATGCTTTGACTGTACAGACTGGGGAATGTTTAAGGAGTCATGTGGGGACTTGGACGAATTCACTGATGTTGTCTATTACTACTTAAGTAAAGACTGGATTTGAGTATGAACAAACTGAACTGAACTGAACTTCCATCGAGGAACCAACAGAGTCCAGATGATGTCATAAAAGAGGGCGTGCCAACAAAGAAGGAAACCACAGACTGTATATGGGACGTGGATTTCATCATGGTGATGGCACCCGTCAGTTTGTGGACTAAGATGTCAAACCCTTCAGTTCACCACCTTCGATCTTTGACAGTAGAAGGAAGTGACCATATTTGGAGTGTGGAGAGGCGACGGGTGGATCTGAGGAACACTGGATCATATTGATTCTGGTGTGAAGCTGCTAACAAAGTTATGATTCAAGGTCAACTTTACAGCAGTACTTTAGAGAAGTATGCTCATTTTCTCATAGACTTCTATACAACAGAGAGGAGTCTCCCCCTGGTGGCAGCAGTTCAAACGTTCAAACCTGACAATTGAATAAGAACATACACAAATTATTTTTTTTTATTTTTTATTTTTTCAGTCAAACATGCAGCAAAAGGAAGCACAGCGAGACTGTGAGACACACACACACCCGAGGGTGGTCATGTGATGGCAGTGTCCTCACTAACGGGGGGGAACGTCTTCCTCCTCTTTCTCACTATGACCTTAACGGAGGCCCAAGCACGCACATCAGATGATCCGGGTATTAGACAGGTTTGAGTGTGTGAGACTGCAGTCAGTCATGAGGTACGGAGGCCAAAGTGTGACTCGACAAGCGTTCTTTAATTCGTTCCCTCGACGTCTCGTGGTTTTAAAGTAAAGACGTGTTACCACGGCAACATGCTGAACACTTCGTATGGGAAACAGAAATACAAACATTCAGATGTTAATTTATAAAATAGAAGATTTTCAAATTATATGGAATGGAAAAATACTTCATTATTAATTCAATTTGTTTTGACTTCATTTATTTAGATTTTAATGCTAAATAAACTGTAGCTGCTCTTTTTGTTCCATTAATAATAATTTACTGGATATTATTTTATACATTAAAACTTTTAAATACTGTTCACAAATGCTTGTAAATAAATGTGAATAAATAAGCAACGGGGCTGATGGGAAATGTAGTCTATAAGTCAACGAGTGATTTCTAACGTTAAAATCCATAAAAATGATGTAAAGTGACAAAGTGAAATATAAAACTAGAATCAGACCAGGAAACACAGATCTGCTGCCGTCACCATGGAAACGAGGAAGAGACGAGCAAAAGTAGTCAATAATAACTTAATTATAGTTTGAATAAATTATCTCAGAAAGCTTAAACATTTGTGAGAAAAAAGGAAATAAAGGACGAATATGAAATTATTCCCTTAAATCGATAACTTTGTTTTTTCTCAATTTAGTTATATACTTTTATTTAAAGTATCAACATATAAATAATATAATATTATATTATATAAATGGGTCATGGGTAACAGGATTTGGCAACGAGGCGTTCGGGGGGAAACTGGCCGGTGAGACCAAAACATGAGTCTTTTAAAAGTTCCTTCTGCTCTGACCTTCGACCCGCCGCTCTGATGATGTCATCAACATCAACAGGAAGTGCGAGGACGCGGTGGAAATGTGTAAACACAACGCCTTCAGCGGCGTTAAAGAAAGGTGGCGTTCAGCACCGAGGCGACGGTGCAGTAAATTAACAAACAACAACATTAACATCGGTGCAGCTGCGTGTGATTGGTCAGTCCGTGTCTGAGGCATCCAATCAGGCTCCGGGGTTATTTGATGTTCTTCAGCAGCGAGGTGCGGGCGTTCACCACTGCCTTGAAGGCGTCCTCGCTGCCGGGGGCAACGCACTTGTCCGGGTGCAGCAGGACCGCCAACTTCCTGTACGCCTTGTTCACTTCCTCCCTGCAAACAAGCGGACGGGAACCAACGTTAGTCACATGCTTTTATCTTAGTTGACAGTACGGAAGCCCAGAAGGACGAAACTCAAACCGCCACAGAAACAAATTAAAGGCACTTTATTCTAAATCAAAACACTTTTCAAACCTTGAAAGCACCACGCTAAAACTCAGGTGTTTTCAAGGATTTCCAGGTATCAATCCTGGAAGCAGCTGTGACTCACCGTGTGGCGCCCGGTTTCACCCCCAGCATGTCCCAGGAGTCCTTGCTGTTGCGGATGCGGCGGATGGTGTCGGCTTGCTCCTTGGTGAAGCCGGCGCTGACCTCCGCCACCGGACGCTTCCCGCCATTCTCACACATGTCGGTGATGGAGGAGAAGAACGCCTGGAACATCTCGTTGATGCCCTCGCCGCTCTGCGCCGACGTCTCAAAGTAGTGGAACCCACGGGACTCCGCCCACAGACGCCCCTCCCCCTCGTCCACCACCCGCCGCTTCGTCAGGTCCACCTGCAGCCAGGAAGTCACAGGAAGTCACAGGTTACGTGGCGGCGGCGTGACTGATTATGAATAAAAAGGAAGCACGTCCGACCTTGTTGGCGCAGACGATGAACACGATGCTGTCCATGTTGGCCTGAGAGCCCATTTCCTGTTTCATCTCGCCGAGCCAGCTGTCCAGGGCGTCGAAGCTCTCCCGCAGGCCCACGTCGTAGACCAGCAGGACCCCCTGGCTGTCCTTATAGAACTCGTTACGCACCTGACACCACAGAGGAAGAAGGAGAAGAAGAGTCACTTCCTGCTGCAGCAGCTCCCCCTGCTGGACACTGGCACACATCACAGCTCGTAAACAGCAACATGAAGGTGAGGAGACTGACTTCGTAGAAGAAAGGATGGCCGGCCATGTCGAAGATGTTCACTTTGATCTCCCGGTCTCGAACCTGCACCCTGACAACACAACACACGCGTCACCACCGGTGCCACGCACGCTTCACAACGTCACAACCACAGAAGCAACCTACTTGGTGACGCCATAGTCGATGCCGATCGTGGCCAAATACTTGGGGACGAACCTCTTCTCGCAGTAGCGTTTGATGATGCAGCTCTGCAAAGGAAACGGGATTCAGCTCTCGCGCCAGACTGCATTCAGAAATATCTCTATTTAAAGGTCGATTGGAGATTTACTGTTATTTATTTAGAGGTACTATTCATGTACTCTATTTTAGAATCTGTAGGTTCTTCTGGAGCATTCGGCTTTCATATTTGACACCAAGCAGACGTTGTTTTATCACAGTGTCTCCTTTAGATCTGGTTCACTCGGTTCATGTCGCTGTCAAATAAAGACTCCTGACAAGAAAGACAATTATACAATATCAACATGTCATTCATTAGCCGAATTTTAGAGGATAAAGACATCTTTAGAAAGGCGTCAGAGTCGATTTTGCACTTTGACGCTCTTGTTATAAGCAAGTCATTCAAAGTAGTAGATTTTAAACGGAATCTGGTGTTCGAGCGAAAAACACAGAGACGCGCCGGTTCAACGGAGCTTAAAAGTGCCGAATTCACCATGGAGTCTGGTGTGGAGCAACGCGCCGGTCTCTTACCTTCCCGACCTCGGCGTTCCCGAGGCTGATCACCTTCACGCGGAGAGATTTCTTGTTGTCTCGCCGCTTCGGCGCGTTTGTTTCCATGTTTTAGTGGGACGTTAGCAGCTGCTGCTGCTTGTTGTTGTTGTTAGGAGCGCGGCTAACAGTGCTAACTAGCCGTTAGCAGCCCGGCTCGTCGTGACCGCGGTCTTCAAATCGTGTTTTTATCGTGTTAATGAGCCACAGCGCATCTTTTTTACGTGTTTGACTTTGTCGTCAGTGCTAACGTTCCGGTTCGGCTGCCATTGTAAAACACGGCCGGGAAACAGCGAGCCTGCTGCTAGCTCCCTCATAGCCGACTAGGCTAACCAGCGACAAGTTAGCCGCTACGTAGCGCAACACGTTTTCCGCTCATTCTTTTCAGAATAAAACGAGCGAAAAAACGAGATTTTTTTTAGTCACACAATTAAACAACAACAACAAAAAAGCTTTAATCAATATTAAATTTCGGATTTACCCCTGAAAAACAGTTTTTCATTTATTCAAATTGTTTGGTATGGATATCTCTTTATTTGAAAATGTGAAAACGGACTGTTCAAGGTGTGAATTTATTAATAATTAATCAACTGGAAGGCGTTTTAATGGTGTTCGGCATATAATAAGGGAGTTCGAATAATACCATATAAATTAATTAATTAAAGAGAGTTACCGGAAACAGGCAAGTTTGCAGGGAATTATTAAATCTATTAAAGCAAATGTTGGATTTCTCTACTGTCATTAGGATTTCTTAAAACACACCTTTTTAATATCAGAAATAAAGCTTTTACAGAGCAAACACGAACACAATATTCATATAGAAACAGCACAACTTCTCAGGAAAATATCAGACCAATAAAACAAAGCTTCTTAAAAACAGCTGGTCAGGTTATGACTTTCTTTGAGTATCTAAACGCATCAGAACAGACTGATAATGTAAAACAATAACAGCTTGTTTTGATTAACAGCTTTAACTCGCAGGAGAAAATAATGAAATTGTTGATAGGTGTAGAATTAAAATATATTCACAATGCTGTTAAAACATTGATCATTATTAGTTCTTTTTTTTATTATCTTTTTTTTCCTTTTTTAGCTGACGACCAAACCTGAAGGTTCATTCTGATGATCAATCTACGACGGAGTATTAGGGCCGGACAAAGAGAGAGAAAAAAATATATATTTTTTTAATTACGAGAATAAAGTCATAATATTACGAGAATAAAGTCGTAATAAGGAAATACTTAGTCTTCTGGCACATCAGCATCAAATTATCATCAGTATCAGGACTTTGAAGCGATTGTGCAAACAAGTCTGTTTGGAAAAAAGAACCACACGGACTTGGAAGAAATGGCTTCTTTTGTGGAAGAGGAGCTGTCTGGTCAACCGCAACTCAGCTGCTGTTTGGTCGAGCTGGTCGTCAGATCTTGATAACGACTTTGACTTTATTCTGGTAATATTATTACTTTTTTCTCGTAATATTACGATTTTTTTTCTCGTAATTTTTACGACTTTATTCTCGTAATAAAAAAAAATATATATATTTTTTTTCTCTTAGTCTGGCCCAAATACTCCGTCGTAAATACTCCGTCGTATCAATCAATATGAATGATTCCATTAAAATACCTCAATGACTTCATGATAAATGGTGATCGACTAATCGAAAAACAACACGATCGATAATTGTGATTTGTGTTTGAGGCTGACAGGAAGTGAGGCGTCATCAGCGAGCAGGAAGTGGCTGCATCTGCAGGGAGTCGTAGGTGTCCCTGGCGGCGGCGCTCAGACCCTGAAGACAACAAAACGTATCGATCAGTATTAATCATGTGTATTGATCACGTGTATTGGATCAGGTTTATTGATCTCTCACCTGGTAAACCTGCTCGTTCTTCCTCTGCCGCTGCTGCCCCACCAACACGATCAGGTCATCACCGATCAACGATCAATGAGGGGAAACACGAAAAAAGATCAGCTGACGCTCATGACAACACGAAGAGAAATAATCAATAATCAATAATAAATAACCTCTGACCTCTCTTTTCAAAGGAAGTTCTTTGTATTCGCCTTGAACCCGTGGGTTCAATCCCTGATCAATAAATCACAATCATCATCAGCAATATAAAACAATCACATCCATGTAGATATATATTGATCACGTGATCAGCATGGACAGTGCAGTTCTAGTGTGTGTGTGTGTGTGTGTGTGTGTGGGTCACCGTGTATGTGTCGTCACCGTCCGGCATCGCGCGGTTCTACAACACAGAACAGACCTCGGTTCTTTAGAACTCTAAACAGGTTCTCATCCGTCCGATCACTGATCTAAGAACCTCAGAAGAACTCACCCGGTCTCTCGCCAGCTGGGAGTACCCTCCAGAGCTCTGCCCCTCCAGGTCCTGAATTAGCACAGCATGGCAACAAACAGCGTTACAACACACAGCGTTACAACACACAACGTTACAACACACAACGTTACAACAAACAGCGTTACAACAAACAGGAAGTGGATGAAGAGGGAGCACTCACGCTGTAGATGCTCTCCTCATTCGCCTTCACTTTGCTTCGGAAGAACTACAAACAAAAAGACAATTCATGGTGACGGTGGACTCCAGGAACCCGTCAAAATAAAAGCGGGAGAACAGACCTTCTCCTTGATGAACATGCCGGTGATGACGAGTCCGTAGAGACCGAGGAAGCCGTCCAGGATGAAACACAGCTGGGGGTCGTACATCCCAATCGCCTCTGTGGACCAGAGAGAGGCTTTTATTGTGAAGGCCAAAAGAGCAGCTGTTATTGTGAAAGGTAACAGGGCAGCTTTTATTGTGAAGGCCACCAGAGCGAGATGGGGGGAGAGAGAGTAATCCGACTAGAAGCTGCTTTAAAAAGGAGAAACACAAACTCTGGTTACTGTTGTAGTTTTACTGAGTACTGATACTGTGTACTGATACTTTGTACTCATCAGTTTCCATGAAGATGTTTCTATGAGTCATGATGAATAATGAATAATGAGACATCCTGTCAGAGCAGAAAAAGTATGAGTACTTTCCTCAGCATCATTTCAGCATAAACATGTGTATAAATACCACTGTGTTCAGGTTTAAGTACCCCAGTGCAGTAAAACTATACTACTCCTGGTCTCTTTCCCTCAACTTTATTAACAAGCATATATATAATAAGAAAATTAAAAGTCACACATTTAGACTGAGACAAGGTCAGAAACAACCTAAAATAAAAACAAATACAGGCTGTCTGGTAGTAGTAGAAGTAGTACTACAGGTATTAGCAGCAGTATATAAGCATGAACAAACAGCTTCACACAATTCAGAATTTGCTTTAAAAAAGGCCTAATTTAAGAAACAGCTGGAATCCAACATCTTATTAGTGACTAGTCCCGACTCATATACTATATTATTATATTTATTATAGTAGTAATACTAAAGCAGGAGTAGGATTAAAAGAAGGATCGGAAGTTATTTAAATTAATAATAATAATTAAAGAATTTAAAAGAAACTGCAAAGAGTCAAGATTTTCAAATTACAAAACGAGAAGCAGCATTATATTTATTATAATAATAATAATTATACTAATTATTATACTAATAGCACAGCTTCATTATATGTATTATATATATGCTTATTTTATTTGATTGGCTCCTGAAGAAAGACGATTATCACAGAGTTAATCTCTAAAAGAAAACTCCAGAAATATAACCTTCTTTTCGGCTGCTCGTTTTGAGCGCCGAGCTCACGAAGCCGCAGGTCACATGACCCTCAGCTCATCGGCCCAACTCAAACCGCGGCAGCTTCCTGAAAAGGGGGTTTGTGGTCGATTAATCTGCTGTGAACTGCACGCCGATGAACAGCGGACACATTAATCAGGAAACTGTCACAAGGCGATAAAAGTGATAAAACCAGAATCACTTTACATTTCAGAAACTCAAACAATAAATAAATAAACTGCAAACGAAACACCTATTTTTAAAATACTGTTAATAAGGAGTTATTACAATCAAATGCAGTTATATTAACCCTCTAATAACCTTTTAATCACCTCTTATAACCTTTCATACCCCTGAACACTTAATACCCTTTAATAACCTTTTACTAAGTGTATTAAAAGGTTATTAAAGGGTATTAAAGAGTTATTAACATCTAATAACCATGTATTACCCTTTACTAACCCTCTAATAACAAAATAACAATGTAGTGATAAATTTGACTCGTCAGCTGAGCTTTTTTTTTTTTTTGTCCGCAGGTCAAACTAACGTTAGCATGCGAGCACTAACCTGCCGTGCTAACAACAACATGCTACCGTTAGCATCAGCAGCTAAGACATTTTCGAGGTCGAGCAGAAAAACCAACATGGCCGCCGGAGACGAGCTTCTTTTGTTCTCCAACGACAGCGCTCATCTTCTTCGCTGGTTTCGAGGTCTGAGGGCGTTTCCTGTTTTCACGTAGACCATAGACAGGTTCACGTCGGTGTTTACGAGTTAAATACGATCTCAGTTAAATATGATCTTAGCTACATCTCTAGAGTTCAATACATGTTTATCAGAGATCGGAGAAACATTTCTACCTTTAAATGTTTCAACCGGCTCGCAGTGCAAAAACCCATGTTGACCAAACAGATCTGGTTCATAAAAAGCTGGTCCCCTACCTGCCGGCTGGGCCACCGAGACCAGGACCAGGAGGCCAGAAACCCAGACCTGGAGCTCCATCCTCTCCGGCTGCTTTCACCAGAAGAATGAAGCAATGCTCGTCTTCCTCGCCGCCTCCGAGTGGAACAGGAAGTGGTGGCGAGCTTCTCTGACAGGTGTGACACACAAACACACAACACACGTTCGGAGGTCATGTGGAAACGACAAAAGTCTAGATGTTCCACTGAAACGTAAATACTGTATGTCTCCTTCCTGCTGTTGTTCTTTTATGTAAATATATCACCTAAAAACACACTTTCATGTACTTCTACTTCAGTACAAGAATGGCTGTTATCTGTCGATATACTTAAAGACCAAGTTGATACTTGTGTATATTTGACTTTAAGTTTTCATAAAATGTCATCAGTTTTTAAGGTTTTTTAAGCATCAGTCAGATAGAGAGTACTAAAATACTCGAGTAACTGAAAGTAGTACTTCAATGTAGTCATCTTTCTCAAAGTACACAGAACAAAAATGTTTGAATAATATAGTTGAGTAAAATTTTATTTACACAAATCATTCGTTAACATTCTTTCACAGCAAAGTCATCAAGTTATTAAGAAGCAGAATAAAGTTAGGAAGTATTTGAAGGGTCACGCAAACAACAGAAGCCCCGCCCCGAATGCAAGCCCCGCCCCTAATACAAACCCCCTTACTATTTCTCCAATTTACATTCATACATTGATGTCCTGCCGACAGCTAAGAATCATGGGAGATGTCGTCATTCATCGAGGAATTAAGAATATATAACATCACTCTGCCAAACACTTAAAATGCAAACATTTCATCAGAATACTGTCATATTTTTCATCTGAACCTCGCTGCTTTCACCTTTGACCCGCCTTTTAGTGGCTGGAGTCTGGTGCGTTTAGGAGGTCGAAGCAAGAAAAGCTGAAATATTTGTTCGTAAATCACATTTATGAAAATAATCTAAACTGTATTTCTGAAGAGAGATTCGACTTTTTGATTTGTATAAAAATATTTCTGTTCGTTAAATGTTCTCACGTTGGGAGTTGTAGTCCAGCTCTCACAGAACTACAAACAGAAGAACCAGCAGCCCTGAGTGTCAGTGCTGCTTCCTGTGCAGCGATGCCTGGTAGTATTCCTCCGGGGTGACTGTCTTCACCCCGCCAAAGTAGTCCAGCACCCAGACCTGCAACACAGGGGGGGTCGTACTTTTATTTAGCAATGGTAGTAGTAGTATTACTAGTAGTACTTGTAGGAGTTCTGGTACCTGAGTGATGTTGAACTTGGCGAAGAACCAGTCGTGGTCTGACGGCCAGTTGATCATCTCTGGGTGTCGACTGAACAGAGATTTCTTTGCAAACTCGGCCTCCGTCCCGTTGACCTGGAGGAAGTCATGTGACAGTGTCATGTGATGGCAGAGCTGTGTGTGTGTGTGTGTGTGTGTGTGTGTGTGTGTGTGTGTGTGTGTGTGTGTGTGCATACGTACCTCCAGCACAGAGCCAGACAGGATGAGGTGGGCACAGAGAGGACTCTGGGGGTCGTAGCCCTGCTGCCGGCAGTAATCCGTCTGAGCCAGAGACATGGAGAGAGACGCCACCGGCGCCACCTGCAGGGGACACGCCGTCACTACAACTCTCCTGTTATAATCCCGACTCCTTTAATAACCTCAACTCCTTTCACCGTCATTGTTTCCATGGAAACGTCTTCCGTCAAACTCATCAACGAACTTTCCAAAAACTCAACTCGGTGTTTTTTGTTTTTGTTGGCTGCGTTCTCGGTCACATGACTTCAGCTTCAGCATGTGACTTCCACTCACAAACTGCTGAGTCACCGTGGAGGAACTGCTGCGTCATGGTGGAAAGTTGTGCCGTTTACTGAAAGTTTGCATGACTTAATAACACTTCCGTCATCACGTTTATTGATTTATTTAAACACTTATGTTCTTTAATAATAATATATTGTTGATACAAGTCTGGTTTTTAGTTCTGCTTCACCTCTGGAGACCGGGACCAGGTCTATGTAACTTTGTTACACACACTCACGTGACTACGTTACCTGCAGGTCCTGCACCGAGATCTCCATGCGGGTCAGGTACATGTAGGGCGTCCCGGTCCCGGAGCCCTCCGGCCCGTCGCTCACCGAGAAGGCGTTGGAGAACGGCTGCCCCACCACCGGCTTGTGGGTGGAGATGGTGGCCATGGAGGCCCAGTCGCACTGGTGGGCCACGAAGCGGGCCACCCGGGCCACCTGGTCGTGAGGCGGGATCTGGACCCGGCAGGTGGCGGCCGGGGAGAGGGAGAACCAGAGGAGGCCGAGGAGGAGCACACACGGAGCCGGCAGGAGAGCGATCATGGTCGGCGTAGGGGTGCGCTTAGGGTCGGCAGTGCGTGTGTGGAGGGTGCGACGCGCATGTAAACAACAACGGAGATCCGGTGGGACGTTTCAGAATAAATGTCCCGTGCCGGTTGAAACAGGAAGTTTCTCTTGCGCAACGCCTGCATTTGGATTTCAAAATAAAAGCAGCAGTTCCTCCTTTAATTCAAAACACTTATCGTGCTTCTTTCTATATATTGTCCTGTTTTATGTTTGTACTCTAGTCCGATTCAAATATATTGATGGCGTTTCCATGGTGACTCTTCTCTCGACTTCCCCAAAGAACTTCCAAAATAAAAGACCTAATGATGTTTTACTTAAATGTGACTTTTATCCTCAAAACCCAGTTTATGTCAAAGAGGACACACACACACACACACACACACACACACACACAGAACGTCCCTTGAAATAAAATAATAATAAAATAACAATAAGTGATTTTTCACATTTATTTAGAAAAAGATTTTTAAAAAAGTGTCCAGATGTTTTATTTTACAGGGCAACGGAGTGGTCCATCAGTCAGGAGGGAGGGGTGACCCTGAACCTTTGACCTCACACATGTCACACAGCTTCTCCTCGATGCCAGACTGTCCTCGGCAACCGTTGCTACCGCCGAGGCCTTCGGCGGAGTAGTTCCAGGTCAGCTCAGTGCCGGCCTTCACCACCCTGGAACAGAGACGGACCAGTTAGAACCAGTCCAGCTACCAGACCAGCTACCAGACTGGCGGTGAGCTCACCTGCTGGTGAAGAAGGCGACGGTGGGGAAGTCGGGGTCGTGACAGTCGGTGAACACGTTCTGGACGAACAGGTTCGGCAGGCAGCTGTGCTGCAGAGACGGGATCAAAGGTGGTCAGTCAGGTGGGTTTGTTTCCATGGCGACGCAAAATCAAAGTTCAACATATTAAATATGAGATTTTTATACAATTTGAAACACTTTCAGGGCAAAAAAGGTCAAAATATAATAAAAACAATAAAATAATAATATTATATGTCTTTTTAGATTACATTCATAGAATAATTGTATTTAACATATCAATATTGTAACTTTTTCTAAAAACATGAGAGTTGAGTTGTAATTTCTAAAAGACACAATAGAATTATATATTTATAATATAAATATGATTTATCTCTCTGGTCTTACGTTGATGAAGCGGCTCACGTTTCCCTCCTTGGTGGCGTCCAGGAAGTAAACGTCCTCCACATTCATCGCTCTCTTCTTCGTCGACGGGCCGTTCAACTCAGGACCGCCTGCTGCCGTGGCAACCATCCTCTCCAGAACAGGGGACTGGTCACATGACTCCCCTGCTGCAGGGGACGGATCCTCTGGACCCCCAACCAAGACCTTCTGCAGACGGGACCGGGTTTTAATCTTTGTGTCTTCCTGTCAAACCCCGCTGCAGTAAAAGTATCTAAACATAGTAAAAGTAAATGTCCAGAATACATGTACTGGTGAGTATCTGAGCACCTGTGTGTCGGTGGGTCTCTGGATGACGGGGACATGGAGGGGGGGCTCCGTGGTGGTCTCCTTGGTGGGCTCCAGCACGGTGCTGCGCCCCTCCAGGACTGGGGGCGGCAGCCACTCGGTGACCACCTGCACCTCGTCATCCGATGGCAGGTCGGCCCTCATCAGTTTGGGGGGCGGAGCCTCGGTGGGGCTGAGGCTACGCCGCAGCATCACACCTGCGTACATGCACACGAAGGTGCCGCGGTCCAGGTCGTCACGGCAACGGACCCCCCAGCCGCGGTCGGTGGTCTGGAAGACTTGAAGGCGGACCCGGATCCCCCTCTGGACCAGCCGGTTCTGGCAGCGAGCCCGGACGCAGCCGCACCACGGCCCACACTCGTAGACCCTGAGGACAGGAAGTCACACATCACCACTTCCTGCCAGACGCCTCGCGTTCTCACCATACACCCACTCCCCCTGTCTTACCCCATCTCCACCGGCTCCTCCAGCCGGAGGTGCGCGTAGCGGCGGTCCCCCGCTGTGGCGGCAGCGCAGGCGCAGCGGCGTGCGTCGCTGCAGCCGTCGGTGCAGTCGCAGCACACGGCGAACAGTGCCGGGCCGCGGGACAGGAAGCAGCCATGAGGCCAGCGCTCCTTCCTGTAGCGGAACTCGGCGGGCCGGGCACCGCCGTCCCCAACGCACAGCTGCACCGGCGTGGGCTCCATGCCACGGCTCAGGTCCATCTCCGGCTCCTGGGGGCCCAGTGGCAGAGGGGGGTCCAGCCGGACGGAGGGGTTGAAGGTGAAGAAGTCCACCTGGGGAGGTCCCGGGTTCCACTGTTACACAATCATACTGTAGGCTGATGTCACAGGTACCTGAACGCCTCGCCACACACCTGCAGGATGTCGTAGCTCTCGGAGGCCAGCAGGAAACACATCACATCGTCATGGTTACGGAGGCTCTG
Organism: Chelidonichthys spinosus; assembly: GCA_029853015.1. NCBI lineage: Eukaryota > Metazoa > Chordata > Actinopteri > Perciformes > Triglidae > Chelidonichthys > Chelidonichthys spinosus. The sequence goes on along the minus strand of CM056844.1, from coordinate 2,167,512 downwards.
CCCACACGGGGCTTTGTAGACGACGTCCCAGTCGTCCTTGTCCTCACAGCCGGCAGGCTCCGCCCCCTCGTCCCTCCCCTCCGGTGACATCATCAGTGGCGCGGCGCTCAGCCTCTTGAAGCCACAGAGCAGCGGCACCTTCAGGGGGTTCTGACCCCAAAACGCAGGGGTGCACTGAGGCATGCTGGGTAAACTGGGCAAGCAGGCCTGGAGGGAGACGACAACAGAGTGTACAGGTGTGTGTAGTGTGTTGTGTGTGTGTGTGTGTGTGTGCAGGTGTGTGTGTCACCTTGCAGCAGGAGTGGAGCTGGTACTCCAGCTGGACGGGGGTCAGCGGAGGCAGCAGCTCCTCTTGTCCTGCAGGGGGGGCTGCTGAGCTGGACAGCCCTTTGGATGGAGGGGGTGAGCTGTGGTGGGAGAACTCAGCCACCAGCAGCTCATCTGGACAGGAAGGAACCGCCAAAATAAGACAACACATTACCTTTTTAAAAATATCCACATGGTTAAATTAAATGATATATATCATATTAATTATATTATCTTCATTTAAATAATGTTATATTACATTATATTGAATATTAAATCAAATGATACGTTTTAGAGAAGAGTAGAGAGAAGAGTTTTAGATAAATACTGGATTCAAGTCCAGAATCGGGGTCTTTAAACGCACTGTGATGTGTTTTGTTTTGTCAATAAAGTTTGGGAATAAAAGTGAGCGTCCACCTGAGCCGATGACCACCTGGACTACAGAGGGGTCCTGGGGGGCTGGAGGGGGGCTCAGGGATTCCAGCAGCTTCAGGGCCTGAACAAAGTCTGGGAAACACACAACAGGGACCCAGGGTCACCACAACAGGAAGTAGTCTTCACCACCAACAAAGAATAAGAGTCCAAACCTTTATCTGTGGCCGTGTTCTCCTTCAGAACACTCTTCAGGTTCTCCACATACTCCAAGACCCCGTTAAAGACCTGGTCCACGTCCTCCTCGGCCCAGAAGGCTTTGGCTCGTTCTGTGAGAAAGAAAAAAAACATGACTTCTCCTCCATCTAGTCCACATCAGACCTGGTCCAGGTCCAAACCCACTGTCTTGTCAAACCTCGACTAGAACCACATGAACCACCTTTGAGACCAGTAAAACCAGCGTGAACCAGACCGGACCCCGATCCCAAACCACTGCAACGTTAATAAAACCTGGACTAGATTTAAATGAGTCCAGAACCTGGTTTACTACCATGCAGCTAAACCTGGTCCTTACCGACGTCTTGTGGATCTAGTGGATCTTCTTCCATTTCCATCTGAGGAAGAGACGTTAGCTTAGCTTAGCTAAAAACAAACCGGTGTAACTCCGTCGTTTGCTCGCAGCGACGCTAAACACGTGATTCCGCCGTGAACCACGAGCGACGACGGGATCGTTAACGTCTTCCGTTTGACGACAACTTCACGTTTAATTCAACACGATAACAAAAACACACGAGTTCTGATTCGCGTTGTAATTGATTTACTATGTATTGACCCTCAACGGCCGCCGTATAAGTGGAGTAATAATTGTGACCCGATTTCAGCTTTCCAGGCAGTTTTTGTTCCATCTCTAAACGTTTTTATTTCCGTTTTGCACCACAATAAACGTTATTATTTGTCCATAAAAATAACAAATAACAATATATTACTGACGTTTTACACAGGATTTGTTCGCTGAACGCTGTTTGTAAGCCTGGCAGCCTGAACTCAGGGCAGAAAAGCCTTCCGCTCTTTGAGTTGACCTACATCGACCGCCGTACTGCGGAACCATTCACGACAAAAACAAACGTCCAGCTTTTCATAGCACGTTTTTAAAACTTCTTAATAAACTAATAACTAATAACTGTACAAACATGTTTATGCCCAGAAACCAGCTGTAACTGTAACCCGCTACAGCTAGCAGCTCGTCATGTATTCTAGCTGGTGCTAACCTTAGCTACTTCCTGTAGCCGTTTTGTAACAGTGATAAACTTATGCAAACGTTTACATGTGTTGTCATTAAGAGCCGAGAAACGTTGAGGGTCCACGAGCTCCATGAAAGGTGAGGAGACAAATAACACGAAGTTCGGTTCAAATATAGAGATTATAACACGAAATTCGCCTGAAATATAGAGATTATAACATGAAGTAGTGCTGCTAAAATATAAAGATTCTAACATAAAATTTGCCTTAGATCTAGAGATTATAACACGAAGTTCTGCTGCTAAAATTGAGAGATTATTACTTAATGTTCGCCTTATAATCTCTATATTTAACATACAGTTCGCCTTAAATACAAATTCTAACATGAAGTTCTGCTGCTAATTAGAGATTCTTTTTATTATGTCTGCCGTCCTCAGGCGAGATGACTCCGACGCGGCGGGCAGTGAGCGATGCATTGTGGGCGATGTGTGCAGCCGACTCCATGTCCATGCCTGTCCACTGGTACTATGATGTGGACGACATCAGGAGGGACTTCGGAGGCTGGATATCCGGCTTCAGGTCGCCCAGAGACCGGCACCCGTCCAGCATCCTCAGCCTCTCCAACACCGGTACCGAAACCTGGACCACGTCGAGTCCTGGAGAGGTGGTTGTGTGTTGGTTCTGATCTTCCCCGTCTGTGTGTTGCAGCCGGTAGCGGTCGGACCGCTTGGGCGTCTGGCCCCAGGCGACCCGACGTGGTCGGGAGCGTGATTCTCCACGACAAGCTGGACCTATGGAAGTCCTCTGACGGCTCTGTCCACTACCACCAAGGTACTGCTGACTAGTCCTGGTAGCAGTCTTGAGTTCTGATCCTGACTTCTGTGCTTGTGGTCTCTAGGTCTTCAGGCCGGAGACAACACCCTGAATGTGCTGTGTTCCCTCCGAGCCGCCCGCTCGCTGGTAGCCGGGCGCTTCGGCGACGTCTCTCGGCCGGACGCCCGCGCTGCCGTCCTGGCGGACTACGTCCACTTCCTGACAACGCGCGGCTCCCACCGGGACACCTATGCCGAGTCCTCCCACCGCTCCTTCTTCTGCAGCTGGCAGGATGGCCGGCCCACCGAGCCCCGGCAGGTAAAACCCACGCACCCCGACCCGACTGTCAGCCGGTCTTTGTCTGCTGGACTCTGGTCTCCTGGACTCTGGTTGTGTTTCAGGTTCTGGCGTTTGCAGAAAGCCGAAGCAGGCAGTTGCTGAGCTCCTCCTCCACGGACAGCCAGCTGGATGCCATCGGCTGCCTTCCCATGATCCTCCCCTTCGTCCTGCTGTCTGCCTCGGCCAATCAGGAGCAAGCTGTGGGTGTCACCTCCACAGGTAGCGTAGAGTTCCCAGACAACGTTGTTGATTCTGACCCCCCTGAATCTGGTCTCCAGGTCTCAGCGGCAGTGGAGTTCGTGAAGCTTACCCACCCCCACCCAAGGGTGCCCCGCTACGTGTCAATTTACAGCCAGGCGCTGCACGCCGTGTTGGGCGGCGCCCGAGTCCGGCAGCAGGCAGAACGCGCTCTGAGGACCCTGGACACCTGGGAGACCTGCCAGATCTTCATCCGCAAGGCCGCCAGGTTACCAGGAGCTCAGACAAGCAGGCCCCCAATCAATCAATGGGTCCATCAATTAACACTTCTGTGATCTCTGCAGGTTCCCGTTGAGGTCTGACGAGGGTCTGCGGGTCCATCAGAGCGCCGTGAACCAGCTGGGTCTGGCCTGCTACACGAAAGGTGGACCTGTCTGATCGTGTGACGTGTGTCATGTGATCACCGGCTGAGGTCTGACTGCTGTTTCTTGTCGACCAATAGGAGCCCTGTCCAGCTTGTTCTATCTGGCCCATGTGTTTGCCGCCGACCTCCCCGGAGGAATCCTCGCCAATGCCAACTGTGGAGGTTTGTAGCAGGTTGTTTTGCATGTGTCACGTTTTCCCGCCTCCACGCAGTTCCGCCCAGCTGTTTCCTGTTCCAACCAGCTGTTTCCTGTTCCAGGTGAGAACTGCAACCGCGGGGCGGCGCTGGGAGCCCTGCTGGGGGCCGCGGGGGCCTACGGTGGGGCCGGGGTCCCCCAGGACTGGAGGGACGAGCTGAGGGATGCCCGGGAGTTCATCCCCCACATCCTGCAGGACATTTAACAAAATAGGAAATATTTAAATAGCTGTCTTAAGATTCAGTCTGATTGCTGTGTTTGTTTGGAAATAAAATATCAGAATGAAATACTAAATGCTCTTCTTTAAGAATGTGTGATGTATTAAATGTGATTAATCTGAAATTAAACATATTAAATGTTTAATTTATACGAAGTGAGGGCTTTTATTTTGAAGGGTTGCCTTCAGACCCTCAGAGGTAAACGTTGTACTTTGTAGTATCTTTTATAAAAACACACAGTTATGTGATGCAGTACTGTGTATTACACAGTAGTTCATCCTGCATACTTGTACTTCTAAGTACATCAAGGTGATACTGCTGTACTCTAACTGGAGGGTCTGAATACTTCAAACCGAGTACTTTATTGACGGACTCAGAAAATCATTGGACATCTAGTTGTGTGTAGTGTGTACTGATGCAGTATTTGTACTCGGAGGAGGTTGTGTGTTTTTCTGAACTTTGATCAGAACAAACATGGCGTCTGTCAGCAGAGAAACACGGCGACTCTTCTTCCTACGTCTCCTCATCGCCTCCATCCCAGCATGCACTGGGCTCCCTGAAGGTCAGTCCTGTCTTCTTCTTCTATCCTGTACAATCAAGAGCCAGAGTTGAAGTCCTCCGAGCTCCTGCTCGAGTTACGTTGGCATGTTAGCTAAGCTGGCTAAGCGATGAGGCGTTTGGTGGTTATGTGTTTTCAATGTAGGGTTTACTGTCCCGTGTCTTAGCAACAATTGTTAGCTTAGCATAGGTGGAGCTGAGACATCGTCGCCCACAGCTCATATTTAAAGGGCCAGTTTGAATTTGGTTTGTCCCTTCTGGGCTAACGTAGCGACCAGCTCTCGACGTAGATGTCTCGTTTTGAGGTCCAAAAAATACACTATAGAAAACAATTTTGTAGTTTGTTCCACATTAAGGTAACCAAGACAACAAAGTCATCACGTCATAGCCTTGCAACCTCCTAGCAACCACATTCCTGAAATGGCGGCTATTTACGTGATGAATCAGAGACATAATATAACGTTTATAACGTCTGTCGAGAACGAGACGAGAACCTGATCAGGATCGCTTCAGTCGCCCTCTAGTGGCCACAGCAGGTAGCTCACCACAGACGTCTCTTTCTGCGTGTTCAAAGGTGACGTGTTTGTGAGTCAGCCTGAGGCCAGCGTGTTCCTGCACCGCCACCGCCGGGCCAACTTCCTGTTCGAGGAGCTGCGGCGTGGCGACCTGGAGCGCGAGTGTCTAGAGGAGCGGTGCTCCTACGAGGAGGCAAAGGAGATCTTCGCTCTGCCTCAGCAGCTGGTTGGTGGAGACATGATCAAGTGATCTGTCCTGCGTGGTGTGTGGTGCTAATGCGTTGTGTTGTCTCTTTGTCCAGGAGGCCTTCTGGCGGCTCTACACAGGTACGTCACAGGTACGTTACATCATCCCCCACTGGCTGCACCACACTGTCAGGTGCTCACATGCTCCTTCCTGTTTCAGCGGTGGACGCCTGCCTGTCGTCTCCCTGCCAGAACGGGGCGACCTGCACCCGCCAGGTCGACACCTACGCCTGCAAGTGTCCACCTGGTTTCCATGGAAACAACTGTGACAAAGGTAAACACCACACCTCTATGACCACCCGCTGTTTGACAAGGTGGCGACCAACAACGGCGTGTCTGATTCTCGTCTCTGACTCCACGCAGCCCGCCTGACCTACCACGGCTGTCGCTATAGAAACGGAGGCTGTGAACAGTTCTGCCGACAGTCTCCCAACCGCTCGCATGTCTGCTTCTGCGCTCCGGGATATCGCCTGCATCAGGATGGCAGTACCTGTGAGCCCAAAGGTCAGAACCACCTAGAAACCGATGACCTACCAAAAAAAAACAACTAAAAACTCCAGCAAGCACAGTGGACTTAGTAATCACTATATGCGTTACGGCTACACGTTAGCAACTACAAACATGGTGATTCCAGCAGGAAGCTACATCTTGAGTAAAGGTGTGGTTTCCTTGTATCTCCGGTCCAGATGCCGTGGCCTGTGGAAGACCTCTGACACACTTTGCCCCCAGGGTTGTTAACGGGGTGATTTGCCCCAAAGGACACTGTCCGTGGCAGGTGAGTCCATGTACAGAATAAGTCCAGGTACAAATCTGCTTGATGAATGTTGTTTATGATAAGTACATGTTCAGAAAGATGTGCTGCATGTGACTTTGTTATAATATGAATTCCTGCTGGTTCAGGCTCTGCTGACGGAGCGGAACCAGTTCATCTGCGGAGCCATCGTCCTGTCGGATCGCTGGGTTTTAACTGCAGCTCACTGCGTCTGGAGGAAGCCTCCCGCCGTCTTCAACGTCACCGTCGGTGAGAGTGCCGGCGTTAGCTTCCCTCCTTCTGATCCGCCCAAGTATTTTCTACATAGTTATTGATGATTTCAACTTGTATTTCTGTGGTTAAAACACGAGACCAACGTTTGAGGATGCAGATTCAGTCGGTTGTGTTGATATAAAAGGTCTTGTCCCCCCCTTCCAGGTGAACATGACCTGAACGTGGACGACAAGACAGAGCAGAAGCGGCGGGTGGTCAAAGTGCTAATCCACCACGGCTACAACAAGACCAGCTCCGACAGCGACTTGGCCTTGCTGAAGCTTCACCGTCCCGTCAAACTGGGCCTCTACGTGGTACCAGTTTGCCTTCCTGCTCGGAACAGCTCCTTCAGCCGAACGCTGGCGACCATCCGCCACTCCACCGTCTCCGGTTGGGGGCGTCTGTCGCGGTTCGGTCCCGCTTCCAGAGTCCTCCAGCGGCTGGTGCTGCCGAGGGTCCCCCTGCAGGAGTGCCGCCTCCACACCAAGCTCAACATCACCAGGAACATGCTCTGCGCTGGGCTGAAGTCAGGTGGCCAGGACGCCTGCGAAGGTGACAGCGGCGGCCCTCTGGTGACGCGCTACAAGAAAACCTGGTTCCTGACGGGCGTGGTGAGCTGGGGGAAGGGTTGTGCCAATGAAAACCAGTACGGGGTCTACACCAGGGTCATGAACTTCCTGGGGTGGATCGAGGACATCATGTCCACTGTCTGAAAGTGGTTCAGTTCGACAAACCAAGACGCAAACTCAAAGATATTGTTATAAAGATGAAGATCGTGTTTTGGTTGTCATAACATAATCATACAAATAATGGTGATTTTGTCGTTTGAATGTTTTTGTCAGATTCAACTTTGAAACTGTGTTTAGCTTGAAAGGGATTCTGTTAACAATGCTTTAATTCTTGTAAACCGGTTCAAATAAAGACAGGTTCTGATAGCATCTTCATGTTTTTTTGTTTGTTTGTTTGCGGTTGAAAGACGCTGTCGGCGTTCTTGACGCTAACAACAAAGTAGATGCTAATGTGAAGACTGTGTCGGGAATGATTTTTTAACTGAATCTTCCTGTAGGACATCCATCAGGTTGGACTTGGTTGGAGAAAACAACTGCCTAATTAGAAACACAAAATGAAAACATGTCGGACACAACATAAGTGTCCGATGGACAGAAACTCTTCGAAGAGATTCGCAATCTGCTTCATGATGCCGACTTAAACGTGATCTGGTCGTTACCTCCTGACGGCAAAGAGCTGCATTCAGTCTGCAATATTTGGTCAGATGGGTATTTCCATTGGGAACATGTGATCACGGTGGGGGGGTGAACCAGACTTTGCACCTTTGGGTCCACAAAGAAGCAGCACAACAGCGACGATGTGGCTGAGAGTCCTCGTCTTCACCATCTTCTTCGGCTCTTCCGGCTGCAGACCGGCTTCAGGTGAGGAAGTCCACATGTCCAGCTGCAGAACCCACTCGAGTCTAGTCCACTTAGATCTGGAATCTTCCTTTAGGGTGACTTAGCTTAGCATGCTAGCATTGCTTGTTAGCACTGAACACAGAAAAACAGTCGATGCTCGTGGGTTTTTTTTTTTAAGTTATTTCAATCTGATGTAAATGTTGATGAAGCATTCTGTCCGTCCTCTGTTTGGAAGTCTTCCTGGATCCGGATGGAGCCCACAGAGTCCTGGTCCGGACTAGGAGGTACAACTCAGGCTGGTTGGAGGAGCTCCAGAAGGGGGATCTGAAGAGGGAGTGTCTGGAGGAGAGATGCTCCTATGAGGAGGCCCGGGAGGTGTACGAGCACGTCGAGACCACGGTCAGACCTGGTTTAATACTGGAACGCTCATCTTTTCCCTTTCAGAATAAATAACATGCGTTTGTTTCCTCAGAACGAGTTCTGGGCCACATACAACCGTAAGAACCCACACATCTTCCTTTAATCTCATAAAGTGTAATATAGCGGTATAACGTGAACATGAAGTGGTCCCCGTGTTGCTGCCCTGCAGGTCCAGACAGCTGTCAGGTGAATCCCTGTCTGAACGGCGGAACCTGTTCATCGCAGGGTTCGTCCTACACCTGCTATTGTCTGCCACAATTCAGCGGACTCACCTGTCAGAACGGTGAGCATTATGGGCATCAATGTGACTCACAGCTGTACCCGACATAAAGAACTGGCCAAACAGGTGGTCAATGATTTTAATTGTCAGTTACTTTCAACAACAAACTAGAAAAGACGATACAGCTTAAAATATCTTAAAAATTAAAGTACCGTATTTTGAGTACATTAGGAAACGTTGCTAACTTTTTTTTACTCGGGGGGGGGGGGGGGGGTTCAGCTTGGCATATTTAATGAAATGTGTATGTGTTGCTCAGTTATTGGTAGGAACGCATACACCAAACTCTCTTCATTGTTGTTTTAGAGTACATGGCCGTTCCTGACAGCTGCCTGCTGGAAAATGGAGGCTGCGACCATTTCTGTGACGAAGCCGAGGGAGGAGGAAAGCTGAACTGCTCGTGTGCGGACGGCTACTTCCTGGATGTTGATGGGCAGAGCTGCGTCGCGGAAGGTGGGAGGAAGATTAGATGGGTTTTCATGATGATAACACGATGTGTTCTGTATAATGCCGGTCCGACAAGGAATATTTTAGACAAAATGTGCGATGAATCATTTACAGTTACAGGAAGATGGATGGAACATAATTCAGATTTTTTAAAATGTATTCTATATTTGGATATATTTCTTTTAACAATGTGGCAGAAATGCAAAACAAAAGTGGCCCCAGTATCGATCCCTGTGGGACACCAATGTGACCTATATAGTGTTATGAAAATATGAAGTAGAACTGAAGTGTTTTATAAGAAAATTAACGTTCTACATGTTTGTGGTTTCAGAGTCGATAGCGTGCGGGATGGTTCCTGTCCTGCAAGGAGACAACAAATCCGAGCAGCTCGACTCTCGAGCTCGGATCGTCGGGGGAACGGAGTGCCCCAAAGGTGAATGCCCCTGGCAGGTACGCTGAAGTTAAAGGTACAGGTCACCCATTTTACTGTCAGCGGATCAATGCATCTTCTGTTCCATGCGACTAGGTTGTGAGGACGTGTCAAGTCCTGGCCTAACTCCGACCTCTGTGGATATTTGGTGGTTGCAGATGATGAAAACAGCGTCTTCGTCCAAAATCAAAATGTTCCCGCTTGTTGTTACAGGTGTTGCTGGTGTATAAAGGCCGAGGTTTCTGTGGAGGCGTGATTTTCAAACCCACATGGATCCTCACAGCGTCTCACTGCCTGGAGGACTATGACGCTCAGTTCCTGAAGGTGGTTGCAGGTACGAATCCCTCCGTTCACATCAACCAGACTCGTCAGCGCGTTCCAGCCTTAAACCCGGTGACCTCTTCTTACACCAGGTGAGCACAACACGGAGGTGGACGAGGGCACAGAGCAGCACATCCAGGTGTCCGAGATCTTCATGCACCCGAACTACGTGAAGAGGACCGCCAACAACGACATCGCCCTCCTCCGCCTTGCCACGGCCATCGCCTACACCACGTATGCCGTCCCGGTCTGCTTGCCGAGGCGCACGCTGGCTGAGCGCGACCTCTGGGCTGTGAGCATGCATACGGTCAGCGGCTGGGGGCGGAGGGGCGAGAACGGGCCCACCTCGCACCTCCTGCGGCGGCTGAAGGTGCCGCGGATCCGGACACAGCAGTGCAAGGATGAGAGCGGGGTGACGCTCACTGAGAACATGTTCTGCGCCGGATACATCGAGGGCCGGCAGGACTCGTGTAAGGGCGACAGCGGCGGGCCCCTGGTGACGGAGTACAAGAAGACGGTGTTCCTGCTGGGGATCGTCAGCTGGGGGAAGGGCTGTGCCCGACCGGGCAACTACGGCATCTACACCCGAGTGGGCAACTACCTGGACTGGATCCGCAACCGCACAGCGACGGCGCACCTGCCAACAAACATCAGTGAGGCTTTGATACGCAACGAGACCAGCTGAGAGGCGTCTTTATGTCTCTACGTTTCTATTGATTGATGATTTGTGTTCCTTCCTCTTACTACTCATTTCATAAGTCGAGTTCCCGAGGGTTAGGTTTAGAGGTTAGCGTTGGATCGGAACATGAATACGATGTCATTACTTTTTGTCATCTGGTTGATGTGACTTCTCATGTCAAAGTATGTAAACTGTAATTCTATTAATTTGCTTTTTTACATGAATAAAACAGCAAAATTATGTTTTTATTGTGTTTGTCTTTAAATGTTCTTGGAGAGTGTACAAGTACTGCAGTACCTCCTGTACTTTTACTGATACTGAAGCTGTAATCTACCAGAGTGTTTACAGAGGGTCAGAGGTTTGGGGGGCGTGGCTTCCGGCAGCCTGAAAACCTTAAAAATCCCTGTTTGTCCAAGTCGGTGAACTCACCATGTTTTTGAGGATCTGCTGCACCATCGGGATCCTGCTGGCGGGTCTCACTGCTGCTGCAGGTACAAACTCTGGAATGCTGATCCATTTGGGATGAGAACCTTTGTCCTCTGAGCGTGGTGGAACCAACCAGGTGGTCTCTTGTTTTCAGTGTTCGTGGAGAAGCACGAGGCCGACGGCGTTCTGCAGCGGCGGCGGCGAGCGAATAGCGGCTTCCTGGAGGAGCTGAAGAAGGGGAACCTGGAGAGGGAGTGCGTCGAGGAGATCTGCGACTACGAGGAGGCGCGGGAGGTCTTCGAAGACGACGGCAAGACGGTTAGCTGATAGAAGCTTGTTCTCTTAGCAGCTAACAGCTGTTTTTTATTTGAGTCGATGGATAAGAATGAAACGTGTAATAAAACCAGTATTTCTCTTTTAACAGAAACAGTTCTGGCTCACGTATAAAGGTGAGTGACTCTTTAACCTTTGACCCGTCCACGTTTGTGATCACCATCAGGGTATTGATTCCCCAGTCACAAGTGTGATCAAAGCCGGCGGCATGTTGAACCTTGTGAAAAACACACTGTCTGTTCGTCGTCGGGGGGGGGAGTGTGACCTCATGCTGTGATGTCATCGCAGGTCGTGCCCCCTGCCTGGAGAACCCGTGTCACAACAACGGCTCCTGCGTCTACGAAGAGACGACCTACCGATGCTACTGTCCCGAGGGCTTCGAGGGGCAGTACTGTCAGACAGGTGGGCCACCTCGCTGCAGATGTCATCACGCTGATGTCATCTCACGTAAACTGCATACATTTTTTCTCCGCAGCGATCGAAGACCTCCTGAAGTGTTCCTACATGAACGGACGATGTGAACATTTCTGCGACGCTTCGGGAGAGAGACGGCGATGTTCGTGCGCCGCTGGATACAAACTGGGAGACGACGACCGCCGCTGCGTCGCTCAGGGTACAAATACTACAAATACTACATGTATTATAGCTACAGCTGTGTGACTAGCAGGGGGCAGCAGAAACAAATACGATATTCAGTTTATTATCATTGGAAACATTTAAAACTACTTCAGAGATTAATCAATGACCAAACTAGTCAACAGCTAATCAATGAATTGATTGTTGAAGCTGCCATTCGACATTGCCTGCTCTGGCTCCTGCCGGTTGTATTTATACTCCTCCACACCTCCACACATGAAGTACATTTACAAGTAATTGACTTGTAAGTCTCTACTTTCTACTTGTACTTCATCTCAGAGTAAATATTGTACTTTTACCTTCAACTCAACATAACTTAAACTAATAACTGATTATTATTATGGATTAAACTTCCAGCAGAATATAAAGTCATCAATATACTTACAAACATCACTCTGCATAATTACTACTTTTACTGTTGGTACAAGGAGTTTGAAAGGAAGTACAGTAAAGAGAGTATATATCACAGTACTTCCTCGTTTTTGACAGTACTTTGTACTTCTGTGCTGCAGTGGAGTATCCGTGTGGTCAGCTGCCTCCACAGGAACCAGGTCTGACCCAAACTGTGGTGGGTCAGACCAGACTGGTGGGAGGGAACCACTGTCCCAAAGGAGGGTGCCCCTGGCAGGTAATGTGCTGCTACTACCTAAAGGCCTCATCACACTCGAAGCAACACATGCTTGTCCTGTTGTTCACGGTTCATCCTGTGGAGAGCAGAAATGAGATTTGAACTGTTAACTTTAGAGATAGTGGCTCTGGAGAGTCACCACGGTAACAGTTCATCCTCTCCCCCCCCCCCCCCGGATCAGGTTCTGGTCCAGTTAAACGGAAACAGCCACTGTGGTGGCGCTTTGATTAGTCCCGACTGGGTCGTCACCGCCGCCCACTGTATCCATGGCAACAACCCTGAGAACCTCACCGTGGTGGCGGGTAACAAATCAAAACGTTCTGAATGAGTCGCGTTGCTAAGTGACGTCCCGTTTGACCGTCTCTCTCCATTAACAGGGGAACAGAACCTGGACGTGAAGGAGGGCACAGAACAGAAGATACCTGTCGCCATGGCGATCACCCACGAAGGTTACGTCCCGGCGACGGGCGACAGTGACATCGCCCTGCTGCAGCTGAGTCGCCCTGTCGCCTTGAACCGCCTCACTGTCCCCGTCTGCCTGCCGACCCGAGACCTCGCCGAGCGAGAGCTGCTGGCCGTCCGCTACCACACCGTGTCCGGCTGGGGCAAGAGGACCGTGGGGGGCAACTCCGCCGGTCCCGGGGCCCCATCCGCCTCCCCGGTCTCCCCCGTCCTCCGCAGGATGTCCGTGCCCATCATCCAGAACTCCCAGTGCTCTGAGCGGGCCCAGTTCAACTTCACCAACAACATGCTGTGTGCCGGCTACCTGGAGGGTCGCCAGGACAGTTGCCGTGGAGACGACGGGAGCCCCCTGGTCACACTCTACGGCTCCACTCACTTCCTGACAGGTGTGGTTGGCTGGGGGCAGGGCTGCTCGCACCCGGGGTATTATGGGGTGTACGCCAACATGGCCATCTTCGTGGACTGGGCAGAGGGCACCATGAAGACGGCCAATGAGAAGGCAGCGGAGAAAGCTCTAGAGATGCTAATGCAAACCCTCGTTTAAATGAAGACCCATTTAGAGTTTCCTGAATCATTAAAGTCTTTGAAAACTTCCTCTTTTACTTTCTGCTGTTTTCGTTCAGAAATGTGAGAATAAATGTGTTCACGTATATATAAATGTATATATATATAAAATCAATATTTACTGCGTTCTTCAGTAGAAACAAGGAAGGAGTTGTTAAAAACTGACTTTTACAGTGTAGTATTAGTACTTCTTCAGAATGTAAAATAATCTGCAGTTACCTTTTACATCAAAAACACATGACGCAGTACTTACTACAAATCTTCACAGGAGTACACAAAGTATCTCAAACTACAACACTAAAATACCCAAATGATATATTCTATCATAAACTTTCTACTTTTGGAACCTCAAGTACATTTTACCAACACTAATTCAGTATTTTTACATCAATTCCATTTTATTCCAGGACTTTTACTTGTAATAGACGATTTCCAGAATGTAAAGATACTTCGACTGCTGCTAGAAAACTGTGTTAACGACTGAAGATGTTTGAAGCTGAGCAGGTGTATGGAGGTCCTTAAAGCTGCATTCTCTCTGTTGGCCACCAAGGGGCAACTCCTCTCTGGTTGTGTCAAAGTCTATGAGAAAATGGTCTTCTTCAATCCAGCATGATGTTCATTTCATACATTATGGTCCATTTAGAGTCCAACAGACCAGAAAGCAGGGGATGCTTTAGGGGGCGGGGCTTACCTGCTGATTGACAGGTCGCAACCACGCTGTTGTCTGGTCTGAACCATCCGTGTTTTCATCTTCAACACTTTTACTTCATCAAAGTTGATTGGAACGTTTTGGTCCTAAAAATGTTGGGTTGAACTTAGGGTCCGCCCCCTGGTGGTACTTCCGTTGACGGCCAAGAACCAAGATGGTGATGGCCAAAAAACTAAAATGGCGACGGCCTAAATGGGGTAACATCACTATGACGATGGCTCCTTCTCAAAGGCGGTCTCTGGTTTCAGAACAGAAGACCTATGAAAGCAGTGCACTCTGGGACTTGTAGTTAAAGAACCAGTAGTTAAGTAAAGTTGTTGTCTCAGCAGATAAGCGCCATTCCAACATGTGGACACCTCCCCCCCTCACCTCCTCCCCACTTCCAGCCCTCATACAGGTCGTTGCTCTCTGGACCGCCCCTCCTCTCTCCCTCCTCACTCAGACTCCATTACTTCCTCTCAGCACACTGAGGGTTTCAGGGTTTTTCCAGCCGAGCTCACCGTCCATCGGGAACATGTTGTGGTTTCACCGACTGTTCCTTGGCTTCCTGCTGCTCCACCTGGCCGCCAGCGCCCACGTCGGTACGTTTACATCTACACTTTAAGGCATTGAAGGGGGAGGAATAGACGGTGATCGGTGTTGTGGGCGGGAGGGGGGGGGGGCTTTTTGGCGGCTGGCTGGTGACACTTGACCCCTTCCGGTGTTGAGTTTTGACACATTCTTGATTTCTTTGATAATTGAATGCTTACATCTGATTGGACGGACAGCATGCCGGGCTGTTATTGGTTTGGCATTTTTCTGGAAACACAGAAGTTCTCCTACAACATGCGTTGCTGGGGTGTTTGGGCTAGTTGACTTGATGATGGATCAGCAAGGTTATGACTGTTTGTCCTCAGGGGAACTTGAATGACGAACCAAACTTCATCTCCATCCATTGAATCGTTATTTCATTTTTAATAAAATACAATTTCAACTTGGTTCACAAAAGGGGAAGTCACCAAAATCATAGTAGTACTCAACCTCTGAGGAATGAATGTATCTACCAATTATTGTAAATCTGGAGACATTTTTAGTAAAAACTTTGACCTGTACAAACTGATCTAGCACTGGAAGAGTGAAACTGTCACCCGCAGGCTGTGATAAACAAAGAGTCAGAGGATCACCAACATCATGAGGGTTCAGCCTCAGGCCGGATCAAAGTGGTTATGATGCGTTTCTGAACACTTTGTCTTGCAGTTTTCTTGGATGGCGAGGCGGCCAATCAGGTTCTGACCCGGCAGAGACGAGCCAACTCCTTCTTAGAGGAACTGAAAAAAGGCAACATGGAGAGGGAGTGTATGGAGGAGCGCTGCCAATGGGAGGAGGCGCGGGAGATCTTCGAAGACGTCGATAAAACTGTATTAACCTCCTGCAACTAAGACAAAAAATATTGTAACAAGCCTTCCGTTAGCCGCCTCAGATCGCAAGATCATATGTCCGAGCTTAGCTGAGCTTAACAGGGTGCTCGCCTAGCCAGCTATACTTTAGGAATAATTTGCATTGGAGATATTTCTTGGTGTATTATGTCAGGACCAGGCCAGAGCACCTGCATTAACCTTCTGATCTGACCTGAAGTTCATTTAATTCTCTGTTTTTTTTTTATTTCAGAATGAATTCTGGGCCAAATATGTTGGTAAGGCGTTTGTTTTGTGCTCCAAGGTGGCGACATCAGGCACTTAACAGACTATTCTTTGTAGTTTGGTTAGTTTTTTGGTTTAGTTTTAAATGTCCTGCTTTTGTTAAAGCCTGAAATGTACGAAAGAAAGCAGGTTCTTCTAACCTCACTTCATCTAAGCTCCTCACCGACTTGTCCTGCAGATGGCGACGCATGTTTCTCGATGCCCTGCGCTCACCAAGGACTTTGCAAAGACGGAATCGGTAGCTACACCTGCTACTGCCAGTCCGGCTACCAGGGCTTCAACTGCGAAATCGGTAAGGAGCCGCAATCTCAGCATCCTTTAGCAAAACCTGGAACCCGTTTGAAACAAACGGTTCCTCAGTGTTACTGATCATCGCCACAAGGGACCATCCAAGATATCGTAGGAATCCTGTGGTTTAGTCTCGGGGGAGGGATGGTTGGGATTCAGGGTTCATGGATCATGGTTCAACTCTATGAATCTTTGGTTTCTGTCTCACATCGAATACCGATGTTCTAGTCCGTTGTCATCAAAACACCCCTCTGCCGGTTTTGACAGTGTTCCCTGTCTTTGCAGTCATTCCGGAGCTCTGCGAGAATAAAAACGGCGGCTGCGAACATTTCTGCAACGTGGAAGGCGTGAACATTCGGTGCTCCTGCGCCGATGGATATTTCCTGGGATCGGATGACAAGTCCTGCGAGTCCAACGGTGAAAGAGAATTAAAACTTAAGAGATTCTGATGCATCTTGGACAGGTTAGGAATGAGGCATCATGTAGATACTTATTAGGCCTCGTCACTCTGGAGCCTTCTGTCTAAAATGATCAAGATATCCTAATGAGTCCTAAAGATTTTGGTGAGCCCCTTACCTTTCCTGTAGCACAACTTTCAGGACAAGAAGTCTCAGAATCAAGTGAACATTGCTTTCTTTCCAGAATCAAATCAAGCATCCAACATGGTTCTCTCTCTCTGACCTCTAAAATCCTCATGAACTCTTGCAGAGGCCTTCAAATGTGGCGCCGTCATCTCTGAAAACGTCCGGCATGTTTTCGTATATGTGCGTCAGAACACGACAGAGGGAAACGCTACCGGGTCAGACCTGACGGACACCAACTCCACTGAGCTGCTCGACACGCCCATACTTTCTGAAAATAGCAGCTTCGGTCAGATTGCGGCAGATGTTTTCGAGGAAAGGCTAACCTCTCAGATGGCGGGTATGACCCGCATCGTCAATGGAGAGGACTGTCCACCGGGAGAATGTCCTTGGCAGGTAGAGACACATTCCTGACGTGCTGCTGCTGAGGTTTACGGAAGTCCGTCATTCTGTAACGTTTGGTTCCATTTCCCCTCTTGTCCGCGCAGGCTCTCCTCCTGAACGAGGAGGATCGAGGGTTCTGTGGGGGAACCATTCTCAATGAGTACATCATCCTGACTGCCGCCCACTGCATGAACCAATCACGCTACATCTACATCAAGCTCGGTAGGTCTGAGGAACCGATCGCCATCAGGTGAATCAGTCAGTGGACGTTAGGAGTCAGGTGTAGATGGAGATGTATTTTCACTCAAATACTTCCTGTGCTTTCAGGTGAGTTTGACGTGTTGGTGGATCATGGGAACGAAGCTACGCACCGGGTGGAAACAATCATCACCCACAACAAATACAAGCCAGACACCTACCACAATGACATCGCACTCATTAAATTGGCCACGCCCATCAAGTTCTCCAGGTTCATCCTGCCGGCCTGCATACCCGAGGCGGACTTTGCTGAAAAGGTGAACTTTCAAACCGCTTTAAGAGAAAGGTATGTTTGTCGCAAACTCGTTTTTAAAGACACAGTTGAGGATTTGATTAGAAGATCAACACCGCTCTCATGCCTCTACGATAAATATGAAGCCACAGCTGGTAAGCTTGGCGTAGCATACAGGCTGGTCACAAGGGGAAACAGGTGGCCTGGCTCCATCCACGGGTAACAAGCTCCACCTACCTGCACCTTGAAAGCTCACTGATTAACATCTCCTCTTTTCATACAAAAAACATAAAGTGAAATTGCTGGAGGAATTATTTCTGCTTCCATTCTTTATGCTAAGCTAACCAGCTGCTCATATTTGCTGCAAAGAACATCCCAACACGACAAACGATGCTTTCACGCCACATTACATTCCTTCTTTCCTCTTGCAGGTGTTGATGCGGCAGCCGGACGGCATGGTCAGTGGTTTCGGCCGGCTCGGCGAAGGTCGGCAGCCGTCCACCATCTTGCAGCGTCTCAGCGTACCCTACGTGGATCGGATGACCTGCATCGAATCCACCCAATTACGCATCTCCACCCGCATGTTCTGTGCCGGCTACGACTCGGTCGCCAAGGACGCCTGCCAAGGCGACAGTGGCGGGCCGCACGTCACGAGCTACCGCAACACCTATTTCATCACCGGCATCGTGAGCTGGGGCGAAGGCTGCGCTCGCAAGGGCAAATACGGCATCTACACCCAGGTCTCCAAGTACATCCGCTGGATCCACGAGGGCATCAACGCGCTGATGGCCAAAGAAAAGAGCGGCGGCAGGAAGAGGCGGCGCAGCAGCGCCATCGAGAGGCTGTTGCTGTAAGACGCGTCGGATTTCATTCTTCTTCAAAGATCATCAAGCGGAGATCAGCCGATCATGTAATCATCTGGTTTATGTTCCTAAATAAGTCTGTTTTCATGTATTTTTGTATCAGTCACTCGGAAATTAGCTTTTGCAGCTTAATGTGAAGCAAAATAAAGAAATTCTACAACCATGAACGTGGACGTTTTTGTGTCAATAAAACTAAAGATTTTATATATTACCTTTCGCACTGTCGATGCAATTTTTAATACATCTTATTGGAGAGATCATAAAGTAGTTATTCACATGAACAGGGTTAGGGTTATTATTGCTGTCAACCTATTTACTTATTATTAAATACAACATTTTAGAACTAGAACTAGAAATAATTATACCTGAATGTCGAAGTTCATTCTTGTAAATTTGAGCAACTCTTTTGGCTGATCGCCCAAATGATGAATAGATTAATTGGGGCCGTTTGACGACTTGGACATTATAACATTAGTTCTTTACCGGTTTCTGACATTTAACAGGGAAAACAACGTTAGCATCTAGCCGTTAGCATGTAGCTAGAAGCCTCCGGGGCTTTGAAGACTCGGTGTTCTGTCCGTTATTTGTGCTCTGAAATGATTAATCCCGTATTTACTTCAAATCAACAAAGTCGATGTTTCTCTGCTTGTTCAGTGTGTTTGAGACCAGAGTCCACCACTGTTTACCCAGAAGCCCCTCTGTGATGGAAACACATCTGACCTGAAAAGATCTTAAAAGATCCCTTTTAGAAGTTGGACTGTTTCTCACGAGTTCCGTCTAACTTTTAATTATCAGGGATTGGAACAATAAAACCTTTGGGGTTTCTTCTCATTGATGATTCAATTGTGACTCATCAGAACGTGCGTGTGCACATACACGTGCGTGTGCACGTTGACGGCGTTGTCAGAGTCATGGCGCTCAGCATCATGGCGGCTTGTTGGCGAGCGTCTCCTCTGCTTCTCTACCTCCTCGCTGGCCTCCTTCAGGTCCCGGTCCAGGTCCAGGGTCGAGGTAAGACCTCCAGACTCTTTTACGGTTGTTTGTTCAAAAGTGGCCGAGCTGATTTCAGAGTCGATCGACTATCTGTCGGTGACCGATTGATCGGGCAGGAAACCGTTCAAACGCACACCGATATTAAACACATTTGTACCAAAAACACTCATGTTTTAATTGTTAGTTAGATGAGACGTTTTAAGATCCAAACTGGAAGGAAACAATATGTTCAACTGAAACAAGTCGGTGCTTTTTCATAATTAATAAAGATCAATAAATAATAAAAAAAGATTTATTGCACAAATCTTCAGTTAGAATAAATAATTTCTGATTAACAGATTTTGTGTTTTTAATCGGCGTGTTTACTTTCCGACTGTAATATTGATAATAATCTTTGAATAATCCTATTAATTAAACGGAGTTCTGGTGTCCGTCAGTGTTCCGGGACCCGCAGGACCACGACGTGTTCCTGCGGTCCAAGAGGGCCAACCTGTTCCTGGTCGAGGAGATCCTGCAGGGGAACCTGGAGCGTGAGTGCTACGAGGAGCTGTGCAGCTACGAGGAGGCCCGCGAGTACTTCGAGGACACCGACAAGACGGTCAGACTCCCGCCGATCGATCAATAACATCAATCATAGGCATGGACATGAATGAATGTGGTTTCTCTTCAGATCTCCTTCTGGACCGTTTACTACGGTGAGTGTTTGGTTCTTATGTTTGGAAAAGAAACGTAAGTAAACATACATCATAATACACAATATTTAAGTATTGATAAAGGACGTCTATGATCGATGAGGTCAGACGGCGACCAGTGTGACCCCGACCCCTGCCTCCACGGAGGGAACTGCACAGACAAGGTGGGGGGGTTCCAGTGCTCCTGCACGCCCCCCACTATGGACCGGCCTGTGAACTGGGGGCTTGGGGAGAAGCGGTTCATCCATCCGTTGCGCCACAAATCACCAGAGCAGGTTTGTAGACCCAACCACTCCGCTCCCTCCTCTTGGGGGGGGGGGGGCATGGCTAACGAGAGACCGGGACCGGGGCTGCGTTGTGACTCTTGCCTTCTGCCTGTTCTAGAGACCGCCGAGTGTCCGACCGGCGGTCCGTCGGCGTGCCATCAGCTGTGCACGGCGTCCTACCAAACCTTCACCTGCTCCTGCGTGCCGGGGTTCAGACTCCAGACCGACGGGCGGAGCTGCCTCCCTGAAGGTCCGACGCCAGAACCCCCTCAAGCACCACGTTTACCAGAGAACTGGTGAAATAACGGCATCTTTGTGTCCTCAGTGGACTTCCCCTGTGGACAACTTCCTGTCCCCGACCAGAACCCTAAGGCCGCGGTGTCAATGTGTCACCATGGAAACTGTCCCTGGCAGGTAAGACCAGCTCAGCCAATCACAGCGAGGTATCAGCTCGTTGGTCTTTGTTGGTGCTGGAGCTCCGTGGTGGGTTTGTTTTCTGCCTCCAGGTGATCCTGCTGAACAGAAGGGGGAAGGAGCAGTGTGCCGGCGTGGTGCTGGGTCCACACTCCATCCTCACCACCGCCCGCTGCCTCCTCCGGGACTCGGGTTACGGCCTCCAACCCTCCAACTTCGCCGTGGTCGCCGGTACGTTTGATACGAATCTGAGGCCAAATGAGCCTCATTTTTATTTATAAGTTTTCCAAATAATAAGTCCACTGGATGACTCCTAGGCAACAGCGTTGAGAAGACGGTCGTCCCTGTTCGGGCGCTGCACATCCACAGTCGTTTCCGTATGGATCACCATGACAACGACCTTGCCTTCCTACAGCTGGCCCTCCCCCTGCCCTTTAGCCCCGCCCTCATCCACCTCTGCCTGCCCACCAGGGACTTCAGCGAAAACATCCTAATGCATTCTGGGAAGAGTGGCATCGCCAAGAGGCAGGGGGGCAGCCGGACCCAGAAACTGGTCTACGAGACGCTGGACGAGTGTCGCAGTCATATGAACGTCTCACATCCCCTCACCAACAAAATGTTCTGTATGAGGAGGGAGACTGCACCTGACCAGGACCAGAGGGGCCCACGTGGATCTTCAGGGGACCAAATTGGAGTACACAGGACTCAGAATTCTTCTGATCAAGACCAGAGGAGGCCACGTGGACCACCAGAGAATCAGAGTGGGACTCAGAATGGACCTTTAAGGAACCAGAATGGAGCCCAGGAGAGTCGGAATGGAC
The DNA here is from genome assembly GCA_029853015.1 of Chelidonichthys spinosus. Classification (NCBI taxonomy): domain Eukaryota; kingdom Metazoa; phylum Chordata; class Actinopteri; order Perciformes; family Triglidae; genus Chelidonichthys; species Chelidonichthys spinosus. Next base: position 2,145,852 of record CM056844.1, on the reverse strand, counting down.
ACACAAAGAACCAGAACCTAACCCTAATTGAGACCCCAAACAGGGCAGAGAACGGGTCAAAGATCCAGAATCAGGAGCCCTCAGTACCAGACCGCCATGCAAGACCGGAGGTCAGCGCCCGGCCATGTGGCGAGCTGTTGCCGGGGACACCGGTCGCCACGGTGGAAAAAGGCACGGTGTTCCTGACCGGGCTGCTGATGTCATCGTCCTCAGGCTGCGATGACGGCGGCAGTCTTTTGTTCACCAAACTGTCCCGGTACCTAAGCTGGATCCGACCGACAATGGTGGCGGCTGAGGATCACATGACCTCACAAGTCATCCACTACCCAGAGAACCGCTAGATGAGCTGCCATCCAACGGCACCTGTAGGACGCTTTAACCAATCGCCACGCTTCACGTTGACTTTTATTAATTATGATTCCGAGACCTGGACCAGCAGCACATGGAGTCTCTGAGTTAGAAAGATGAATCCTTTATTTAACTAAATAAATCATTTGTGTTTTGTATTTGAAATGTGCAGATTTAAATTAGATTAAAGTGATCACTTTCTCCCTGCCTGCCTGCCTAAAATAAAGACTCCAGTACCCACAATGCACCACCCAAAGCCTCCAGGACACAATGTTAATGTCAATCAGGTTTGTGTTAATAAAGAAAAGAAATTCAGCCACTTTACAAACCAGCTTCTGTTTTATTCAACGTGTTTCTCCAATAAACAATAATAATTAAAAAAAAAGGTTTCCAGCAGTGTCTCAGCTGTCAGAGGGGATTGTGGGTAACGTAGTCTAGGAGACTGAGGACAGTGGAGGGAACGGATTCTGTTTACTGACCACAAGCTTCTGGTGCTGATGGGAGATGTAACCTTTGATGTGACCCTGAGGAGATAGAAGCACAGAAGAAGAGTTGTTTGTCTGCTTGCCGTTTCCTGCACGTGTACGTGCGTGTGCATGTGTACGTGCTCACCATGTAGATGAGGTTGGCGAGGATACACTGCACCTCGTCGATGTCCACGTCGTCCAGCTGCATCATCCTCAGAGCCACCAGGAAGGCGTCCAGAGGCAGCTGGTGGGTCTTCAGCAGCAGGTACCTGTAGACACGAGCCTAGGTCAGACTCGGATGGGGTCACACTGAGACCAGGGACCTAAGACCTGGGGATCATTACTATGGGCCCAGTACAGTTTCAGATTTACAAACAGGAAAAAGCTTCAAAAGGCTGAAAGCTCATTTAAAAAGGGGACTGAAAATGAGTTTTGAAGGTTGAAAGTCCACCAGGAGGACCAGAACTATACTGTCTCTGTCTGCAGCACCCGTGTAATCCACCAGGATCCACCTGAACTCACACTTTCTTGAAGAGGTTTCGGTAGGTGATGATCTTGAGCTTCTCCAGGATCAGGAAGATCCCACAGCGGATGAAGAAGGTCTCGTGTTTGGTCAAAGCCTCGTTCAGCAGCAGCAGGTTCCCCTCGCTGAAACACACCTAGGAGATCAGCTGACAGCACCGTGATGTCACTTCCTGTTGTGTGACCACCTGCTTACCTCACACCTTTGGTGACGTTGGCGAACTGCATGAGGTCGTATTTCCTCAGGAGCTGATGAGTCGGCATGTGGCCCTGCAACGACAAGTTGAGGTCAGACTGGGAGGACTCGGGTCTGGACTGGGGTTCTGGACTAGGATCTGGTTCCTCACCAGCAGCATCTTGACCGGCAGCAGGTAGATGAGGATCATCCTCTTGTTCTTCTGACTGGAACGATGACAGTGATGGAAGGAAAAGGACAGGAAGTCCTCGGCTGCAGGGACACGCCCACTTTATCATCATCAATACGCATCAGCAATTATATCGTTAATATTCACGTTGGGAATCACAGACTTAAAGATCAATACACAGATCAATGGACAAAGACAGAGAACAGGCAGAAGAATTACTGTAGTAGTACTGTAGCGGTAGTAGTACCTGGCTTGTAGTCGCTGTCGAACATGGCCTTGCGGCCCACGTAGTACTTGTACGTGACCCTCTGAGCCGGACTGTAGTCGTTCTTCAGGTTGGAGCTGTCGATGGCTCGGATCAGAGGTTTACACAGGTGCAGCTTATTGATCTGATCGGCGGGACAGAGAGGCGGGTCATCCGAGTGTTCTGGAGGTACTGGAGAGTATTGATCTGGACTGGACTCACCTTGAAGTAGATCTTGAACAGCTGGTTGCTCAGAAACATCATCCCCCACTTCTTAGAGTCCTCGATGCCGGCGCGACTGAGACCACAAACACAACAGTTACTACAGGAGTAGTACTCTGACCACTTCTACCAGTTAAATATCCTTCAGGGATACTCAGTAAAGTACTCAGTATACAGAATAATGTTTATAAGGCATCAATAATAATAATACTATGATATCATATTCTGGTGTTTAATCAATAATAAATATAGTTGATCAATAATCTGAATCTGTCAGATGGACAGCAAGTTGGTTACTTGGGTGTACTTGTACTGCGTGTGTGTACTAGTACTGACTTGTCGCTGGCACACACTCTGAAGCAGCTCATCAGCTGCTCGGCTGCTTTCTCCAGCATCTCGCCCGGCTGACCTTTGCCCTTCTTCTGCAGCTGCTGCTCTGCCTTCGCGCACACACACACACACACACACACACACAGGTCAAAGGTGACGCCGGGTCAGCAGCTGACCCCAGATCAGTCGTCCTGTGTGTCTTCCCTTACATTGTTGGCGAATATCCGGAGGTCCAGCGTGACGGCGAACATCACGGGCAGCGCCCTGTCACACACACACACACACATATTGAGGTTCTGGAGAGAGGCTAACAGTTTCCCCCCCATTTCCAGCTACTGTGCTAAGATAGGCTAACGCACCGGCACTCACCAGTTTTCCTCTTTGTGGGACTGGAAGGCCCTCAGGAAGGACGTGAGTGGTCAAGGACTGATCGGTTATTGATGACTGATCAAAGCTGCATGTGTGTGTGTGTGTGTGTGTGAGTCATGAAGGATATTGAACGACGAGCGTCTGGAACTTGTAGGCTTCAACGAAGTCATGATTGGACACAGCGTAGGTGCACCTGTAACACACACACACACACACACACAGCCATGTTGCTATGGTTACCAGCAGCCCCCTCCACGTCCACAGCCGAGGAACCTGATTGGTCGTCCTACCTGAGGTGTGCGGCGACCATCTCGTCGTACGGCGGCTCAAGAAGCTGCTGACATTTTTCTTCTGGGCTGGCCAGCTGCAACACACACACACACACACTGAGGTGAGGCCGTATCCTAGCAACGCTGCGACTGGCTGAGGGAGCAAAGCCTCACCTGGAGGCGGGGATTGGCGACATGTGGATGCTTGAAGGAGAGCAGCTCGGCGCAGAAGGAGCCCTCGTGGTTGTCGAGGGCCTCGTAGACCTGCGGCGGGAGACACCAACGAAGAAGAGTCAGTGACGCGCCATATTCAACACTGAGGGAGAACACGGTGGCGATGATGTCACCTGCTGCAGGTACTGGTTGATGGTGATGTGAGCCATGACGCTGCAGCGCTGCGACCTGGAGACACACAAGTATGTATACCACTGTACAAGTATAAGTAAGAGTACAAATAGAAGTACATGTTCATATCCCTCGGGTAAAAGCAGCTGATGTTAGTGTTCAACTGCTTATTTCTACGTAAAAATGTGAAAACCATCAGCGAATCATTTCAGTTCTGATTCAAACATTTTCATATTCGGCCTTATTATAAAACAAGAACATTCTGAGCCAGTTTAATTGGCAGAGTTATTGATTAATTAGGATTTCTGCGACTAATTAGGAGGAGAAACTACTCAATGTATTAGAATAATAATAACAAAGGCACCCTGAAATGCATTGTGGGGAATTCACCTTAAAAAACGGATTCAGCGATCCCCAAAATAATAATCATGAATACGGTACATTAAATGTGAGTCAATCGATTAATCGTTAATGCTTAAAATACGTAGTTTCGACGTTAAAAGACGTTTATTGACGTCACACTTTGTTAGCCTATATAACCTGCACGTTAACTCGTCACCTCACCCACTTTTGGGTTTAAAAATTTGAGTTAAACTGATGTTGCCAGACTTTAAACCAGCGCGTGAGCTTCGCGTTAGTAAAATAACCCGATAAAAGTAATTACTTACCTTTAATATTCAACTTTTAACCCAGAAAAGGACCGTTTTCTCTTCATTCAGCGGTGTGCTAAACCGCGACTCGCAACTACATCCGGGTCGGGCTAGTGTCGGTTTCCGGTAGTGTTTCAGAGTAAGAGGTGGGATATCAAAATAAAACATTAGAAGCAAACCGATATAAAGCACTGGGATAGACGGAGCATCATCAAGAAATGACCAATTCTCAAACTGATGCTCCACGATGAAATTAAAAGTGTATTAAACCCCTTTTAAAGCAAATTCCTAATGAGTTAAACATTGCAATTACAATAGATAAATTCAATAACATGTTATATTCAAGTACTTTCTGGAGTGTACTTCTGAAAATCATGAACGTATACTAAAGTTAAGTTACTGTAGCAGTAATAATAGTTAAAGGTTTAACATATATAGAGGAAACAACGACTTCAGACTGTAAATAAATCATTTATTTGTAGAGAACGTAAAGAAGCAGCAATAAACAAGCAGCTGAAATAAGCGATGAGTCGATCAAACACAGCTGATGATGTTGGAATAAACAGACAGGTGAGGTTTCACCACTCAACAGCAGGGGGCGCCACAACAGCAACAGCTTCAGGATGTAGACTGGTGGAGATAAATACGTATCTACAAACAAAGAAGGGCTCCCAGTAACACCAGTATGTACAATAAGTCGCCAGCATGGTCCACTTCCATTCAGCCAATCAAGTCGCTCATCAGAAGGAGTGGGAGGGACCAGGTGTCCATCCGGTGCCGCCCACTCGGCCGTGACTCGGGGGCTGCATGAGGCTCTCGCTGCTGATTGGTCCATGGAGAGTGGTGCAGGGTGAGTGGGTGGGGCTTAGCTCACTGCATCCGACCGTCCACAGACAGGGGTACTGGCTGAACACAAACGTGTACTTACACACATACACAGTACTTCTATACATTATACATGTTAATGGAGTGGGCGGAGCCTCACCTGGAGTTGTGAGGAGGATGTGGAGGAGGAGCCTGTGAGGACGGAGCGCAGCTGGTGGAGGAGGCGGGGGAGGGCCGAGGGGCGGAGCTCCATCCCTCTGACATCACCTGAACTCCTTCAGACAGACAGACTGACAGCAAGCAGCTCATTGATTAGGATCAATTATTCATTCTTTTATTAGGAAATACATGTGAATGTATATGTACTTATACTGCATATAACTGAATTTACACTGGATATCACTATATACAATAAACATGGATACACCTAGTTTTCTTGGCAGTATAAATACACAAATTATGGGATGTCTGCAAGTGTAAAAATATGGATTCATAATCAACGTATTTTCCTTTTTCTGTTGCAAAATGTAATTAAATTAAATTCTTCAACTTCATATATATATATAATATATATTAATATTATATTATAATTATAGTATTAATAAATACACACACCTGAGGCGTGTGTGTGGTGCGGCAGGTAGCCGCCGGGGTAAGGTGTGTGTCGTCCAGGGTAACCGTGGTGTTTGTAACCGTGGTGATGGTGTGATGTCAGCGGGAGGCCCCCAGCGTATGGAAAAGCTCCGCCTCCTCCGGCTGAGCAGAGCGACCAACCTGACACACACACACACACACACACACAATACAATTAATCATCATCGCACATTTTATACTTTATATTTAATTTTAAAAAGTATATAATATTTCATGTGTCATGTTATATTCCTCATAATAGAGTAATATTACATATATAATTTATACTTGCTTATAAGTCTAATAATATAATAAATACCATGTTAATGATGTTGTGTCAATCATTTGTATATTTCTCTGGATTTGTTTGTTTTCATGATAAACAAATATTCAATTTGACAACAAAACACTTCACTATATTTTTAATACAATAGCGATTAGTAAAATGATCAGGATTGATATATATAATTCTAATACTGCCTATAAATACGAAATAATAAACACTAATAAAATGAGACAAATATCTACAGTTGTGAATATTTTGTGCATTACATAACTTTATTGTACATTTTATTGTATAAATATGAACCATTTAACGCTGCGACTCACAGGGTTGAATCCCAACACGCCCCTCCGAGGACTCCTGTAAGCCACGCCCCCCCGGGTTCCTGATGTGGACGAATCAAAGCATCAATCAATCCACAAACACGTCCATTAAACTGCCGTTGAAAATAGTCCCCCCCCCTCCCACAAGCCCGCGTCTCAGGTCTCAGGTCTGAGGTCTCAGGTCTGGGGTCTCACCTGTCTTTGGCGTCCAGGAAGGCTTTAGCAAACGGGTTGTACTTGATCTTCAGAGCTGTGATCTGCAGACAAACACACAACTTCTGTGTTTACATCATCTAACTCACAGAGGATTCTGCGTGTACATGTGTGTACTTGTACCTCCTCGTTCTGGTAGGCCGTGACGGCGATGAACTGCGTCTCCTTGAAGGAAACGTTGGAGACGAGACGATGACGAGAGCCGACGCAGACGATGTGAAGCTGAGGCTCGTACTTGTGGAGCGAGTTGAGCATGATCTGAGGACGGACATCATACACCTGTTCATACACCTGTAGAGTACAGTATATACCTGATGTAGTGGAGAACTAGTATAAATACTTCAAGTACCTGAGAACTGTACTTCACTCAATAGTAGTTGAGTGAACCATCCAGAACTGAATTAAAACCAGTTCCAGGTGTAGTTGATGGAGCGGAGCCATCTTTGTCTTTTGGCCCAAACACTCTTTTATCCATCTGTCTCTCGCCCTCCCCCCCCCCCCCCTCCTCCTCCTCACTAACGAGGCCCAATTAACCAATCCCAGCTCTCCAGACACACACACAAAAACAAACTGTTTTCTATTCAGATTGAGAGGCTGGCTGACCCTTCCACTCTCTCTGTGTGTGTGTGTGTGTGTGTATGTGTTAAATATAGTTTACCTCTCTCTCTCTCTCTCTCTCTCTCGCCCATCTGAAGCATGATGGATAAAATAATTTCCCAGTAAAAAACATAATTACCATAATGTACAAATAAACTGAGCAATTATTTCATTACGGCCGACTCTGTTCCAGCTCTGGGTAACTGTGTGTGTGTGTGTGTGTGTGTGTGTGTGTGTGTGTGTGTGTGTGTGTGTGTGTGTGTGTGATAATGGGGTAAATATAAACAACATTATTGCCAATTTTGTAGTGTGTGTTTGTGTCTGTGTGGAGGCCTCTCGACAGGAAGTGCATCAAACTGCTGCTGGCCAATTAAGAGCTGTTTATCCCGTTCCCGTGGTTACGAGGGGGCGAGCGGGTGAAGTAGGGGAGAGGAGAGGAACTGAAGTGGTTAATTAGAGGTGGTAGTTCCACCGCGGGACAATAGAGAGGGAAAGAGGGAGAGGAGATGCTCTTGATGTGGAGAGCTGGATGAAGGAGAGAAGAAGAACTGAAGGAAGTCAAAGGAACTCACCTGTCCTCCTCCGTTCAACTTGTTGGTGAGTTTGACCTTGTTGAAGGTCACGGCCGCCTTCATCCAGTGAGCGCCGAAGTTGGGCGAGTCGGGGTGGATGTAGATGCCGCCGTGGCCCTGTCCCTCGCCGTGGCCCCGCCCCTCGGCCCGCCCTGCCGCCACCCACTCCCCATTCACGAACTTCCAGCGGCAGCCGTCGGCCGGCACGAAGTCCAGCAGCAGCGAATACATGGAGCTGGGGTCCAGACCGGACACGCTGACCTTCAGGACCGGGAACATCCGGCTGCAGGACCAGGTTCTCGTTAGCCGACGTTCATACAGAACTATATACGACATCACAGCTCCGAAACAGACGTTCTTATCGGTTCTTGATCCACCAAACATCAACCAGAAAAGTACTCATTGTGTAATTCTGTAAATCCTGATTTTATCCCACTATTATTCACAGAATCTTTCATTTAAAAGTTGTGGACATGAAAGAGGAAGTATTCAGATACTTTGCTGAGTAAAATACTCAGGGAAAGTACGTCGGTGTAATCAACCAGATGTAGTTTTGTATATATTATTATATATTATATCATGAGATGATGATGACTCAGCATTCAGATCAAATTTTACTAGTTGGTTGAACTAAATTGTTATTAATTAATAAATAATAATAAAACACATGAACATTATGATGACTATAGGTGCAGAATAAAAAGTATCACTTCTCGTGAAGAAAATATTTTTGATTGTGAATCAATAATTTTAAAAAATGTTGTCGGTCCTGCGTAGTCAGGGGTCTTTGGGGTCGCCAGTTAGTGTGGAAAAAACAGGGAAATGAGTTTGATGGTTACGTTTGGGTAGTGCAAGTGCTAAGTGACAAAAGGAGGAGCGAGAGCAGAGTGAACGTTCTGCGTCGCCGTTTGATCGTCGGAGTCAGCTGAAGAAGTTTCAAGGACTGAAAAGCTGAGGGCCACTTTCCTTCTTGACCGGTAAGATATTAATAAAGCTAGCTTTTAGCTAACACGAACACTGGCAACCCGCTGTCAATAGCACCTTTACATATTAGTAATAATGTTTATAATGTTAACATTATAAATGACTAATACTTCAATAACATGATGTTAATCTTTATAATGACTACATCAGAGGTTTTAAAGGAAAGAAACCTTGATGATGAGTTTCCCTGTGGTTGTGTATGTTTCTGTGTTTAATGTGACTCTCTGAAGAAGCTGAAGCTGTCAACAAACGGAGAGTAAATGTCGTGAAACAGAAAGTAGCATTAGCGCGGACGCTCAAGCAAAGTAAAAGTGCTCGAGTGAAGAGCTTCAGTAAATAAAGTCTCTCCGGCAGCAACAGCAGCTGAAGTGGCGTTCTGCAGGTGTGAATGGAGTGTTCTCCCACCGCGGGGCGCGACCCGCCAACACGCCTCGGCTCGCTAAAAAACACACGCCGCCGCCGACACTAATGAATAACCTCGATTAATAGGGCCGCTGGTCTGGAGTCAGCCTCCAACACAGCACTGAGGGAGTCCCGGTTCAACTCCTGAACATTTCACAAAACTTGTTTATAGGATGTTTAATTTGTTTTCATCATAAAACACAACGAAAGCACCCCCCTGCCCCCAACCCCTACCACCACCAACCAAACCACAATGACTGTCCAGGTTTCTCTGTTTCCTTCATGGTGAAAACTGAGACTGATGTGTTATCTGGGAAGATGTGAGATTTGATATTCATTGAAATATTGAGAGAGCAGCTTCTCTATTTAAAGGGACTCGATGAATGCCAGTTGGCCAATCAGACACATAAAGATGTTTGTTATGACATGTAATTGGTTCAATGTGGACAAAACTCTCAGATTCCTTGTAATGAGACAGATTTCAGGTGGACCGTCAACGACCCTCACTGGGGACTGACAACCCACACGGGGCACCAATGACCCAAATGGGGAACCGACGACCCACACGGGGCACCGACGACCCACACGGGGCACCGACGACCCACACGGGGCACCAATGACCTAAACGGGGAACCGACGACCCACACGGGGAACCGACGACCCACACGGGGCACCGACGACCAACAGATGTAAAAATTACCTACAGGTGGACCAAACCTGAGCCACAGAGGTGGCAGATGAGGAAACAGGTATTTGTGATTTTTTGTACGATAATGACAGAAGTTGGGTGTTAAGTTTAGAGACTGGTCCAAGTCCAGGTCTTACCGTCCGTTCTTGGTGACGATCATCTCGTTGGTGACGTGCTGGAACTTCCTCCACAGCTCAGCATCCTCTAGCGCCACCCTCAGCTCCCTCTCCGTCGGGTCGCCCTTCTCCCGGCCGCCCTGCAGCTCGCTCTCCACTGCACTCAGCAGCCGTGACATGCAGCGCTCGGCCGGGCCGGGGCTGCACGCCACCGCGCCTGAACCCAAGGCACCGGCGGCGGCCCGGTCTCCTGGAGACACAGAGTCCCCGTCCTCCTGTAAGCCCTCCACCTTCATCTGCATCACAAACCCAAAGACACGGTTACTGCGGTCTCCTCACAGACGGACGAATCAACGCATCCTAGTGTAGGTCAAAAACAGTTCTATTGACATTTAAGAATATAAATTATTATCATTAGCATTAATAATAATAATACGTTTGACTTTAATCTTCAGTGATGTTTTTCCACATTCAACATTAATTATTTAATAGACTTTTAAAAGACCTTTCATTTTTCAATTAATCTTCACATAAATGTTAAATGTTTTTCACACAATTTAATGGATTTAAAACACATTAGACTGAATCTTAATAAATATTATAATATATACTTACAGCTTTAATTATGCTGGCTGTCAGCGTGTCACTGATATAATTTTATTAGACGAAGCTATTATTCTATATGCATGTTGATATTTATACATCTAAATATTGATATATAAATACATATCAATATTTAGATCTGAAACATGTTAACTCATTCATGTATTCCAGGATATATTAATTAAGGTATTTTAAATAAGTTTATTTGTCTGAACAATTCTGAACAAGCCTATCTTTATATATATACACATACATATTCTATTAATATTATATATATTTATATAGTAATAATTAGGAAGAGCTCAAGCACATTTCAGCTACATTGTTAAAAATATTTAAATCTCCAATAAAATGATATGCATATCATTAAATACTTTTCTATTTGTCCGAATATTAAACTTGTTTTGGTTCAAAGCAGCAGAAATCCAAACATTAATATTAGGATTATATAGATATGTGTAGTAACAATATTAACTGTTGGTTCTAATTGGATAATGACTTAATTGTGATCTCCTGGAGGCAGCGGAGATGAAAACAGAGTCAAATGAGACAAATACAACACAAATATATTTCGTAAAATAAACTCCACATTTATACATTTATAACTACGAGGGAAAATAGACATTCAAGTATTTAATCACCAGCAGCTTTGTATCAAAATTCCCATAAAAAAAATCATAAAATAATGAAATCTTCTTTGTTATTAATAGTAATTATAATATAACAATTAATAATAATACTCAATATTATAATAATCACAAACTTACCTGAGAGACGCGTCGCCTTTGTGAGGAGCTAAATGTGAGATTTGACTGAAACAACAGTTAATATGAGATGAACGAAGGCAGAGTTGTGTGTGAAGCTGCTCGGGCTCCATCTGGACCAATCACAGGCCTTGCTCTCTCTCTCTCTCCCTCACTGTGTTTGCACCTCACTCGCCCTCTCCATCACTGGCCTGGAGTAAGCCTGGAAACATCTGACAGGCAGCAAACACACACACACACACACACACACACGTCGGCCAACGTGAAAACACAACTCATAAAGGAAACTTTGACAGATGTGACATTCGGTCCAGGTGTTGCATCAGGGTGGAGTGAGCTGGTGCACGTGTTCACGATCCAAAGATTCTTCAAAACACCTCCTGAGAGTACAGCGACCGCATGAATCAGTAGATCGCCTGAACACCAGAGGGGCTTTGTGAGGACGAGAGGCTGCGCGTTTCAGTGACGAAGACGCGATGAAGAAGTGAAGCAAATGGATGACTCTGCGAATGTCGAGCAACGTGAAGCTGACAAGGCGTTAAATGTCAGCGTGTAACGGAGACCAGGTCAACATCTGGAGGGACTCGGACACATGAGACCCCCGCAAGCCGTGTGTGTGTGTGGTTTAATCAGCGGCCGGAGATTACAGGCTTTAGAGACTTAGAGACGGCAGGTAAACACACACACACACACACACACTCGTCGGTTTAATATTTATTTATTAAACACACAAACAAACAAACAAACAGGAAACTCAACAGCTGTTTCCTGCCTGAGACGTTTGAGTGACATCAGTATTCTCAGAACTCTGCAGGTATTGATCGTCAGTTCATCAGCAGAGAAAAACAAACAAATAAAAACAAGTAACACAAAGTAACAGTAAAGTCTACGTTTACTGGAAATGTATTCAACCATACTTAAATATATTTAAATCTACTTAAATATATTTACATATGAGAAACATTTTGTAGAGTTGTGATTTGAGCAATGTTAAAATCTTATTATTCAGATTGTGTAAAAGTACAAATACACCGAGTATGACGTCTTGAGATACTCTACTTTAAGTACAAACGGCCCACAGTAGAAATACTCTCTGTTCCTTCAGTAAAAGTACATAAGTAGAGTATTAGAGTATTATATATCTCCATCAGATTATCATGACTCAGCATTCCTTCATTGGACTCATCTGCTGATTACTGCCTTCGTTAATCCATTGATTGTTTGATTGAGGTTATAGGTGTCCCTGGAAGTTATTAAAATTGCTACCAATTCTTCCTCGTCATTTTGGTCCCTGAATACAAACAGCTGGATTAAAGTATATAAAAATATAAATACGAGAAAAATCGTTTGAACAGACAGGAAACACGCTAGCGACTAACAGCTAACTACAGGGCGTCAGCTTCCTGTCAGAGAACCGTTGAAATGTTTCAGGCCTGGGATCAGCTGCTGATTGGACGCACAGATACACACCTCTCGGCAGCTCTGCGTCCTGATTGGTCGACGAGGGACGCGGCTCAGACACACATCGCACACATTTTCTTTACGCCGTCCCTGAAATACCGAGATTGGACTGTTAGCATGCTAATCAGTTAGCATCGATATCTGATCAGACACAGAAGTAGATGAAAGTTACCTGGCGAAGGGGATGTATGAGAGACCGTACCTGAGACAGACAACAGCAGTCAGACAGGTGTGCATTTATACATACATGTGTGTACTTATACATTTGTGTGTGTGTGTGTGTGTGTGTGTGGTACCAGGTGAAGGCCAGGAACTGAAGGACACAGAACAGCAGAGCCAGACCGTTGTTCTTCCACTGCAGAGACACAGAACACAAATACATATATCATGTGGAAATACACAAATTATAAATACATTTACTCTCTCTCTCTCTCTCATATATATAAATGTACACTGCGTTTGTGTTCCTCACCCAGAATGCAGCACAAAGCGTCAACGCCAAACAAACCTGAGAGAGACGGTGTTTTTAGTATTGAACTACTCATAACACCCACATACTACTACTTCTACTACTACTACTACTACTACTACCGGTAGTACACGTGTGTGGCAGCCCTCACCATCATGATGGCGGTGGCGAGCGCTCTCTCTTTGGCACACATGGTGACGAGCTGCCGACACGGGCCGATCAGGAACATGGTGCTGAAAAACATTAAAACCTGTCATTCACAATTCCACCAGCCGGGGCGACGTGTCACTGAAAACAGCAGCCGGGCATGATGGGTTACGTAGTTAAAACACCACACGTTCTGAGCCTGGGTGTGACCCTGGCTCCCTGGTTCTGGTCTGGTTCTGGTACCTGGCCAGAGCACAGACGTTTCCCGCGCTGTAGAGGACAGCGAACACAACGAGCCCGATGCCTGGAATCCACAGCATGCAGCTTCCCTGCAAAAAGAAAAAAAGACAGAGGCCGTCACCATGGATACGGACGGGAAGACAGTTACCGTGGCAACACTCACCAAGATGGAGCAGAAGACACCGAGGACGAAGCAGACTGCGAAGCCCTTCATCCTGGTCCCAAAGGCCAGCGTCGAAGCCTCATTGGCTCTCTGCGGTTTATGCGTCAGGTGAAGAAGAATAACTTAGACGTATGAATATGTTAATGAGATGATGCCTTCAGGGTAAAAGTAATATTGACTTTTATGAGTCAGTTAAACAACTATAATTTAACAGATTAAACAGGAGGGAAGTCGTTATTTGAATACAAATACATCACATATAATATTCTGAAGTAGAGAGTACTTAAACAGGTACTTTTACTTGGAAAACGCGGTATTACTTCTCTTGAAGTGAAATATTGAGTACTGCGAGTATAAATACACAAAGTTAAACTTTTTGGGTGTTGTGAAAGAAAGTGAAACTGGTTGGTATAAATGGTGTTACCACCAGCGGACGTTTTAAATTGTTTTTAACTGGCGGAGCGTCCCAGTAAACAAGCTAACGAGCTAACAGGCTAACAGCAGCCTGGATGCTAGTAGCCAGACCCGTCACCTCCAGGATCCCGGTCCCGTCGCTGTTTGCGTCATCCTGGCCGCTCAGAACCTTCTTCAGTTTGTCCATGAGCTCCTTCGGTCCGTCTGGCTGCCGAGAAACTTCCCCGATGCTCCGCAGATGTTTGTTTTAAGCTTCAGGTGAAAAGTCAACAGTTCCAACAGGTGTATCACTTCCGCCTGCAGTACCGCCTCTGTCCACAACGCTACCAAGGGGGGCGTTGTTTCCTCCGCATCCAACACCAGGGAGGAGATCGTTGGTAGAAGAAGAATCATGTTTCTGTGTGACCGAAGCTGTGTCCCAATTCAGGGTCTGCAGCCTTCGGAGGCTGCATTTGAAGGCCGCTTACGTCACAGAGCTGCGCGAAGGCTGTCCCAATTCGTCTAAATTCGGAGGCTCCTCCAAATGCGGCCGACAAATGTGTCCTCCTTTCGCCCGTATTCGGAGGATGCACCGTTACTATCCTTCGCGGCCTCCCATATCCCAAGATGCTTTGCGCGCCGCTGTTCAACCAACAATGGCGGCGAAAGACGGCAGCAGCTCCGGCACCGGCAGCCGGTAAGTAACGGGGTTTTGCTTAACGTCGGACGTTCAAGGGGCCTTAAATCACATTTGAGTGTTAAAATGCGTGAAGTTAATAATGCTAATACGTGTAGCCACCGGACTGTAGGGCCAGCTACGTGATGTAGCTTAAGGCTATTGATACGAGGAGCTCAGTTAACGTTAGCCTTTAAACGTAACGTAAGCCTAAAACCCTTCACTTTCAAATGTTACAAGCTCCGATGGTAACTTATATCGTATTGTAACTGTGGAGCTGTTAGGTTAATTTGTTCTCGTCGTAAGTTGTGTAGGCTACAGTCCGCTCCTCTCGCAGCTGAACATATAACGTTAACGATGGGTTGTGAGCCCCGCTGTATTTCTAGGCTGTAAAACTGTAAACGTTTGGATTGAATACAGAGCTAACCTTAGGATCATTATTACTGTTAATATCGTTATTATATCGTACAATCATTTTGCATGTTGACATAACAGGAAATGTAATATACATGTCGTTTTGTTGTAGAGAGCAAGGAGCAGACTGAGGATTTGATCAAACTCCGGATCCGGGATGAGAACGACCACCTGTTGAGGCCAAGAACACAGGGCCACCGACATCAGCAAGAAAGAGGAAAACGGATGACTTGCTGGATTTGATCAGGGAGGACATGAAGTTACAGAGGGAGAGCAAGGAAAGGAGAGAGAGAGAGGATGGAGAGACTTTTTAGTTTATTGGAGAGAATGGTTGAGAGGCGTTGAATTTTTTGGGGGGTGGTGGATGTTTATTTCTCTTCGATTAAGTTCTGTGTTGATTTGTAATTTAAATTGTTAATTAAAAATATTGTATTGTACCATTTTCTTTTCCAAATATTGTATAAAGTTAAATAAAAATCCTATAACCTTGTAACATTATCTGTTCCATTTCTTATTTACAACTAAAGTCAACTTTTGAACTGCTTTTCAGTGACAAGAAAATCATTTATTTTTTGTGTAATTAACAAATATTTACAAAGTTACAATAACTATTGATAAGTGGGTGTTCTTAACATGTAGAACTATTTACAAAAGATCAGCAGAAATAACTATTTACAGAGAACATATATACAGTATTAACTGAGCAGGAGTCCCTGGTGGTGCTGCTGGACTGGATGGGATGCTACAAGAAGGACCCTGGACTCTTCTGGCTCTGAGTGGGACATCATCTGGGAGGTGGGGGGTGAAGGATGCATGTCTCCACTGTCCACCACATCGTCCATCATCGGGGTTTGCAGGGCTGATGCAATCGACTGATGCCATGTCACTAAAATGTTTAAAAGAGAGGCAAGAATAAAATATTGAATTAAGTCGGGGTTATTTACAGGGTTCGTACACATTTAACTATTCAATTTAATTACTTTATAAGCCAAGCATTTCAACTAAAATTCAAGCACTTTTCAGACCTTAAAAAACAGCATTAAAATTACAGCATTTTCAAAGATTTTACATTTTAAGCACCTGTACGAACCCTGTATTAAGTCTTATGGTTAAATGACATTATCCATGTCAATCTATACTTAATATGGCTTGTCACTTAGCAGTATCATTTATTAACGGGTATATTAATTACCACGTACTACGCTAGCTATGTATGAACATTAATATGGGTTAAAATAACGGCTTTAACGTTACCTCCCCACGGCTCTCTCCCAGTCGGAGATAAACAAGCCGCCGGTGTCGCCGCAGCCGCCTCTCCTCTTGCTCAAAAAAATAAAAATTAAATTAAATTAAAAAAAAAATATATATATATATATATATATATATATATATATATATATATATATATATATATATATATATATATATATTAAAAACTCTCCATCATGTTCGTCTGTCGTATTTTTGTTTTGACTGGTGTTTTTCTCGGGCTTGGCCGGCAGAAGTGATGACGTCGCGACGCAATCAGGAAATGCTCCGTAGGTTAGACCGTCCCATTTACCGACGGTTGACCCAGCCTTCGGAGGAGTCTCCGAAGGTGTCGCCTCCGTAGACCGCGAAGGCTGGGTCCTCCGAAGGCTGCAGACCCTGAATTGGGACACAGCGCGAGAGGCTAGAAAACTCCGTTTTATTCAGTTTCACCTTTTAGATAAAATACAAGTACTGATAAGTAGACGTTCTCTTTAAACACAGCAGAAGTACTCTTCAACACTTTCTATCTCCACAATCAAACTTTATTTAAAAACCAGTCACACACAGAGATGCTCAACATTAGCTTCATAGTTAGCCTCCGTTAGCGTAGAGATCCACGTGAACACGGATCGGCTTCTCCGCTTCATCACAGAGTCAACAACACTGCTGATGTCATCGTCCGCGTGTGATGACGTCACCGTCCCATCCCTCAGGGGACTCTGACCCGGGTGGAGGATCAGGAGGACGACGGAGGAGGAGACACCTGGACGTGACACGTAGGACAGGACGGCTTCCTCCACAGCCACTCCTCTATACACTGGATGGGAGGGGGGGTATGTTTACATTCTAGTTGTTGACAGATTTATTGTGTGTGTGTGTGTGTGTTACCTCTCTGTGGAAGGTGTGTGAACACTGCAGCTCTCTGGCTCCTCCCCCTCCTCTCAGCTCATGATGACAGATCAGACAGATGCTGTCGGCATCGCTCTGCAGCAGAAACACAACTAGCTTAGCATAGGTTAGCATAGTTTTTCTTAGCATAGTTCAGCATAGCATGGGTTATTTTAGCATAGATTATTTTAGCATAGATCATATTGCTAATATATATATTATAGCATGAAGACTGGAAAGTGCTAACCCCGGTCTTCACCCACCAGCGACATGACGTTGCGTCTCCTGAACTGGCCCCGCCTCTCCGGCGCCGTGACCTCGGGGATGGTGGGGATGAGGGAGGGTCTCCGCTCGGCGGCGGCGGGTGCAACCACTTGCTGCGGCGACAGCAGGAGGCTGCGGGAGGAGTTGCGGTGCAGCAGGACCCTCGCGGTCACTGGGGTCTTGGTGGACGAGTGGAGGCGAGACAGCTGCATGGACGACAGCGTGGCCTGGAGAGAGAGACAGGCACGGCTCACTGGTCTGGTCTAACTGGTCCCCAGTTGGACCAACTCCTGGAGTCTGTAAGTGATGACCATAATGACTCTGGTCTCGTCTAAGAACCAGACCACCAGACCAGAAGTCTGATTCGTGGTCTGCATGCTTACCTTTGGACCTGATGGACATGGACCGGATCGGTAAGAGCTACAAAGACTGGGGGGGACCTGGTTCTGGTGTTGGTTACTGGTACAACTCCTAAAGTTGCTGGTCCTGGTCTTACCGGACAGGGCAGCGAGGCCCGGCGGTCGGCCCTCCTCCGGACCGGTGGCTCCGCCTCCACGACCTCCTCGACCTCCTCGTCTTCAGGTCTGCTCGGCTGCTCCGCCGCACGGTAACGCAGCATCCATGCATTGAAGATGCGAGCGTCCTCCTCCTCGTCCTCCTCCTTCTCCTCGCCCTCCTCCAGCTCCTCCTCGTCTTCTCTCAGAGGAGCGTCAGTGTCCGAAAACACATCCGCTTCTTCTTTGTCCGAATCCATGACGATACGATATTAACGTTGAAGTAGCTAGCTGCTAGCTCCACAAACGTAATTAACAAAAACAATGTTGACCAATGGAACCATCGGCCTTAAGCTAAACCACCAGAATCAGGCTAAATTTAATTCCGGCTAAGTTCAACTCAGGCTAAGTTTCATTCAGGCTAAATTTCACTTGGGCTAAGTTTATCACGGGCTACATTTAGCTCAGGCTAATTCTCAAACAACCACCAGGTTGGCTTTAAACCGGGCTAATTAACCGAGTTAGCAAGAGTAAACTGAAGCTAAGGCTAAGGCTTTATTCGGACAACACATCAGTAATTAGAAACAAATAAAGGTTTGAATCGGCCTAAGATTTGATTCAGACCCGCTAATTAAACGCTAATAAAGCTACTTTCTTTAGTTTAATGCTATCGAAGCTAAGCCGAAGCTAAGTGAGCTCAACAGATCCACAAATCCAGTCCACAGTGTATCTCTCAGATCCAGATGAAGCCGGTCCTCCTCACGTCCTCTTCTCCCTGTGGTCCTGGTCTGCTGCGGACCCTCTTCTCTCTGTCTCTGTTAATCCGTTTAGAGGAGCTCAGGTGGGCGGGGCCAGATTATAAAGTGGGCGGGGTCAGATTACAGCTGGTTTACTGGATGTGTGTCAAGAGAGAGAGAGAGCTGCTGGTGATGAAGAGCAGATCACAGATCAGACATTACTCCTCTTCCTCCTCCCCCTCCTCTGAGGGGGGGGGGGGAGCAAAGTGAAAGTATTTACAGCAGGTAACCACGGTAACCGTCTCTGATGATGTTAGCGATGAATAACTTAAATGATGATTGTCTACGTCATCAACTACATGTTCAGTTCGGTCGACAGGGACACCGTTGACTGTGAATCTGAGTGTAGGTGAACGTGAAGACAGGATGTGGAGGAGACCAGACGAGGTCACTTCCTGCCGCCAATCTCCTCCTTGTAGCGGCTCGTCAGTGTGTTGGCTTTGTTCGTCATCTTGGACAGAACCGATAGGAGTCCCTTCAGGTGGAAGTGGAACACGTTCTCCAGCAGGTCCTCCTCGCCCCCCTTTCCGTCCTCGTCCCCCTCGCCCTGCAGGACGCCCCACTGGATGTGGTTGCGCATGGACTTGAGCAGCATGTAGGAGCTGTACATGTCGGCGTCCTGGGGTAAGTAGGCGGAGCCTCCGGCAGCGGTCTCCGCCCTCAGGGCCTCGTGGTGGTCCAGCAGGACGTCCCGCAGCAGGCTAGGCACCATCACCGTCTGGTCCATGTTGTTGACAGCACCGATGAAGCGGTTCATGGCATTCAGCAGAGAGTTCTTCTGGGTGGAGGACTCGGGGATCTGCATGGTCCAAACTTAGCCCACTAAGAGGATTAGTATGAGATCTTGGGTCAGGTCTTAAGTGGCTCCTGAGCCCCCTCCCCCCCCACGGGTCACGTGGGTGCACTCAGCAGGTCGTCATGGACCCCCCCCCCCCCCCCCCGAGGACGCGGGCGGGTTTCACCACCAGGAGACGACCTGAAATACGAGCAGAGAAGAAGACGGAGGCTGCTGGTTAGTGGGCGCAAGGACGAGAGAAGAAGATGATGAGGAAGAAGGAGAGGAGAAGAAGGATAGAAGAATGAGAAGAAGAAGAAGAATCTGGTCCGCCGGAGACCGAGGTGAGCAGGTCTGTTCAGCAGCAGCAGTGGAGGAGGAGGGGGGCGGGGCTTACCGGGAAGGACCGAACCTCCAGCCTCAGCCAATCACGGGGGGGGGGGGGGGATACATGGAAAGTTCTCGAAAGTCTGTGATGCTTCGATTCGAATCATTGATTGTTTGTTTGTTTTTTTAAAGTTTTTATTTTATTTTTTAGTTGAACAGAATCACAGAAACAGATCAGATTACATGTTTATTAGGGTCAGAGACGAGTCATCTTCATCTTCATCATGCGTACCAATATGGACCCCCCCAGCCTTCAAACATGTGGCACAGTCCTCATCATTAGATCCCAGAATCCTTCAAGTGTCCCTGAACCTCTCTGACCTGATCATTGATTACTTGTTGATGATGTTGTACATCTCTGAGCCACCATGGGGGAGTCGAGTACACTAATTAGTGTCCTGCGTCCTCTTGTCTTTCCTGGAAGACAAAGAGAGAGAGTGTGTGTGTGTGTGTGTGGATGTGTGTGTGTGTGGATTGTGTGTGTGTGTGTGTGTGTGTGCGTGTGTGTTACCTGTCACACCATCTCGTAAGTGTTGGCATTGATGAAGCGAGACAGACAGCAGGACAGAGACGTCCCTATCAGCTGAGACAAGACACACAGCGTCACCACTAAAACCATGATGTCATCTACAATCCTCACTCCTGATTGGCTGCTGAGACACACCACGAGTATGATGTCACTGATGATCTAATAACTTGGTTTCCTTCTTAGAAACGTGTTGATGTGAGAATGTGATGTGGTGCTGTCCCCTACAGGACAACCCCAGGTACTGCAGTCACTGTGTGTTTGACTTGCATTTTACTGGAGTACTTGTACTATTACCTCAATGCTTTAGAAAAATACAAAGTGTGGTTGGTTAGAAATTACACTCCCAATAAGGCCATTAATCAAGAATATTAGTACCACACCAGTAGTACTGTACTAGTACTGATGTGGTACGAGTACTGTGCAGTACCTGAGAGAAGGCGATGCCGAAGGTAACCCCGGCGATGATCCCCATGTTTCCCTCGATGAAGTTCGTCACCAGCTCGTAGCAGCCCTGCACACACACCACAGTATCTGGTCATGTGATCCAGCAGGAACAGGAAGTGGAACAGGAAGTGACCCGTGAAAGGGGGGGGGGCGTGTCGTGGGTCTCTCACCTGTTTGTGGACCTTACGAGCTGCCAGCGTGGCGTTCCTCAGCTCGGCGGCGCTGCAGTCGGAGAAGCTGATGCAGCAGCTGGCAGGAATCCCTCCCACGGGGAAGTAGGCGGAGCCAAGCCAGCTGGAGTAGTTGTACACGCCACAGCAGCGTAACTACGGCAACACAGACACAAGCATCAGGCTCCGGTCTGCAGGTCTGCAGTCCGCAGTCTGCAGGTCTCGGTGCATCACATGGATCAGCAGGACACCGACCCGGCGCTGGACGCCGTCCACAGCCAGACTCCGGTCGTCTCGCCCGTCGTACGTCATCACGGCGTCGCTGAACGTGGTCAGGAAGGTCCCTTTCATCTAGACACAGCACACGGCTGTTGTCAGGGGCAACACTATGCTGTTACCGTGGTGATTTCATGTGCATTTGGTTTCGGGGTGTTTACCTCGTGGCGAAACACGAATCCAGAGATTCCAGCGATGAGTTCAGTGAAGAAGACGAGAGACAGAAAGATGGCGAACTGGGGACACGTCACAGTACACTTACTACAACTACTTCACTACAACTACACTTACTACAACTACTTCACTACAACTACACTTACTACAACTACTTCACTACAACTAGCAATACAAGACTGAGGTGTAACAGACCAGCCGGAGCATCCAGCAGCGCCCCCTGCAGGTAGCAAAGCAGCCGAACAGTCCGAAGGTGACGATGGCGGCTCCGGTGCCGGCGAGGACGTAAGGGGCGTAGGAGGGGCCGCTGGAGACCAGCAATGTGTAGGGGCCCAACATGAACCTCCACCACAGACCCACCGCCAGCAGGACCACGCCGGTCACCTGGGGGGGAGGGGCTACAGGTCAGACTGGCAGCCAATCACCTTGCTTCATTTCTGAGAGTTACGGAAGAGTGTGTGCGCGCTGACTCAGCATCACATGACCCTCAATAAGCCCGTCAGCGACATGACAAAGTTACAAACAGACGTGAAGAAGAAACGGGTCCTCAGTGAACCTCCAGATGACCTCTGACCTCATCAACCATACTTGAATTACTTTGTTTTTAATTTTTTAACATTTATTAGCTTTGATTCACAAGAGGAGAAAAGTATCAATAAATCAAAAACTACAGATGTGAATGATAATGCTAATAAAAGAAGAGTTCGTTCACCCAGAAGACGAAGCAGTAGAGCAGCAGCAGCATCTTCAGACAGAAGATCACAGGTTTGGTTTCCATCCTGCTGGGAGCCATCGTCCACGTCTGTTTCCGGCAACAGCAGAAGCAGCAACAACGACATCAGTCAACAATAGAAGCAAAACTAAACACCACTAAAAACCCCAACATTTACTACAACAAATCAACAAGCGAGGAAATGACCAAAGTAGGAAGAAACTACTTTTCCCAATATTTAACTTATATTCCACGAGTCCTAAATGTAAAAGAACTGAGAAAAAAGAAACGGCAACAAAGTTTCACAAAACTAAAAACCCCAAAAAGAAAACTGGGTCTTCCCGTCTGAGGAGCCCAAAATGTCCCAAGAACAAAAGGAACCCCAAACATGGGATCCTGTGGGACCAGAACCGGCTCTCAGACGACAGTAAATATGAATAAAGTCTCATGAAATCATCTCTTACCGGTTCTGCAGCTCAGCGCTCAGATCTGACACAAACACGAGAGAGGGAGAGTCTCGCCCGCTGGAGGAGACGTGCAGGGCGGCGTCCGGTCATGTGACCCTCATACTTCACACCCCACGCCAGCAATTAGCACACAGGTGACATTTGGGGGGGGGCTCCCAGAATCCCAGTCCAGAATGGTGTCAGGTGATCAATACGTTTATTATAAAGCGAAATGTCTCCATGACCAATCACTTTTTAATAACATTTAATTATTCTCATGTTAGTTTTTGTTAGTATCTAAAGGATTTGCTGCCGCATGAAAACTATTTAATTTAAAGGATTAATTGATTGATAAATGCACTTATATATTCATGTTTTAATAATCAATGCTAATCAATCATTCTGATCACACGCACACTTCCTGGTCTGTCATGTGACAGAGTGTATGAATGACATCACATGAGAGTCTGAACCAACAGCCTTTATACAGAGAAACACAACGGCAACAATCAATAACCAATAATCAACAATCAGTGTTCAGGGACACAGACAAACGTGGGACATTATAATGTTCTCTCCGATCGATGGGGCAGAAGGATAGACGTCCATCAGGCGTCCTCCGTCACCTCGCTGTCCCCCGTCCTGTGGGTCAGCAGGTGGCGGTTCAGGTGCGTCTTGCGGGTGTAGCTCTTTGGACAGTAGACGCAGCCGTAGGGACGGACGTCGCTGTGGGACAACATGTGTTTCTTCAGGTCGAACTTCCTCCTCAGACATTTCCCGCATTCTGGACACGAGAAGGGCTTCTCTCCTGGGGGGAAGGGGATCAGAGTTTAAGAACAGACCTTTGATCAGTGTGAGACCTCAGTCGGAGAGTGGGCGGGTCTTACCGGTGTGGATGCGGCGGTGTTCGGTCAGGTGACAGGAGATGGAGAAGCCCTTGCCACACTCCGGGCAGATATAGGGCCGCTCCCCCGTGTGGGTCCTCATGTGCTTCTGCAGGTCTCCGCCGGACGGCCAGCCCTTACCGCACACAGTGCACACGTACGGGCGCTCGCCGGTGTGCCGCCGCACGTGCACGTTGAGGCCGGCGAGCGCAGTGAAGTCTTTGGGGCAGTAGGGGCAGCGGTAGGGGCGCTCCCCGGTGTGGGTCCTCAGGTGGCCCTCCAGCCCGTCCCGGGTCTTGAAGCGCTTCCCGCACTGCGAGCACAGGAAGCGGCTCTCGGCGGTGTGGCTGGCCCGGTGGGACTGGAGGCCAGTCAGGGAGCCGTACGTCTTGCTGCACTGGTCACACTGGTACGAGCGGAAGGTGTGTGTCCGCTGGTGGATCCGGAGCTGGGTCACACCTGGGGGGGAACATTGGTCTTTACATATACAGGAAGGGAACTGATCTTAGGGCCCAGTACCTGGGGGACTCGGGACCTGGGGGACTCACCTGAGAAGCTCTGGTCACAGAAGCGACAGTTGTAGCAGGGCTCGGCCCCCTCCACCGAGTGGGTCTGCAGGTGTCGCAGCAGCTGGGTCTGGGAGCTGAAGGTCTGGTCACACACCGTGCAGGTGAGGTCCGGCAGCCGGTGCTGCAGCCGGTGGGCGTCTCGCTCCTTGGCCGACTGGAACACCTTGTCGCACCTGCTGCAGGTGAAGCCGCCTCGGTCCAGGTGCGTCTGCTTGTGGTTGGTCAGGCTGGACATGTGGTGGAACGCCTTGTCACACTGGCCACACTGGTAGATGGGCCGGGCCCGGTGGCTGCGCTGGTGGGCCAGCAGCTCCGGCTTGGTCTTAAACACGGCGTTGCACTGGAAGCAGGAGTGGCTCCTGGAGGGGCGGGGTTCTGGGGGACGGGGCTCCGGGGGGCGGGCCTCCTTCTCAGGTGGACTCTGCAGGTTCACTGCTCCCGACGCCGTCAAGGTCGACCCGCAGGACTTGTTAGTACGAAGGTGACGGATCACCTGTAGACGGTCACAGGACAGAGCTGATTGGACGGGAGGACCCAGTGACATCACTGCTGCCGCTACAGTAATACTACCTCGAATGCAACTACAGTACGACATTTACTACTTCTAATACTGCAACAGTCCTACTACAACTACTGTACTTCTGGTACTTCTACAGTATTTCCACTAAGATGACACCAGTACATGAAGTACCAGGAATACTGTAAAAACAGTACATTCAGTACTACTACTACGAGTACACACTGACCTGGGATCGGTAGATGAAACATTTGCCACACTGAGGACACTTGTGTGCGACCCGCTGAGAATTGTGGGAAATGCTGTACAGAGCGTTGGCGGTGACCTCAGAGCAGGCCTGTTCCGATTGGCTGGCTGTGAAGAAAGGCGGGGCTTAGAGGAGACCCTCAGAGAGTTCATCAGTGTGTGTGTGTGTGTGTGTGTGACAGCGTGTGTCTCACCTCCGTCCTCTGATTGGACGACACAGTCCTCAGGTGAGTCCTTCCGCCTGTCAGGAAACAGGTGATGAATCATTAGTTAGTCACCAGGTGATCGCTTCACCTGCTGGCGGGTCAACCTCCCACCTCACCTGGCCACGTCCTCAGTCACAGGTGTGACAGCACACTCCTCTCCGCCAACTGCTGAACTCTCATTGGACACCTCATGCTCCACCGGTGACGGGCTCTGACCAATCACAGTCTCCTGGACCACCTCCTGCTCCTCTTCCCCCGTCACCACCAACACCTCCACCTTCACCAGCTCCACGTCAGGGAGAGGATCTGATTGGACCACTGTGTTACTGGGAGGGGGGTCCGGATGGGCCAGACTAGTGAAGAGAGGGTGGGACCAGGCTGAGAGGAGGATCTTCTCGGTCTCCTGGGCCACTGAGGAGAAGACGCCGGTCAGAACGATGATGGTTCAAACCCCGAGACTAAGACGTGACGGCGTACCTGTGCTGGCTGACTGTTCCAGTCCACAGCTCTGATTGGTCAGCAGCCCCCTCAGGTCATCCCAGTCCGCCTCCTGCAGACAGTCCTCCAGACCCCCGGGGGCAGCGTCGAGCCAGGAAGCAGCCTGAAACACACACCTTCAGTATGACATCAGAGGACGTTGTGTCTCTGATGTCACCCAAGACAGTCCTGCCAGCAATATGATACCTCCTGTCAACATCTCCCAAAGCACGATGGGAACTGTAGTCCAGTGTCGTCAAGGTCAGTTTTATGTCACATGCGTTTATATTCTATCATCTACACAAGTGAGCACAGATGAACTGAGGACCTGTTTGAAGTCGGGGACAGGAAACAGCTGGTCGATCCTGGACAGGAAGTCGGACAGAAGGGACTGGAGGGCGGAGTCAAAGCTGTGGTCGAACACCTCCTGAATGAGGAGAACCCAGAGTACTAATGAGGAGGAGAGCCCGGAGTATTAATGGGGAGGAGAACCCCGAGTACTAATGAGGAGGACCCACACTGACCTGCAGGAGGCGCTGCCGGTCCACCGGACTCTGGGTCAGCATCACCAAAGAAGAAGACCAGGAGTCCACCTGCTGATCGGCCTGCTGACAGAACACACACCTGCTTTAATCACGTGTGGCTCCGGGCCTCCATCTCCCAGAGTGCACTGCATGTCGGTCACACGGTCTCAGTCTGAGTTCCTCACCGTTGCCTCGGAGACGGAGCGGGTTTTATCCAGGTGGGCTTGGCCGGTGTGAGGGGCGGAGTCACAGAGGGTCACCTGGAGAAGGTTCACAGGGTTAACATTCGCCTGCTGGTTCATGTATTTAAAGATATCTAGTACTATAATTATATAAAATATCTGATTTTATTCTTGGTTATATTACTGTATTCTTGTACCACCTGGATATCAGGGGGACATGGGGGGCATGTGGTCTGCTGGTTTTCCTCACCTTGGCCCTCAGCGCCAGCAGCAGCAGGCTCCTCTGTCGGTCCGTCAGCAGCTGTGGCACGGCCTCGGTCACCAGGGAAACAAAGTCCTCCAGCATCCCATAATGCTTCACGCTCTGGCGGCGAGCGACCTGCCACATCGCCGCCGTCAGCAGGCGGAGAGGAGGGAGGAGGAGGCGCAGGGAGGAGAGGGGGAGAGGCGAGGCTGGGGAGGAACGATGGGTCAAACATCAGAGATGGCCGAATGACGGAACGCACCTGAACGCAACACAGCCACTAACAACATTAGTAGTAACACTGAATTCATAACAATAATAATAAATGTCCAATATCCGGATGCTGGAAATAATTGAAAACCCTTGAGAAGTGCTTGGATTTAGTATTCAGTCTACTTATTATGCAAGCAGTTTATTCTGAGGATTGGATTGATACAAATATATGGTTTACCACAGCTGGAAGGTGCTGGAAAAGCATGGAAACGCACCTTGAAGTGCTTGAATTTGACTCTGGATTTAAAAATTGACTGAAGCTAGAAGGTTTTTTCCCCCACATGCACTGAAAGCGCTCGTTCATGTCCAGCTCAAACAAATACGGTTGCAGCAACGGAAACCACTCCACCGGGGGGCTAGCTCAGTGGCGTTAGCTCGTTGGCTAAGACGACCCAACACTGCGTTTTAACTAAAATAAACAGCCGCTTGGTGTGTTGCACCTATGCCGAATTAAAATATACATACAGCCGACTCATAAGAAGTACTATAATATTTTCTATTCTGCATATACTCTTACACAGGCCGAAGTACGCTACAAATGTTCGTTATTTACATGGAGTCCGGTTCGCAGCGGTCCAACTGACAACCACAGAAGTTGGGCTAGCTAGTTCACGTTCGCGAAGTGGGATACAAACATGGATTACAATCGAGTCGGATCATTCACAAGCATCACGGGCACGAGCACGTACCCATATTGTTCTTCTACGGCCACGCGCGTCTCCCGGTTTTCTGTTCGACACCAAAAATAACGTTAGCTGGTTGAGCTAACAACTAACTACTGTTTACTGTGCAGTTAGCGGCAGCTCCGTCCTCACACCGGATGTTGAAAGTACTACAACAACAAACACTTCCGGTCACGGGAATTTTTTTTAAATTGAAAACACGTCACATTCAATTACATGAGATCTCTCAGAGAATAAACACGTATAAAGTAATATAATATGACAGACGTTATCAAATTCAATAATACATTTTCTTTAATATATATATATAAATTACCTTTCTTTATCACAAGGCATTTGGCATGTTTATTATATTATGTTAATTATTAAAATATTTGGTATAAACGGCAATTTTTATTTATCATTTTAAAAAGAGGAAACATGTAGTTTCACACAGAGAATATAATTTATGAATCTTGATGTTGACCCAGTATTCTAACATTATTTATTTGGAATAATTACTGCAGAGGGAATTTACTAAACACGGCCAGCAGGGGGCACTGTGGTAACACACGGGAGAGTAATCACTGTGTCGGACAGGAAGTGTATGATTTGTGTGAGTCCACCAGGACTCACCTGGTCCTCCAGAGGGTTTGTTCCTCCGAACCGTCGGAGCAGGAACAAGGAGGCAGGTGATTGGATGAACCATCTGTGTGTCTGAACAGCTACTATATGAAGATTCATGGTGCCCTGAAGGTCTATCCTCATATCTGTGACCTCCTCCTTTGTCTCCTTCGTGTTCCCCAGAGGATGAATCCTAAAGAAGTTGTTGATCCTCCGATGATTCGTGCAGCGCCACCATCAGGTCAGTCAATGAACACAGAAACTCAAACGGTGTGCTGTTGTCAAGGCGACTGGGTTTACTACAACGTGAGTGAGTGTGTGTGTGTGTGTGTGATGATGCATGGTGGGAAATCGTTTAGCGTCCTCAGCGGTCCTCTGCGACAGGATGAGAAATGAGGCGACGAGGATGGAATTTGAAAACGAGGAAGGAGGAAGAGTGACGGATCGGAGGAAGGCAAGGAGGGAGGGCCAATTTCACTAATGACTAATTTCCCTCACAGATTCTCGTCACGTCTCGGTTCATCTCGATTCGTCTCGTCTTAGTTTGTCTCTTCTCAGTTTGTCTTTTTTCGGTTGGTCTTGTCTCAGTTCGTCTCTTCTCAGTTCGTCTCTTCTCGGTTCGTCTCAGTTTGTCTCGTCTCGGTTCGTCTCCTCTCAGTTCGTCTCGTCTCGATTTGTCTCTTCTCGGTTCGTCTCCTCTCAGTTCGTCTCGTCTCGATTTGTCTCTTCTCGGTTCGTCTCGTCTCGATTTGTCTCTTCTCGGTTCGTCTCGTCTCGATTTGTCTCTTCTCGGTTCGTCTCAGTTTGTCTCGTCTCGGTTCGTCTCTTCTCGGTTCGTCTCGTCTCGATTTGTCTCTTCTCGGTTCGTCTCGTCTCGATTTGTCTCTTCTCGGTTCGTCTCGTCTCGATTTGTCTCTTCTCGGTTCGTCTCCTCTCAGTTCGTCTCGTCTCGATTCGTCTCCTCGGTTCGTCTCGTCTCGATTTGTCTCTTCTCGGTTCGTCTCGTCTCGATTTGTCTCTTCTCGGTTCGTCTCCTCTCAGTTCGTCTCGTCTCGATTCGTCTCTTCTCGGTTCGTCTCGTCTCGATTTGTCTCTTCTCGGTTCGTCTCGTCTCGATTTGTCTCTTCTCGGTTCGTCTCAGTTTGTCTCGTCTCGGTTCGTCTCCTCTCAGTTCGTCTCGTCTCGATTCGTCTCTTCTCGGTTCGTCTCGTCTCGATTCGTCTCTTCTCGGTTCGGCTCGTCTCGGTTCGTCTCAGTTCGTCTCGTCTCGGTTAGTCTCTTCTCAGTTCGTCTCGTCTCAGTTAGTCTCTTCTCGGTTTGTCTCAGTTCGTCTCGTCTCAGTTAGTCTCTTCTCGGTTCGTCTCTTCTCAGTTCATCTCTTCTCCCTAGCCTCACACTGTGACATTGAAGGTGACCAATCAAAGGAACCGACACATCACTGTCACTTCTAGCTCCGCCTCCAGAGCCTCTGGAGTCCACTTGACAAGCGAGTGTTGAGCTTTGTGAGCGTGCTGATACGTTTGTGCACGTGAAGCCGAAATGCTGTTCTGCGTGGCGCCGTCACGTGCACACGCCTCATTAAACGGCTCAGAGGAGACGGGGGAGGTGAGGGGGGAGGAGTCTAATTGATTTCCTCGTCCCCCCCCCCCCTAAAGAGAGAGAGAGGTCGGACAACTGCAGCAGCGGCGAGCAGGTGGGTGGGCGAGCAAGTGTCTGCATTACAGGGAGAGAGAGGGAGAAAGGGAGAGAGAGAGAGCGTTGACGGGTTTGGCAGCGAAGCGTGAAGACGAGCGTGTGAGTGTGACCTTGTCTGACTGTGTGTGTGTTAGTGTGTGTGTGTGTGTGTGAGCAGCGAGGGGAGCGAACAGAAAACGGGGAACCTTGAAACCGTCCTGATTCCCTCCTCTATTATTCTCTTTCTCTCTCTCTCCCTCCCACACAGAGACATGCTCTCTCGCCCGGAAACCTTTTCTTCTTCCCTTTTTGTTTGTTTGCCTCGACGCCTCGCCGACCTTTGACCCCAGGAGTAAACACAACGACCTCGTGCTGTGTTTGGAAAATGAGAGCTGAGGGAGACAACCGACTTTTTCACGTGTAAACATTCCTTTGAAACTTTTACAAGCAGAACACGATTATCTGTACGAAACGACTCGTATTCAGGCGTCTGCAGGGTCGGAGAGACGCACACACACACATCAATAAATGATGCCGCTCTCTCTCTGTTTAAATATTCATCGGCGGCGCTGCTCGTCTCACTCGCTAAACAGCCAGACACACACACACACACGGTTACACACTTATTACACACAGACTTATACAAAACACACACAAAGAGGAGGAGGCGAGACAGCAGTGAATGGAAGTGTGAGGGGAGGGGGGGGTCACACACACACACTCACTTGTATCCCAGCATGCACCTTAAAGTGTAGTTTCATCTGTAAAAACATAGAAATCTGAACATGAATAAAACCATGTATTTATTAAATGTCTTCTGAGAAGGACAGACAGGAAGGAAGAGACAGACAGAGAGACAGGTCGACGGTCCAATCAGTAGAATTTAATTTCCCGTCTGGCAGAAATAAAAAGCTGCTTTTCGCTGTGTCGCCTTTAATTAGATGTTTAACGTTCACACACACACACACACACACACACACACACAGTTAGTGTGAAGAAAATGCTAATGAGCAGCCAATTACACACACACATTCATGCATTTAAATACTGACTGCTTGTCTCTCTGTGTGTATGTAATTATATATATATATATATATATATATATATGCTGGCTCACCTGCGTATTGAACGTGACTTCAGACGACATAGTCTTTATATTTATTGGACAATAAATACGTTTGGCGGTGAAACCAACAGGATGCTGAATACAAAATCACACACAGAGGTAACAAACAAGCTCCCGACCGACTGACCGAACTAATTTAACAACAGTGATATCTGCACGCATAAATTAAAAGACCCATATTTACAGTTCACACGTAGCACACAGGACATCGTTAGTCCTTTCCACTGTCCAAATATGGTGTTACCTCAGTTACAATATTCACATGTGCGTTCCAGTTTAAGCGCTGATGTTTGTAATGGGGTCCTGTATCGTTGCCGACTTCACGAAACAAATTTGCAGCTTCTCGTTTCCTTGGTTACACTGCGATGTCACAACCTGGATTTAACGCCGACCCCCTCTTTCTTCAGGTCCCTCTGGATAGCACCTCCCCCCATGCTCATCCCCAGGTCCCTGATGTGGACTCTGACGTTGCCCAAGTTCCTTTGCCAGGCGGCGTCCATCTTTACAGTCTTGCCTCCGTGGCCTTGGCCGTCACGGGAAGTGGCGTCTCTTTTAGGGGCGGCGCCCGTGCCTCCCACTGTCTTTGTTCCCTGGCGTTCCCATGGGTTAGCATCGACTGTAATGTTCAGCTTTGCGGCGCTGGCGAACCCACCGTCTTCACTTCGCAGTCGTTGCGGTTCCAAAACACACGCATCGGCTGAAGCACCTTGGTTTGGAGCCGAATCCCCAAAGCTGGTCGTACTCCCTTGATGTGGTAGTTTCCACGCGTTGGCATCGACTGCACTGTTTGCATTTGGAGTATTGGCAGCGTTCTTACTTTGTGGTCGCTGCGGTTCCCACATGCTAGCAGCAGCTGTCGCATCAGCAGCGACAGCGGCGTCCCCGGTGGATTCATTCCCCTGCGGCGGTTTGTGTTCCCGGGTGCTAGCGACCGTTTTAGAGTCCAGATGAGCAGAATTCAAAATCCAACTCTTCTTTCTTTGTGGTTCCCACATGCTGGAGGCCATTTTACAGTCTGAATGAGTTACATTAGTGACATCAGCATTCGTCATTTGTGATCTCTGCAGTTCCCGCTTACCAGCGTTCATTGTCATGTTTGCCTTTGCAGGAACAGGAAGTTCAGCGTTTTTACTTCCTAGCTGCTGAGGATCCCACAAGCTAGCTGCCGGAGAAGAACAGCCGGCGTGTTTAAAGGCTTGGCGTTGTCCAGACTCTGTAGTCCTGGTTTGCAAAACCAAGTCCGTGTTAGCAGCAGCTTCTGTCGCCCCCTGTCGCTGCGGTGGCGGTCTTTGTGATGGTCTCGACATTGGCGGTGGCGTTGGAGGTGGAGAAGCCTCCAGCGAGTCCCTGCGACTGTCTACGAACTCCAAAGAAGAGCCGAGCATGCCGGCGAGCTCCGGCGTGGCCTCAACCAGCTCCAAAGGGTCCTTGACATCCGGCCTGAAGGAGGCCAGCTCCTGCTCATCCGGACCCGTTAGGAGCTGGGACAGGGACGCCTGCCGGTAGAACTCGTCCTCGGGGATGGACTGCACGTTGAGCTGTGGAAAGAGTCGCCGGAAAGACCGAGACGTCATCCGGAGTCGACCCAGGACGTCGGCGAGGAGGAGCCAGTTCCTGGAGCTGGGGGACAGAGGAAGGGGGTTCTAGTCATACGTCACACATCTAAAGGGTCAAACTCTGCTGAGCCAAATTTGAGAAGGGAGGAGAATGAGAGGACGAGATCCAGTATCCCTGATTCTCTTTAGTCAGCTATCGCTAGTATCTTTACCTCCAGGCCTGTCGTCCGAGGTCCTGAAGTCATGATATGTTTAGCCTTGCCATCTTCAGTCAAAGCCCACTCGGCGTTTAGTATTTACACTCACCCCTGAGACAGTGACACCTGGATGTTGTAGCAGGGTAGCAGCGGTCGGTCAGACAGCTCAAACTCAAACACCTCCCTCCTGGCCTGTTGCTCCTCATCCTCCAACTCCTCCTCATCTTCCTCCTCCTCTGGACCAGGCGGGTCAGCAAGGATGTTATAGAGGTCTCCCTTGCTGGACGGCTCTGTAAAAACACAAAACATCATAACCAGGACGACATTAGTGATTCAATTTGATGTCCGAGCTCCTTTAGGATGAGCTCGTAGCAACTAGGCAACTCGGACTAATCTTTCCGTCCATCCAACACCTCTTCCACAGTTTGACCCTGGTTCTTTCAGGTCGTTGTTGTTTTTTTTTTATTCCTTTAACCCTCGGTACAATGTTGGTGTGTGAACTCACCGCACACCGAGCTGCCGTAAAACTCCCAGCAGACTCCCGGATCGCCCTCCGACCTTCCCTGGAGGTCGGACAGATAGTCTGCAGCGGAGAGACAGACAGTTAGCGGCTTTGTGGGCGATCAAAGAGCCCGACCAATCAGAGAGGATGAAGGCAGCGAGGTGAAAACAACAGGGACACACACACACAGTGGAAGGAGGGAAGAAGAAGATGAGTGTTTGTGCTCAGTCGGTGCCGGCTTGTCGCCGCGGCGCCTGGCGCTGAGTAGACGGATGCAGCCAGGAGTGTGTGTGTGTGTGTGTGTGTGTGTGTGTGTCAGTAAGCTGTTCTGGGATTCAACAGCCAAGCCTCATTAAACCCCTCTGGAGAGAGAGAGAGAGCAAAAAGAGAGCGATGGAGAGAACAAATACAGGCAGGGAATGGTAATCAGACAGGCTGGCCAACACACACACACACACACACACACACACACATTAACACACACGATCATCGTTTTTAATGGATTATTTCCTTTTTTACAGTACGGCTGCCTCTCCAACAGAGAATAAAGAAGGAAAATCAACAAATGATTCTTAACTTATCAATCAATCCCTTCATTATTTTTCTGATTGCTAGTTTTATGTTTTATTCGACAAACAAGACATTTTATAGACTAAATTATTAAAACACATCAAATGAAGAAAAGCAACAAACCAGAGAATCAGTGAAGATTTTGCTTCTTAAGAGAAATCATTAATAATATTTAAGTCAATCGAAATGTTATTGATTGAAACACACACACACACACACACAGACTCACCCTCCAGGAAGGTTTCCATGGCAGCGCTGTGGGTCATGTTGATTGGTCCTCGTCCAGAGTAGGAGGTGAGGGTGGGGTCGGCGCCGCAGGCCAGCAGGAGGCGCACCACCTCCACGTGGTCGTTCTCCACGGCGTCGTGCAGCGGTCTGATGACAAACGCAAAACAAACATCAAATAAAGGCAGACGGCGTAACGTTACACGCAAGAGTCCCAGAAGCTCGTAGGGAAACGTATAAATGATATCGTACAGAGTTCCACTCCACGCTATCACACACTTCAGTTTCCTGAGGGATTGAAATCCATCAATACGCAAAAAGGAAATCCAGATCCCAGAGAATCCCCCTACTGGTCCTCACGCTGGTTAAAACCACCAGACATCTTAACATTCACAAGCGTTGGATCTGGACTCTGTGACCCGTGGACGCCGGAAGGCGGCGCCGCCTCGTACCTGGTCCCGTCCTGAGCGCTGCAGTTGACGTCGGCGCCGTGCTCCACCAGGTGGCGTACGATCCCCAGCCAGCCGCGGGCGCAGGCCTCGTGCAGGGCGCAGTACCCGGCGTGGTCCCGGTGGTTCACGTCACAGGTCTGCCGCTCCAGACAGTACAGCACCACCTCCTGGACACGGGACACGGGACCACAATGAGACCGGAACCTCCGGACTCGCACACAGATCAATGCTGGTTCCAAACAAGTCTTCGAAAGTAAAAACACTATATTGCCAAAAGTATCTGCTCACCTGCCTTGACTCTCACATGAACTTTAGTGACATCCCATTCTTAATCCATAGGGTTTAATATGACGTTGGTCCACCCTTTTGCAGCTATAACAGCTTCAACTCTTCTGGAAGGCTTTCCACAAGGTTTAGGAGTGAGTTTATGGGACTCTTTGACCATTCTTCCAGAAGTGTATTTGTGAGGTCACACACTGATGTTGGAGGGAAGGCCTGGCTCTCAGTCTCCACTCTAATTCATCCCAAAGGTGTTCTATCGGGTTGAGGTCAGGACTCTGTGCAGGCCAGTCATCCACACCAAACCTGGACCTTTCTTTGTGCACTGGTGCACAGTCATGTTGGAAAAGGAAGGGGCCGTCCCCAAACTGTTCCACAAAGTTGGGATGGAATTGTCCAACATCTCTTGGTATGCTGAAGCATTCAGAGTTCCTTTTACTGGAATCTAAGGGGCCAAGCCCAGCTCCTGAAAAGCACCCCCACACCATAATCCCCCCTCCACCAAACTAGCATCCTAGCATCCTATCCCAGTACCACGCTGGAATTCACTGAGCTCCTGAGAGCGACCCATCCAAGCTGAGGTGCTTGCTTTTATACACCTTTGGCCATGTGTGATTGGAACACATGTTTCAATTATTTGGATGGGTGAGTGAATACTTTTGGCAATATAGTGTATGTTCTTTAGTGTCGTTTACCCGACTTTTACTTTTACTCATTCCTTTTAACAAACTTTCCTACTTCGCCCCCCCCCCCCACCTGTCCCGCCCCCCGGGTCTCGTGTCCCGGTACCTCGTATCCCAGGCGGGCGGCGCGCTGCAGCAGCGTCTCTCCGGCGTTCTTGTTCACGATGAGCCGGCGGACCTCAGGGGGGGCGGGCCGAGCGAGGTGTGTGTGCTGCGGAGAGGGAGGCGGGGTCACCTGTGTGTGTGTGTGTGGAAAGAGACATTTAAAGGGATCCAACATCGTTTTTATGAGCCACACAAAAAACTAAAAGATGCTCGCTGTGTTTCTACGTGTATCACTGTCAGACACACACACATTGTGATTAAAATGATTCATTTTTCTTCTCTTTCTCTTTACAATAATAATAATAATTCTGAAAACAATAATGATTCTGATATAATCATTGTTATTATTATTATTAATACTAATTATAATAATGATTATAATAATTATAAATAATTATTATTATTTATAATTACTTTTATTATATTTATTATCATAATTATTGTTATTATTATTATAGTAATTATTGTTATTATTATTATTATTATTAACTATACGCTGGGTTTTCTCAGCCAATCATCAAAGAGGATGAGAAGCTGCCTCGCTGAGCCTCCGACGCCACGGCAACCGCCTCCACCTCAGCAGCCAGACAGTGTGTGTGTTAATGCGTCTGTGTGTGTGTGTGTGCAGGCATCTGTCAAACGGAGCCGCGAGCCGCCACGCATCAGCAAACAGGAAGCGAGCTGTGCCCCGGAGGTGTGTGTATGTGTGTGTGTGTGTTTTATCGCACAGCAAACAAGGATGCGGGTCAAGCAAAAAGGAGAGAGAGAGAGAGAGTGTGTGTGTGTGTCCTCGCTGCTCTCAGGAAATCTCCGGTGTAGCAGCTGTCAAAACGCTGCAGGACACACACACACACACACAAGAACATGTGGAGAATATTATTCTTCCTCTATAACCTTCAATCAGTCCTCCCTCGCTCAGCCTCTCACTCACTTTAATCTGCAGTGAATTGAATTACACACACACACACACACACACACACACACGCCGTCCCTGCAGACTTTTCGCAGCGAGCTCCAATCAGGACGATAATTGCAGCGATGAACAGAGAAGAAGAAGAAAAAGGAGAAGAAGAAAAAGGAGAAGAGGAGGAGGAGGAGAGGAGGAGGAGAGTGAAAACAAGCACTCCCTGCTGCCCCCCCCCCCCCCCAGACTCCGTCCCTCCTTCCTTTTGGTGGGCGGCGCCAGCAACAGGAAGTACCAGGAAAATCGAAACAAGCGTTCCTCACTCACCTTCCCAGTCTCATCGCCGCTGCCTCCCCCGTCTCTCTCCCCCCCCCTCGCCATCTCCCCTGCCGTGTGCTTCGTCTTGCAGGGGCGCTTGCCCTTCGGCTTGTTGAGGTCGTCGTCATGGTAGCGGAAGGGATGGCGGTCAGGTAAGGAGGAGGTGGAGGAGGAGGGGGGGAGGAGGAGGAGCTAAGGAAGGGAGGAAACTGGAGACCCGGCGGCTCTCCCTCAACCTCTGATGCTTGTCCTGGAGGCGGGAGGAGGCGAGGGAGGGTTGCTGGGGGGCGGAGCCGCATGGTTGCCGTGGGAGATGGGCGGGGCCAGAGGGTGGGGCCATGTGGAAAACTGAAAGAAGTCACCAAAGTGAAATTATGGTTCATCCTGAGGGGAGCATGAATGATGTCATGATGTTAACAGAGATCAATCAGCTGACGTCGGTGTGATTTATGGATTTAATGAAACTTCCCAGCTTCTTCTTCGCTGTTTCAGAGATGTGTGTGTGTGAGTGTGTGCACGTACACGTGCACGGCTTCCCTCGTCACCACCCAATGAGCGGCTGTCTGTCCTTCAGCAGGGGACGAGTTAGATAATAAGAGAGAGAGAGAGAGGGGAACAAAGAGCTCCTTGCTTGAGTGGGCGAGCGAGGTAGCAGATAATGGGGGAGGGGAGGAGAGAGAGAGACGCTGCAGGAAATGTGCACGTCAACACGTGCACACGCACAGATGTGCGAGTCACCGACACACGAAGCGCCGCGTTGGTCCATGGCCACACGTGACATCATCATTTTTACTCAGGTTTGTAATTCAAAGTTGAACTTCCTGAGCTTTGGCTTCCTGCGAGCGAGGAGCCCAAAAAACACGACGTCCCCAATGTTATCGAGGTTTCCGACATTACCAACAATATATATATATATATATATATTAAAAAACGTGTAACGTTACCTCTCAGGTCGTCCCGTCTCACGAACATAGGGTCACGCCAGCCTCCGTTGACCTCTGACCTCACCCTGGCGGCAGCCGGGTCGTCCTTTCTGACCTTCCCTCCGACCTCTGCCGGGAGGCGGGGCTTGTTAAGTCGGAGTCCGTTGAGCTCGATGCAAACCTTGAGCTTCTTCACGTCCTCCAGGGTCGAGTCTTTGACGGATTCCAGCCAATGAGGGAGAGGATGAAACAACAACCAATCAGAGCCCAGGAAAAAACATAACAATATATTGATTAATTGAAGGAAATTAATCATTTGACAAACAGCTCATGTATAATGAGAATATGAGTGTTCCCAGTATCGAACCCTGTGGAACACCAAATGAATTATGATGTGATAGAAATAATTTAATCTTTTATGCACTAAGCAACTGTCAGTCTGCTGAGTTCACATGAAACCAGACCTGCAGGGGTAATGACCTGAGTCCTACGAACATCCAGGGACACTTACCATTGGTGAACCTGGTTTTCTTGCCAGGGTTTCCTGCCCAGTCCTCCTCTTGGTCCTCCTCCCTCCCTCTCTTCAGCCGGCTGCTGCCAATGCTGCTCTGGTGGAACGGCTCCAGGCTGAAGATGCGTCTCCGGTTCACCGCCATGCCAGGATTCGAACCTCTGAGTGGCGGCGTAGCGGTTGCCATAGGGACGTTTTCCTGGAACAGGCTTTTAGACGTGGACAGAAACCTTTGTTGTTGTTGTGAGAGAAGACTCCTCTCCTCTCCTCCCTTCTTCTCTTCCTGCAGACCTCCTCCTCCGTCTCCGTTCTTCTTCTGCTCCTCCAAGACGCCGTCTTGCCCCCGGAGGACTGGGACGCCGGCGGGGGTGCCGCACGGTGTCAGGACAGAGGACGGATGGAAACCTGCAAAGATACACACACACACACACACACACATGGATGGATGAAGCTTTCATTTTTTTTGTTGGCCTTACATTTACTTTTGAAATCGTTCATTATTCTTGTGTTTGAGTGTTTCTCTCTCTCTCTCTCAGACGTCTCAGGAAGTCCTCTTACCTCTTGGTGCCTCGGCGGCGGCTGTAGAGGGACTTCTTCCTCCTCCTCCCTCTCTGTTCCTCCCCCCCTCCTCCTCGTTTCCCCCCCTCCCTCCGGCTTCCCGCTGGCTGTCTGCCAGCTCCGTCTCCTCCGCTGCCGTCATCCCGTCTTCCTCGTCTTCTCCTCTTCCTCCCTCCTTCTCCTTCAGCTCCAGCTCAGAGAAGCGCAGCATCGCTCGCTGAGAGAAACAGAGGAACACATCAGAGAACCAACGTCGCCGTGGAAACACGAGATACAGCATTTATCAGCTGTTTATCAGGTGTGATGAGGGTAACCGTTGGCTACCAGTCCCACCTTCCCTCGCTGACAGGCCAGTATTTCTCTCTCACCTCACGTTGCCCCGACCACAAACCCATTTTTAAAATTAACGGCCCGTGAAACGATGTACAAATCCATCCAATGCTGCGGCCCGGAGCCGGCGGCCCCTCAGGGCGAAGGAGCGAGATGTAAGTTAATACCCCCCCCACCTGCAGGAGCCACGACTGACCGAACACAACCATTAACATCCTGACAGCTGAGAGCTGATTCAACAACACAGTTCATATGGTCTCAACAACGATCCTACTAGTCCCCTGATTATCTCCATAAAATTAAAAACAAGGCTCCAATATTCAAAGAACAAGACATGATCAGTTCTGAAACACTGGATCCCTACATTACCCACAATGCAACTCTGAGGATGAGGAGGATGAAGAGGGGAGGAGGATGGAGAGATTTAATGTGAGATGAAGGGGAGATCTCAAGGTGACAAGGTGGTGAAGAGATAAGAAGAATGACAAGTGATGAACAGAGGAACCGAAACCAAAAAGGCTATGTTGAGAGAGAGATGGGAAGAGGAGGCTCAGACACCTCCTGGTACAGACTCAAACACCCAGACCACCAGTAAAAAGTTCAAAGGGTCTTACCTGAAGTGCTCTCTGCTCTCTGCTCAGCTTGCTGGAGTCCGCGTAAAGCTCCGTGGTCACGCATTTAATCCGGTCACCCACGAAGCCGGAGGAGTTGGCGATGCGCTTGGTGAGGCCGGAGCGCCGTCCTTTGCTGCCCTCGTCCTCGTCTGCCAGGGGATCTGTGCTGTCTTCCTTCCCATCTCCAAAGCTGCCAGTGGTGAAGCCTGAGTTTGGCGTCTCTCTCCCAGACTCAGCCTCATCGGAGGAAAGGCCTTCATATTTGAGGTCTTTATGAAATGGCGGTTCTGGCCTCAGGTCTGCAGGCATGAAGTTAAAGCCTCCTTTGGACAGATTTCCAGACGTGAGATGCTGACAGGTTGGGCCTTGAGGAAAATGATTTCCAAATGTGGAGAACCCAGGATTGTCATGTACACAGGTCTGGTTGTTTTCAAAAGACTGGCCTTTGGAGAGGGTATTTCCACAATGTGGACAATTCTTTCCGCATGCAGCAGCCCTGACATTGATGTTTTCACAACCTGGGTGCACAGCTAATCTGGAATTGGTCCTCCTGCAGTTTGGATTCACAGGGACGCTATTTCCATGATTTAGGCCACTGGAAATTCTGGGTTCACAAGTTGGAGCCCTCAGAGCCACATTTCTGCAACAAGGGCCCACAAAAGGTCTGTTGACAAAATGTGGACTGTTTTCATCTCCACTGTTACATGTGGGAGTTTTGGGGTTGATGTTAACAGACTGTGGGTCCCTGGTGTTCATAACCCCCCCAGCTGGAAGCCTGGGATTCAAACTCCTGCATGCTGGGACCTGGCGACTGAAATCTCTAGATGCTAGTCCCTTACTGCTGCGAACTGGACTGTCCGAATGACAGCTGCCCCCATAAACTGGACTTTTTGGGCTGGTGGCAGCACACACTACTCCCACGATGTTGTTAGAATTGTTGTTGTCATTACAACAATTGTCTTTGCTGAAAGGATCCACTGAGTTGTCATTTGTGGAAGGACTTTGCTCGGGGCTAACATTTTGATCGGCTGAGGCCAGACACTTTGCTTTATTACTAGCGCTGCTGACACCATTGTACCCACCACCAGTAACACCAGTTATCAAGACCTCAGCACCGCTAGTGGCTCCTGATTTCCATTTTCTAGAAAACTGCTGTGGAGAAGTTCGGGCACAGTGCATTGTCTGCTCCCCTGGGATGTCCGGGAATGGACTCGGTGAGTCCTCCTCTTCCAAGATCTCCTCACCAGAAGGAGGAGGTGAAGAAGACGTGTGATGAGGAGGTTGTGGTTGGGAAACGTTGGATAGTGAGCCTTGCCTCTGCTCGGCAGCATGGCTGGGAGGAGGTTTTGTTGGCCTTAGCTCTCTTTCCTGGAGTTGGTTACAGCCAGTCCCTCCATGCTTTGAGGAATCTTCTCTCGTGGTACACGTGGGCTTGTTAGTGGACGAGTCATCATCTGTCTCGTCACGTGCCAGATCAATACAGATTACATCATCTCTGGTAGAGGTGAGGCTTTTGCCTAAAGCCTTTATGGTTTGGTTTGTGGACTCGCTCTTCTGGGCGCTGTCAGCATCCGGCCTTTCTGTGTTCCTGTTTGGTTCTGCGTTCCAACTTTTATCCTGAGTCTCAATTTGGTCAAGACCTGGGTGGGAGGAAACAGATGGAGGGGCCATCCCGCAGGAATTCTGATATGTCATGAAGTCACCCTGGTTTGGATGTACACCATATGGAAGTCCATGTTTTGATGCAATGCAAGGTGTGTAAAAGCTGCTGTTGCCAAGCAAGGCTGGGTGGGTATAAACAGGACCTTTGCCTGGCATGGTCATGCGTTGCAAGGACATATTCTCAGCCACTGAGTATGGAATGTATCGGTTAGTGTAGCCTAACCCA
The DNA here is from genome assembly GCA_029853015.1 of Chelidonichthys spinosus. NCBI lineage: Eukaryota > Metazoa > Chordata > Actinopteri > Perciformes > Triglidae > Chelidonichthys > Chelidonichthys spinosus. The sequence continues at coordinate 2,104,325 of CM056844.1, read as the reverse complement.
GGAGGAAGATAGGAGTCACCATAGATTTGACTGGAGGTGTTTCCATTTCCCACACGAGACTGCGGTTGCTGCTGTGGATGAGGTTGGGGGTCTTGAGCTTCTGGTTTAGAAGCAGAAGGTATGCTCTGCTTTCCAGGGCAAGTTTCTCCTTTACTCTTTGGATTCTCCAAGTCAGGGAGAGGGACTTCAGGCTGTTCGACTTTGGCCTTTGGGGAATGAGAGGGTCTTCCCACTGAGGCAGGACTGGAAATACTGGTTACCTCTGTTGGCATGGAGCCAGGTAAGTTTTGAGGCTGTGGATGATGAGAAATGTTGTCTAAACTCTTGTTTTTCATATTTTGGGAGCCTCTGCTGTGAGGTGCAGAGCCGAGAGACGGGGGAGGACCCGAAACAACCCCAGAAGAGGGCACAGCGCTGATCGTTTCAGAACCATCTGGAGTCTTTGCTGACGTGTTAACAGGTGGGTTCTGGTCCCGACTGGCTAGCGGCCCGTAGTGAGATGGCGGTAAATACCCCGACTTGGCCAGGGCCTCTAATTTGGAAGGGAATCCATTTGAGAATTCTTCCAACTCTTTGGCAGACAGATCCAAAGGTTTTCCCCTGGTGTTTTTGGCAGACTTTTGAGGTACAGTTTTGTCCAGTGATGTCTTTGCAGGCGATATACACTTCTCTGCAGTACAGCGGTCTGAGCTGGCATCTTTGGTTTTGTTGCTGCCCGAGTGCTTGGGAGAGCAGTGCTCAGAGCTCAGGCTGCCCATGAAAAAGGGGTGAGACACTGATAGCGAGCTCGAGGATGAGGAGGTCTTTCTGTAAAGCGACTTCTGGAGGTCTGTAGTGGTCTTGTTGAGGGGTTGGGGTGGGGGAACTGAGCATGGAGAATGGGTAACTGTGGGTGACTCTAAGACAGCAGCATTAGCTGAACTGCTAACAGGGGCACCAGTACTTCCACCACTGCTGCTGCTAATCGTGTTCTTGGTGGATTGACTGGACTTTGGCCCACTGCTGCCATGTTGCCGCTCGGTATGGTGGACAGCTTGAGGCTGGGGCTCCTGGTGGATCTGTGGACTGGTGCTAAAGGCAGAAGGTTCCTGGTGCACAAGGCCCTGTACAGCCTTGTCCTGGCAGTGGGGCAGGGGTGAAAGGACAGAAGGAGCAGGAGTTGCCGTGGGGATCCTGATTAGAGGCCCGAGTGGTGAGGAGATGTGAGCCGGGCCATAATGAGGCAGGTAGAAAAGTCTGTCTTCCCCAGGTGTGCTGCCTCCTGCTCCAGCAGCACACAGCGACTGATACGCCAGCTGCTGGTGAAGGAAGGGTGAGGGCTGGGACAGGAAGGAGGCCTTGTACGCCATGTCCAGGAAGGGGTACATCGTTGCATCAACATAAGGGCTAATCCAGGGCAATCTTGGGAAACCACCAGCACTATTCAGACCCAGCTCTGTCTGTTTGTCGTTTGGTAAGACTCGGCGGTCCAGGCCAAGACCATCACCGCCTGCAGCAGGAATGACTGTGGGCTTCTGATACCCTGTCGGAGGGCTCTTGTAAAGTCCAACGTATCCGTGTGTGGATTTCTGGCCGTCCGACAGAGTTACACCTCCTGGTTTGTACAGGAGATCGTAGCCAAGCGGGAGAGAAGCGGCGGCCTGCTGGGGCTTTTCCGCGGAGAGAGGATGGAAGATTCCTGCGTGGGGCCGGTAGTTCTCCCCCACCAGAGCGTTGCGGTCGATGCTGAGGGCAACTAGCGGGTTCATCCTGTAAGACGCCCTGGCATCCACCTGTAACACGGAGACAAGAGTCACGTCAAGAACGTGGAGATCCGCTGTAAAACAGAAACATGGACTGTTCAATCCCTCAGCTTCCAAAGAAACACACTGAAGGCTGCGTTTGTTCAATCACCAAACAAATGTTCGATGTTGACTTCTTCCTTTATGACTTTACTTGAGTTGTCAACATTAACGACGCTCTGCAGCATGGACTTCGTCCCTGTAAACCAGTAAGAAGTCTGAAATAAAGGTCTACGTGGGCCGATTCACCCTTCAAGGACAAACGGGAGGAAAACAGGACGCCGAGTCTGAGATTTCATTTTTCATTTTCACAGAGAAAAATAAGAGCAGCCTATTTCTGTTTTTTTTTGTTTCGTATTCCTGGATGACATACGACGCCGCGAGCGACTCGCTCACTTGTCCCTCGACAGATCCAGGAGAGAGAGAGAGAGAGAGAGAGAGAGGGAGGGAGAGGAAGCACGACAAACAAAGAGAGAGCGAGAGACAAAGGGAAAGCAGTGAGAGAGAGAGAGAGAGATATTCAGGGGCAGCAATACTGGAGGGAAAAAAACAGCCTAATTGAATTTCCTGTCACACGGCATCGTGAACCATCTCTGATTGGCTCTCAGCCGCAGGGCCACGAGGATATGATCCAGACAGCTGGGTGGTTCGCCTGAGACCTGAAGGACCAGAGAGATCTGGTTCTCAGACCGGTGCAGGATTAATTTCGCATTTCTGGGAATTAGTGGAAAAGAAACACGTTCCCACGATGAGCCGTGGTTTTGAAATAAACGGAGAAATGGGATAAATAACCACAACCGACATGACGTCACACTTAAATGTTACATCATTAACACAATGTTTCCTGACGAGATGTGGTATCAGCACAAACATATTGTGACGTTCTCCAATGCCACACTGTGGCATTACGTATCTCTAAATTTGAGAAATGCGACATTTTTCTATCGTTAAATGTAGGGATCCGAAATCTGTCACATTCCATAATAAATCGTAAAAAAGCTCTGTGTTTTATGCTCAAAATATTTTTTGAATTTGGACCGAGTCCTTCAATGTCGGACCCTGAGACTTGAATGTAGCAAGTCTGAATGTAGCAAGTTGACCTTTGACCTTACCATGCTGTGAGCCCACAGGTTTCTGCTTCAGACGGGGGGGGGGAGCTCAGTCCGCCATGTCTGCAGACAGACAGAAAGACCACATGAGAAAAAAAACAACACACCAGACCAGACCAGACCAGAGCATAATAGTCCAGACCAGGCTGGACCAGACCAGTCTAGTTACGAGGCTCCGTGTGTTTTATATCCAGCCGGAGGACTGATAAGGCACGTCGCCTCGTTTCCCCCGAGGAAGGCATAATCCAGCAGAGAGACACACACACACATCTAATATCTGTGCTGCAACACACACTGATTGATGGCTGTAAGCGAGCTAGATTTCAATAACAGCTCTTATCGCCAGACGATTGAAGGACAGCTGTGTGTGTGTGTGTGTGTGTGTGTGTGTGTGTCATGTAGCCATCCTCATCCATCGAACTACACACACACACACACGGAGGATTTGTTTCCTTCAGTGTCGGAATGTAACAAAGTCCAAATACAACACGTTTGAGGTACTTTATACTTCATTACATTCATCTGACAGCCTTACTTACTTTACAAATATGAATTCACTGAAGTATTTATAATTCTTGCCACCAGTAGAAGGAAGTGACCATATTTGGAGTGTGGAGGAGCGACGGGCGGATCTGAGGAACACAAGCGGCAGAGTGGCACCCTTACCGGATCTGGATCCATGTGGAACAAAGTTAGCTGTAAAGTTGAATTATGAAGCTAAGTGTTAAAGTCATCTTAGTAGCTAACTAGCATTGGTAGCATGGTAGTGACCTGTCAATCAGCAGGTAAGCCCCACCCCCTTAAGCGTTCCCTGATTTCTGGTCTGTTGGACTCTAAATGGACCATAATGTACGAAATGAACATCATGCTGGATTGAAGACTTGAAACTAGAGATTGAAGCTAATCAAAGAACAGGAAGTGGAGACTGACCTTCAAAACAAACCTTTGACCGTGTCTGAACTGGAAAACCAGAGTAAAGTCCTTTATGGCTGAAGCTGAGGCTCTTATTTTGAAGGGTCAAATGTCAACGCGTCCTAAATGTGGACTATTTGTCGTGTTGTTGCCGTGACGATACACGTCTAAATAAATTGATCTTCACGCATCAGCGTGTAGAAACATCAGACTCACGTCGTCGAAACACAATTAAAGGAGCTCTGACCTCACAGGAAGCAGCGTCCTGGCGTTGGCTCAGAAAAGTGGCTTTGGGAATATTATATTAAGGTATGTTTTTTGGATTTTGATTTATTTATCACATGTTTAAAGAACAAGAAGAAGATTACAGTTGAGACATTAAGTAAAAAAAAAAGAACATGCAAAGGAAACCCAGAAAACCCACAAGGGGCTTGGCATGTAGGGTTCCCTACAATTATTCAACAATATTTATCAAGATGGAAAAATATACATATACAGTATATACAGTATATATACTCTCTCTCTCTCTGTGTATATATATATATATCTGTGTATATATATATACACAGAGAAATACATCCATTAAAATAAGAATATATAATGAATACAAATAAGAATAACAATAAAGAATATCAAGAACATAAAACAAATGTTTATATAATTGAATGTGTGTTTTATATGTCAAAAAGAATTCCAGTGACTAGAGGAATATTATACACATTATAGAGATATTAAAGAGATATTATACAGATACTAAATAGACATTATAGTTATTAGAGACAAGGGTGTTTATCGATAAAATGTCCACTTCAGTTCTTAGAATAAGTATAAATAAGAGTAAAGATTCCAGGAGGAGAACGTGTCATTTAATAGAAACCAACGTCATAAATTATTAGTTATTATAAATAATAATACTTATTATTAATAATAATCCTAAAATACTGTGTGTTGTAATCTCACCTCGTCTCTCCGGGCTTTTATTGTTGCAGTCGGATTATTTGGGATCCATCCGGTAAAAACAAGTGGGATCCCAAATCTTCTCGTCTCGCGCTAAAGTAAATAACTTACATTCCTCCTCTTTGATCTGCCGCGTGCGGATGAAGGACGGGGGCGTGGACGCGCACGTGCACACTCACAAACAAGACAAACACGCACGCGCATTTGGACCGCCCCTATCTGCCCAAAAGAGATAAAAGTAAAGTTTTTATGAATCAAGTCTGGCGCGAGAGCCCCGCTGCGACATGCTGAGCACGCGCGCCTCCCGGAACTCCGTCCGCAAAACGGCCAATTTAAGGAGAACAGCGGGGGGAATAGGAGCCGCGAGAGAAACAACACGCACGCACGCTCACGAGCGCAAACACGCGCGCGCGCACCGTCCGGTTGGTCGAACTCTCAGGTGTGCGCGTGTGTGTGTTTCCTCCCCGTCAAGTCCCGACAGGAAGCGGCAGCGGCGGGTCAAATCCGGGAAAATGAAAAACAAAAATAAAGAGAAAATAATCCTCCGCGAGCGCAAATAATCCTCCGGATGACGCGCGCGCAGCCCTCCCTTTCTTTCCGGTCCCGTCGTCCCTCCCTCCGTCCCTCCGTCCGTTTGCTGGGTTCCGCTCTTCCTCCTCCTCTGCCTCCCGCTCCTTCTCCCTCTCTTCTTCGTCTCCCTCTACGTCAAGTGCCGCACGCTCCGCCGTCACACTTCCGCTACACACCTTCACAATAACACCAGCGACCACAGCACTGGGAGATTAAGAATTTGATTTTTGATGTACGTGTACAAGTATACGTCAGACTAAATATTGTACTTGTACTGCTTTAATCCGTTACCACATTACACTTTAATTATAATTTAATATTTTAATCATCAAAGCGTGCTTTTATTCTGAAAGCATCCCGCCAGATTTTATTGCCGATCAATAATTCTGACTTCACAGAGCTGCTGATTTTATCTCACCTTTTATTAACTTTGTTCTTATTTATGAAGCAAAATCTTAAAACGACTCAAGAATCAATCTGGAATCAATAGGATCAAGCTGACTATTTGTGAATCCTCGTGTCTCTATTATTTGCATTAATTAATATTATTATTATTATAAGCCTATATCTGTTTATTGATCATGTGAGTTGATTCGAAGTGAAAACTCATATTTGTGCTGATCAATAACCCAAAAAGTCAGTGTTCAACACCACAGCGCCACTCCGTGGACCAGAGAGCAAGGAGACAAGGAGCACAATGACAAATCTGCTGAGACACCACATGACGACGACGTCGACGACGAAGAGAGCGATGGGAAATCTGCTGAGTCATGAGAACAAAGCGACTTGCTCAGGTACACAGACGTTAACATTTCAAGGTTTTCTGAGCTCAAGTACTGCACATAAGTATCACTTTGAGGTGATTTACTGCAGTACATATATGAATATAAAGTACAAATATAAAGTAAAGCCGATAAGTAAAGTACAAGTACATCAAAGGATGATGTATTATTATGATTAACGACACTACATATACATATATTGCAATAAATATATATATATATATATATATATATATATATATATAATATATATATATTATATATATATATATATTGCAATATATATATATATATATATATATATATATATATATATATATATATATAATATTGCAATATATATATTTACAAATGTTGGGGGGTGATGGCGCCGGGCCGCCAGCAGGGGGCGGCAGAGACTCTTCTCTCAGCTTTCTCACCACCAAAGGGTTTCCTGACCTTTCTCCCTTTGTTCACCCATCTGAGAGCGACAGGCAGGTAACCCTTCTCACCTGGAGAAGGAGAGACAGACAGGTTCTGAGAGTCAATTAGTGACTGTCTGACCTTTTCGGTTTCCCTCTCCTGGTCTTCTTCAGTCCTTCATCTTCTTCATCCGCTTGGAAACATGCAGAAACAAAGTCTGACTTCCTGTCTCCTCTCCTTTCTGCTGATGGTCGTCACGGCAACACACACACACACACACACACACACACACAGGAAGTGTCAGGTGTGTGAGAACTTTTATTTTCTCAGGACCTGACAGGAAGTAAACAGCTCAACAGAGTCTTGTGAACAAACTGATCCAGGTGCAGCTGATTGTCCTCGCCGGCTCCCAGGAGCCACTTCCTGCCACCAACGGCTCCGCTTCCTGTGTGGAGAATGAGAACTTCCTGTGTGAGCGGCGAGCTGATGGGATGGGGGGGACCAGACCAGATCTCAGACCAGAAATAAACCCGTCAAGTGGAGCAGGTGAGCCAACCCAGTCCCATGTATCTTATTCGTTAGTAGAGCTGCTGGTCCAGATTCTGGTCCCAGATCAGGATTCTGGTCCTGGTCCGTATGTTTGAAGGAGGTCTGCAGCAGTTTGACTGTGAGTCAGAATGAACCTCCTCCTCTCTTCTTCCTCCTCTTCCTCTCTCTTCCTCTTCCTCCTTCAATCAATTCATTTGTATTCCTTTTAGCTATTTTAAATGTTTGATTTTTAGATTTCGTTTTTCATTGTTATATATGATCATCTAAATAACAATAGATCTAACATTAATAGTATTATAATAATAATAATAATCTCCCCCAAAAGTCTTAAAGTGAAAATGATGCCCTTTCTGACGTATTATTATTAATATGTGACGTCAAATGGTAATAATGTCAGTAAAATCAGCCCCAGACTTCCTTTTAAAGACTAAATGATGAATATTAATGTGTTTTAAAGCTCTGGATTCTTCCCGTGAAACTTTCTTTTCTCTGTTTTCTTCACATCCATCCGGAGCCTTCCGACGTCACACATCTGTGACGCTATTGTTTGCGTTTTAAATGGAAATCCGCAGTTTCTTCGCACATCCTTCGGCTCTATTGTGCTGCAGCGGAGCCGCAATAAATCAGCTGTCTCTGGGGGCGTCTCTCCCCTTTCTGCTGCTTATTTAGCTGCAAAGAGAAGGGGGGGCTCACACAGTCCTCCTCGGTCCGCCTCGCACTTTCTGCAGGACTCTAACCCGCCTCGGGATCCGGACAGGACTCCACTCTGCCGTTTGACCTGTAAGTGTTTAAACTCTTTACATAGCAGAAAACTGCATGTAGTTCGGCTCCATCCGTCACGGTTCTGCAGGTCTCTGCCACAGTTCAGAGACTTCAGGCCAGACTCCCTTCACAAATATGTCACTTTTAAAGTTTCCACATCCAAGCAACGGTACTTGCTTGTGTAGGAGAATAATTACATGTGATTAGTGGTCACTAATGAGCTCCGGTGTATTCGGCGTATTCAGTCTGCTCCTAAAAACCGCCGCATCCGAATCTGAAACCCACTAAACCCGGGTCAGCCTGTGATGGTGTATGAAGTGTGTGTGTTTAGTGTGAGCCGAATTGAAGCGTGCATCATGTGTGTTCGTTTAAAATCTTAATACACGTCTTTAAGCTTTCTTTCCTAATTGGAAAAAACGGAAAGTTTAAATTGAGTGATTTTGCTCTCAGGGCCCGTGGTGTAAAACCACACCGTTGTTACCTTTCTCGATGTTGGCCGAATTGAACAGTGATTCATGTTTATTATTTGTGCATCTCCGTTTTTTGTGTTGTCACCTGTTGACGTTTCTAAATGAGGTGAGGATCCTAAAAACGAGACATTTTTCTACGGAGTTCCGCGGCTCGTCCGTTGCGCAGGTCTGCTGATGGAGGCGCGTCCCACACGGGAGCCGGACGCAGGGTTTTATGGCGCTTTAAGGCCACTCCGGTGGTTTATGGTGTTTTTTGCTGGTGCGTTCAGGAGCCTCGGTGTTTGAACCTCCCAGCGGGAGTCTTATCAGTCCAACTGGCTTTAACATAGAATGGGAGCTCTGGTTTCACTGTTTGTATGTATGAGAGCTCATTAGCATAAACCCGGGAGCAAATAAGCAGCTCCGCTCAGGGCTGAAAACAAAACCACATCCTTCTGTTATCGCGATGGTTAGAGTGAATCACACACGTGTTCACGCTCGTCTTCACGTCCTGCGGCTGAACCGCTAATTGCCTCATTGTTGCTGCTCGGCAGTAAACTTTTATTTTGAAGGTCGTGACCTTTCAGTTGAAAGTGTCCTGTTGAGATTTCATTTATAACTGAAGGTCCAATAAAACCTCAGAGCAAAGAGTTTTTTCAATGGAGTCTGGTGACACATCAGATCACGTTATTGATGTTCATGGTTTTTATGTTTTTCCCGATTACGTGATTTCATTGGTCGTTGGTGAGCGTCATTAATTATTCAAATAAGAGTTATTATGATCTGTGACACACTGATGGAACAAAAACCTCTGTGTTTCCTGTCAGTTCAAAGAGTTTCAGCGTATTAACGATGTCTGCATCGTTTGACCTCCTGACCTTCGTACATCCGTCCATCTGTCGACTGTGTGTGTGGTCCCTACTGGATCACCCCAGACCATCTGTGACACCGTGCAGGTTTTATGACCATCAGATATTAGAAGAGCGGTGGCGTCACTGACCTCCTCTTGTTTTCCAGGTCTGACATCATCATGAGTCTGAGCGCCAACGACCTCAGCGAGCTCATGGAGCTGTGGGAGGAGCTAAACCTGACCGGCGGCGACCACTACAACCTGTCCCGCGTGGAGACGCTGCGGTGCTCAGGCGCCGTCAGCCACACCGCCTTCCTCCACGTCCTCTCCGTCCTCTACGTCTTCATCTTCCTGGTGGGCCTCGCCGCCAACGCCCTGGTGGTCTGGGTCAACCTGCGCTCCGACAGGAACCGCTACGAGACGCACCTGTACATCGTGAACCTGGCCGTGGCCGACCTGTGCGTGGTGGCCACGCTGCCGGTGTGGGTGACCTCCCTGCTGCACGGCGGCCGCTGGCCGTTCGGCGAGGCCGTCTGTAAGCTCACCCACCTGGTCTTCAGTGTCAACCTCTTTGGCAGCATCTTCTTCCTCACCTGCATGAGCGTGGACCGCTACGTGTCCGTCACGCTGTCCGCCAGCGCCCCCGACTGCCGCAGGAAGAAGGTGGTGCGACGGCTGATCTGCATCCTGGTTTGGCTGCTGGCCCTGGCGGCCTCCGCCCCCGACACCTACTTTCTGCAGGCGGTGAAGTCGGCACACCACGATGGCGCCGTCTGCCGCCCGGTGTACCCGCCGGACAACCCTCGGGAGTGGATGGTGGGCGTCCAGCTGAGCTTCATCGTGCTCGGCTTCGCAGTCCCTTTCCCCATCATCGCCGTCTTCTATCTGCTCCTGGGGGCGGCGATCCCACCCAGCTCGGACCATGAGCGCCGCATCAGCCGGCGGATCATCCTCACTTACATTGTGGTCTTCCTGGTGTGCTGGCTGCCGTTCCACGGCGTCCTCCTGCTGGACACGCTGTCGCTGCTCAACGTCCTGCCCTTCAGCTGCCGGCTGGAGAACTTCCTGGACGTGGCGCTGCACCTGACGCAGTGCTTCTCGCTGGTCCACTGCTGCATCAACCCCGTCCTGTACAACTTCCTCAACAGGAACTACCGATACGACCTCATGAAGGCGTTCATCTTCAAGTACTCCACTAAGACCGGGCTCGCCAGGCTCATCGACGGATCGCACGCCTCCGAGACCGAGTGTTCGGTGGGGGCGGTGGACAACAGCAACAGTGGACAACCCAATGTGAACCTTATTGGGAACACTCCTTAGTACTTCTGAATACTTCTGGAGACTTCACAAATGCTTCTTCCTCCTGTTCCTGACATCTACAGTCCCGTCAGAGTGGACCAGGAGGATCACATCAGCTGTGGGGCCTTGATGGTCCAACAACCTGATGGTCTGGGAAGGGGTGATGGACAAGACTCTCTTAGGGTTCCTTCTAAAGACTTGGAGTACTTCTCAACATCTAGGAGTCCTTCTAAAGACTTGGGAGTACTTATTAAATATAGGGCGTACTTTAAGATGTGGGAGTACTCCTTAAATATTGGGAGTACTCTTAAGGACTTGCAAACACCTCTCTAGACGTAGGACTTCTTCTCTTGGGTATATTGTACTTTTTACTGCACTACTTTCTCTTGTATGATTTTATTCAATATTAAGCAACAATATCCAGTAATACAAGATATTTTTTTGCATATTGAGTACATAATGAGTATTTTTTACTGTCTTGTATTTCAAATTTGGCATCCTGTTGTTTGAAGACGCAGTTTGTCCTCCTGACAGTCAGAACTTGGGGCTTAAAAAAACCCCGGAGCACTTGAAACCGGAGACGTGACGCGTTCAAAGCGGCTTCAGCTTCCACAGAAGAAGAAGAAGAGCTGGGATATAAAGGTGTTGAAGGATTTAATACCTTCAAACAATATGAGTTTATATTCCGGGAATATATTTATATTCAATGATTTAGAGGTTTTTGATGGTTTATGTGGTTTTAAAAGTCGTCACATTTCTCTGCAGATGAAAGAGAATACAGTTTCTAATAAAAAATAAAATAATGACTTACTTTGGTGCAAATGGATCTCTCCTATTTGGAATATCAAGATTTTCTCTGAAACCGACAAATACATTTCAACACGCAGTTTTATCTTATCTCGATTCAAACATTTATCCTATTTTATTTCCTATATGTGTACATATACCTGCTGTTCTAAATGTCGTTGTGTGTAAATAAATAGAGGTGTCAAAGTGTTTCCACTTAAGGGTCAACTTACTGCGTTTCTCAGATAAAAGCACAGATCTTTGCCCGGAGTCTGGTCTGCGTGTCTCTGCCAGGTGGTTCCAGGTGAATAAGTGTGTTTAACCTGTGTGAGGTCACACCTTAAATCAGTTGCAGGTGTCGCGGCCTCGATCACAGAGCTGCGAGGCGCTGCTCGGACGCTCAACAGCCGCACAGGTGAGTTCACCTGCAGACGGACGAGGACTCGGAGGGGCTCACACCAAACTCACATTTAAGCTCATATCACAACCAGTCAAAACTGATTAGGTAAAAAGTATTTAAGGTAAAGTTTCCACATGAAGAACAACTTTAATTCTGTGGTGGAATGAAGTTGTAAAAAGTGCTGATATTATGAATGGAGTTCTGCCTGTGGAGCCTGCAGCTTGTTATTTGGAGACTTAAGGAAAATAAATGGACCTCTGTGTTTAATCAGAGCAGGATTTAACCTCTGGTCCCATAACAAGCGGCCGCTGAGCTGATTGATGTCACGGGGACAAAGGGTCCGTCTGAGCGCGCTCAGTGGCGAGGGATCTGCAGCCGGGAGGAGGGGGGAGGATGAATGGAGACGAAATCTTTAATGAACATCACCTAACGGGATCCAGCAGGGATTACACTGGGCACACACAGGCCCGCCTCATTCTGGCTGTTTCCATGACGACCGGAACACGTTCCAGAGGGTCCGCTTTGAATTCCTCGCAGGAGGGACGCGAAGAAACCAAGTCCAGAGAGGCCGGCTCTCGTTCAGACCAGACTGCATTGGAAAAAGTCTTGTTTTTAGAGGCACGGTAGTCCTAATCCTCCTCCTGGTCTTCAAAGTCCACTCTGAGGTTTAAACAGGAAGTTGTGATTGACAGTCTTAGTCTCTATGATCCTTCTGTCCCTCAGTGCAGGACAGGGCCCCCTTACCCCCCCCACCCCCCACCCCTCTGTGTGTGTGTGCACCAGAATGCCTGTCTTTGTGAGGTCCGGTCTCGGAGGTGCGTCTGATGCTTCAGAGGAATGTCTGATGTCAACGCGGATCCTCACAAGTCCACAAGTCCAGACGAGTCCTCCCAGCATCTGTCATTATCCTCTTCAGGGTTCTCATTTCACACCTGAGCTGCTCCCGGATCAGTTTCACACCCTGGACCTGGACCTCCACTGAAAGCTGGAGGAGGTCTGGTCCAACAGAACCAGGATTGGTCTCCAGCCGACAGACTCAAACGTAATTCGGAGCACTGGTCGAAATCAGAAGCCGTGACCTTTGACCCTGCTGCAGTTTACCACCACAGAAGAAGAACTCTGCGACCAAACACAACATATCTCTGTGAATCATGGGCTCTGTGCTGACCTCTGACCCCCGCGTGAGGTCATGTTTACCGTCAGGAGGCTCGACACATTCCTCAAGTCCTGTACCAGACTCCCCGTCTCCATGGTTACCTGGTGTCTGGACGTCCGATTGGCTGGGATCAGCAGCCTGCGAGTAGAAAACACACTAACAAATGAAAGTGTCACTTTTATGCTATTAATATACTGTGAGTACTTTCATATTGTTGTATTAGTACCTTGATTTTGAGTTTATGTATTTGTACTTTTATCAAAGGACTTTTTATTTTTTCAAATATACATAAAGTAAACATCCTAATAAGTACTTGTGTTTATCTTTAGTTGATGTATTAGTACTCTGAAGTCTGGGCTCCAGTACTCAAAGTGTAAAAGTCTGCCACCTGGTGGCTGAAGTGTCACACTGCATCTGTGTATTAAGAGTCAGTGTGAGTCTGTGAACTGTACGTTGGTGATCATCTGTGCAGAACTTCACCGGCAAAAAGGTTTATTTAGCGCTGACAAGCTTCAGACGTTTAAAGAATGGAAATAATTAAATAATTAACGGAAACAGTGAGACAGTAAACATCAGGGAAGCTCCTAATGTGTGTGTGTGTGTACTGTGGAAGTCAAAGGTCAGCCCTTGTAGCCCTTTAGGTGTCAGTTATGTCCTCAGCATGTTTCAGAGCTGAAACCCGACGCTGTGAACGTCCTGTTCAGACACCGCCCAGGTGAATTGTGGGAACTAGGAATACACGCCGCTGTAGAATCAGATTTTTCTGATTAATTTTACTAGTGGAGACTATCGTTATGTTGACATTGTTGTTGTTCTTCAGACGTTGTTGGTGTTGTTGCTCTTCAGATGTTGTTGTTGTTGCTCGAGATGTTGTTGTTGTTGCTCAGACGCTGTTGTTGTTATTCTTCAGAGATTTATGACTCTGCAGTTTTCCATGAAGCCATTTGTTGCACAAGCTGCTGGTCTCCAGAGTCCACATGACTGACTGTTTACTGACACACTGCTGCTGTTGTGTAACACACACGCACACACACACACACACACACACACACACACACACAGTATTCGGGGTCAAACAGTCTGGACTCATTTATAGTTCAGTGTTTATCCGTTTGGATTTGTATCTCCCGTTTATGTTGAAGAGACGGGATCAATGAATCTGAACGTATCGATCGGTCAGACGGGACCCAACATGTGACGGACTTCATGCAACATGTTAGCGTTGGAGGGCTCTCTGTTCTGGGGGGCGGGGTCTGGTCCTCAGTAAGGCTCGTGCCGCAGCAGGAGGGGCTGCTGGGTCTATTTCCGATTCAGGGTGACAAACAGCCGGCCGGGGGGGTCGGGTGTCCCTCTCAGGGTATAAAGGCCAGGGGGCTCCAGACGCCGGCAGACTGAAATAAGCCACAGAGACCCAGAGAGACCACAAGAAGACGATGGACATCCAGACAGGTCAGGTGGTGCGTCCTGTCAGCACCATGGAGAATCTGGAGAAGCAGCTCAGCTGCCCGATCTGCCTCGACACCTTCACCAAGCCGGTGGTGATCCTGCCCTGCCAGCACAACCTGTGCCGCGGCTGCGCCAACGACCTCTACGAGTCCAAGAACCCCTACCACTACTCCGGGGGGACCTTCCGCTGCCCCACCTGCCGCTTCGAGGTGGTCCTGGACCGGCACGGCGTGTACGGGCTGCAGAGGAACCTGCTGGTGGAGAACATCATCGACATCTACAAGCAGCAGCAGGAGAGCAAGGGGGGCGACGGCGAGGACCCGCCGCTGAAGGACAAAGACTGCAAGGAGCCCCGGTGCGAGGAGCACGAGGACGAGCACATCAACATCTACTGCGTCAGCTGCCAGACGCCCACCTGCTCCATGTGCAAGGTGTTCGGGCAGCACAAGGACTGTGAGGTGTCGCCGCTGAGCGCCGTCTACCAGAGCCAGAAGGGCGAGCTGCGCTCCGCCGTGGAGCTGCTGGCGGCGGGGAACGCCGGCGTCCAGGCCGCCGTGGCGCAGATGGACGAGGCCTGCCAGCGGATCCAGGAGAACGGGGAGCTGCAGAGGAGGCGTCTGGGCGAGAGCTTCGACCTACTGTACGCCACCCTGGAGGAGCGCAAGGGCCAGCTCCTGGAGCAGATCGACCAGGAGGAGCGGAGCAAGGTGTCATCGCTCCGAACCCTGGCGGACCAGTACCGGCAGCAGCTGCAGCTCAGCAACCAACTACAGGAGAAGCTGGCGCAGGCTGTGCAGACCAGCGGCGCCGCCGAGTTCCTGCTCTCCGCCAAGCAGCTGCAAGAGGAGGCCCGGCAGGCGGCCAGGGCCGCCCAGCTGCAGAGACCCGAGCCGGGCTATGAGAGCATGGACCACCTGATTGTGGAGACACAGCCAGCCGAGCTGCTGCTCGCCACCATGGACTTCAGATGGGGAGGCCTGGGGGAAGGACCGGAGGGAGGACTGGGGGAAGGACTGGAGGCCGGCAGAGAGCACCCACAGTGAGAGAAGACTGGAAGGAAGCTGCTTTCTCACAAACTTCAGGTTCTCGTGGAGGAAACGGAGTCGTGCAATATTTTGTACTTCACTTTTTTATACTTTTCTATTGTTGGATGTTTTCCCTCGGGGTTCAAGTCTAGACTAAGTCTAGTCTCTAGAGGGTTCTTATTTATTCTTTGTAAGTTCAGTCTCTGCTGTAACGTTGTTGTGAAGGTGTGAATAAAGTTTTATTGTTGACTTTGCCTCGTCCTTGTTATTTCCCAGGGACTCTCCCGGCTTCAAACAGAGTCTGGATTTAGCGGTGCACGTGTTTGCCTATATTTACCGGGGTCAGTGAACGCCTCCTGGCCTTACTTAGTCGTCTGTTGGTGTAAACGGAGGCTATTTTCTCTGAGTGGACGGGAATAGTTGAGTGTTTGTGTCATGTTTCAGAGGGTGACCCAGCTGCACTGAGGCATGCTGGGTAGCAGACGGGACCTGCTATCAGCCGTAACCACTGAGTCACCTTCAGGAACTAAAGTTTATCTGAAATATTTTAAGTTGACACAAAGTGTGATGTGAGATCAGGGACTCAAAGTGGATCAGTAACCAGACCCGGTCTGGAATTAGACGGGCTGACAAAGGAAAGAGGGAACTGGATTCCGAACTCTGTGACCTCCACAACACTGACTGAAGGCAGACACATTTACATTAAATTAATATAAATGTGTACATTTTTATTTATATTTCATTATTATTTATACATATATATATTTTTTTGATGTCATAAAAGAAACGCCAGGTCTTGTGAACGTGACGCGGTGACAGACTGATGAAGTGTGTTTGTGTATAAATAGAAATGACTGATAACAGAGATTAGAAACCCAGCTGCACTAAGACCAGGGCCCCAGGTCCAAGACCAGTCAGGCTCACATATAAACATTTACATATGTACATGTTTATATTTGTATATGTAGTATTATATGTATGTAGTATGTATGTGTAAGGACTCTGCAGCTCTGACCCAAACGTTGAGCTGCGAGGCGTTCAGGGTCACCTGAGAAAAGCGTGTTTCACAGACGAGGACGGACGTCAAGCATCACAAGCAAAATTACTCACGACTACTTAGTAATATCATGTAATATCAAGTACTAATACTACACTCAGACCCTCCACTACATTTAGAGTACTGCTCTGAATACCCTGCTGCAGTAGAAGTACTCGTAAGGTCTATGTGGACTGACCCGCTACAGGGTCTCCTCTGACACACTGATCCAACTCCACAGGTCCTACAGTACCTCCAGTGATCCCCCTGATCCGGGTTCTGGTTCTGATTCTGGTCCTGTCCCCGGTCCAAACCGGGCAGGTTTCGGTTCGCTTGTGGAAACGGTCGCGCGCCTCGCGCCCCCGGCTGCTTCCTGCTTTTGCGCACGGCCCTATCCTTCCTCCAGTTGTGCCGCGGTGACGTGTGTAAGTTTTGTAAGTACCGAGTTTTACACTTTTAAACCATATTTTACCGCTAGAAACTACGGAAACCGGCGTCTGTCCGCGTCGGTGTGAACACGGAGCCGGTGTGAAGCACTTATTACCGGGTAAGAAACCCGAAGTGGTGCCTTCAGGAGCCTCCGTTGGCCCGCGGACCCTCGGCTGCTTTCTCCCCCGCCGTCCGAGCACCGAGACACGGCTGGTGGCGGCGCCGCTTCACAGGTGGAGCTCCGTCACCGTCACGAACTGTCGTAGTGACAGTCAGGAGGGTGACCGACAGCGGAGCGACGCGAGAAGAAGCTTCCATTAGTGTCATGTTTTATTTCTTCTAAAAAATTATACTTTCACTTTCTCACGGGCGTCAACCGCAAAACTTCTAGCAACTTCTAACAACGTGACGCGACGAGGAACAATATTTATTTATTTACATTACATTTACATTACTGAGATGTGGCGGGAACCGATAAAAGCAGTCAACAAAGTGGAAAACTTAGGTAGTTTGTAAATATACAACTATTAACTGCGTCACTGGATGAGGAAGAGGGTAGCGTCTGTCGCTGACGTCATCACGTTGGGATGGAGGTGGGGGGAAACCCTGAACTCGTGCTGCATTCACGGACGCTGTGGCAAAAAGAAGTACACGCGACGAAAACAAAGTTAAAGTGAACCTGTGTCATTACAAGTGACGTAGCGCCACCTGCAGGTACAAAAACAAACTGCGTAATATTTATTGTGTATTACATATTATATATAAATAACAGGAATTTGTACAATTCCCGTTTCTGAAGCTAATTCTAAATTAACTGGAACCTTTCAAAATAAAATGCCTAAGCCTGTCGTGGAGCTTATTATTTAAATCTAAAATAATGAGCAGCTTTTTAATCACCAAGTCACGTGATCAAACAGAGGGCACTTTTTAACGTTTTTTTTGGTGTAGGGAATTGAATGTGGGTTTTTTCTTTGTTCATTAAACTTTGGTGCAAATACAAGTACAAGCCATCATCTCATTTGCTACTGATTCATCTGAAACCTCAAGTGATCCTGTTGAGGTATTGATCTATCTCGACTAGATCTACACATTTAAGAACCTGCAGAAATAAAGCCAAAGCTATTTTTAATCGGAAGACTGAAATAGAGGTGTGTCAGTGTTTCAGGAATATAAGAACCATGTTGACATTTATACATCCATAAGAGATTATCCCCCCCAAATAGTAAAAGACTTTTTAATCATGTCCTTGAGTTTTAGGACTACAGCTCCCATAATGCTTTGGGGGATGGACTGATGTTTGCATGGATTCATAGTCAGTTCGCTGTGGACCACAACTTCATGTTTTAGTCTGTTTGCATGTAGTCGAATAATCTGCATTAAAAGGATGCTGAATTTTCTGTAAGCAGCTCCTGTTTGCCATGGATAAACCTGGACCTGGACCACCTGGACCTGGACCACCTGGACCGGGACCACCTGGACCTGAACCCAGCTGTGTGTCCATGAAGAGCGACTACTCAATGGAGCCACCAATACTTTTCAGAGATGACCTCTCAAAGTAAGTCAGCAACACTTAATACTTCAGTTACTCTAGAGTTAGGTTGAGTGACATGTAACTGTAAATGTTTATAAGAGAAGATTAGAAACTGAATTCCCCCTCTGGTGGCCTCTTCTCTGTCTAACAGGATCATCCAGGAACAGGACTCGAATGAACCTGGACCTGGACCCAGCTGTGTGTCCATGAAGAGCGACTACTCAATGGAGCCTCCAATACTTTTCAGAGGAGACCTTCTCCCAAAGTAAGTCAGCAACACTAAACCTAACTCTAGAGTAGAAACTGATGTATTGAGTGACATGTAACTGTAAATGTTTAAAAGAGAGAAGAAGACCACCAGAGGGGGAATTCAGTTTCTAATCTTCTGTCTAACAGGATCATCCAGGAACAGGACTCGAATGAACCTGGACCCAGCTGTGTGTCCATTAAGAGCAACTACTCAATGGAGCCTCCAATACTTTTCAGAGGAGGCCATCTCCCAAAGTAAGTAGGCGTCCTCCTGAACCCAACCTCCTCCTGAAGGGACTCAACTAGACTGACTGAACCGGTACAGGGAACCCATAAAATGGGCTGTGGGATGAGCAGAACTAAGACCACTTCAAGGCCCGTTTAAACCACCTGATTGGATGATCAACACTTTTACCTTATGGTGTCTCTGCATGGACAGACATGATGTCTTCATCGTTTCTCCACAGGGACCCTGGGAGTGCAGAGGTTCCCAGAGCTCAGTCAGCCCAGCAGCATCAAACATCAAACCTGGACTCCATATTTAGGGTCTGTACAAACTTCACAATCACCTCCACACTGCACACCTTCGAGACCCGTTGATGGTCCGTCTGTCCAACGTGGATTTAACGTTTGGTTCCATGATTGTAGTTTGATTGTGTCATTCATGTTCCAGCTGCTGGAGGAGAACATCGTCGCTTTTGTGAGGAACGAGCTGAAGGAGGTCCAGAAGGTTCTGAGTCCAGATTACCCAGAATGCTCAGAAAGTCTGAGGGAGGAGGTGGAGGTGTTGGACGGTGAGGATGAAGAGCGGAGGAGCAGCCACAAGGCGTTTCTGAAGATCACGCGGTACTTCCTGAGGAGAATGGAGCAGGAGGAGCTGGCTGACTGTCTGCAGAGCAGTAAGAGGAGTTCTCCGTGTTTGTTCAGAGATGGACGGGGAATTGGGAATGTTTTCTTTTTAAATCATTTATTGGTACTTGCTTTGTGTTCATTCAGGAAGTCATTCCCGAGTCTATCAGCGTAAACTCAAATCTAACCTGAAGAAGAAGTTCCAGTGTTTGTTTGAGGGCATCACTAAAGCAGGAAATCCGACCCTCCTGAATCAGGTCTACACGGAGCTCCACGTCACAGAGGGGGGGACCGCAGAGGTCAATGACCAACATGAGGTCAGACAGATTGAAACGGCATCCAGGAAACCAGACAGACCAGAAACAACCATCAGACAAGAAGACATCTTTAAAGGCTCACCTGGAAGGGATGAACCAATCAGAACAGTGATGACAAAGGGAGTGGCTGGCATCGGGAAAACAGTGTTAACACAGAAGTTCACTCTGGACTGGGCTGAAGACAAAGCCAACCAGGACATACAGTTCACGTTTCCATTCACTTTCAGAGAGCTGAACCTGCTGAAAGAGAAGAAGTTCAGCTTGGTGGAACTCGTTCAGCACTTCTTCCCTGGAACCAAAGAAGCAGGAATCTGCAGGTTTGAAGAGTTCCAGGTTGTGTTCATCTTTGACGGTCTAGACGAGTGTCGACTTCCTCTGGACTTCCTCAACAACGAGATCCTGACTGATGTTACAGAGTCCACCTCAGTCCAAGTGCTGCTGACAAACCTCATCAGGGGGAAACTGCTTCCCTCTGCTCGTCTCTGGATCACCACAAGACCTGCAGCAGCCAATCAGATCCCTCCTGGGTGTGTTGACATGGTGACAGAGGTCAGAGGGTTCACTGACCCACAGAAGGAGGACTACTTCAGGAAGAGGTTCAGAGACGAGAAGCAGTCCAACAGGATCATCGCCCACATCAAGACCTCACGGAGCCTCCACATCATGTGCCACATCCCGGTCTTCTGCTGGATCACTGCTACAGTTCTGGAGGACGTGTTGAAGACCAGGGAGGGAGGGGAGCTGCCCAGGACCCTGACCGAAATGTACATCCACTTCCTGGTGGTTCAGTCCAAACTGAAGAACGTCAAGTATGATGGAGGAGCTGAGACGGATCCACACTGGAGTCCACAGAGCAGAGAGATGATTAAGTCTCTGGCAAAACTGGCTTTTGAGCAGCTGCAGAAAGGAAACCTGATCTTCTATGAATCTGACCTGACAGAGTGTGGCATCGATATCAGAGCGGCCTCGGTGTACTCAGGAGTGTTCACACAGCTCTTCAGAGAGGAGAGAGGACTGTACCAGGACCAGATCTTCTGCTTCGTCCATCTGAGTGTTCAGGAGTTTCTGGCTGCGCTTCATGTCCACCAGATATACTTTAACTCCGGCGTCAACCTGCTGGCAGAAGAACATACAACCCACCGGTGGTTGAAAGCCTTCACAGACAAACCTAAACCAAAACATCTCTACCAGAGTGCCGTGGACAAGGCCTTGCAGAGTCCCAACGGACACCTGGACTTGTTCCTCCGCTTCCTCCTGGGTCTGTCACTGGAGACCAATCAGAAACACCTACAGGGCCTGCTGACATGGAGAGGAAGCAGCTCAAAGACCAAAACGGCCGAGTACATCAAGGAGAAGATCAACGAGGAGGTTCTCCCTCCAGAGAGAAGCATTAATCTGTTCCACTGCCTGAATGAGCTGAATGATCGGTCTCTGGTGGACGACATCCAACAGTCCCTGAGTTCAGGAAGCCTGTCCAGACATTGTCTGTCTCCTGCTCAGTGGTCAGCTCTGACTTTCATCTTACTGTCATCAGAGAAACATCTGGACACGTTTGACCTGAGGGAATATTGTGGTTCAGAGGAGGCTCTCCTGAAGCTGCTGCCGGTGGTCAAAGCCTCCAAGAAAGCTCTGTAAGTAGGATTGCTTTATCCAGAAATGCTGCTGCTGTCTTTCAAAACAAATAATGTATTTCCTTCTGGTTGTCTCTCCAGCCTGAGTAGCTGTGCGCTCTCGGAGAGAAGCTGTGAAGTTCTGTCCTCGGTCCTCAGCTCCCAGTCCTGCAGCCTGAGAGAGCTGGACCTGAGTGACAACAACCTGAAGGATTCAGGACTGAGGCGGCTGTTGGCTGGACTAAAGAGTCCACATTGTAACCTGGAAACTCTCAGGTCAGATGATCGGAGATGTTCCTCTCAATGTTTAGAGGTTATGGGGACAAGAGCTTTGAAACAGCGGCAGCAAACATTTGACACAGAATCTGTCTTCACGATTTCCTCTCCAGACTGAGGCGGTGTAACCTCTCGGAGAGAAGCTGTGCAGCTCTGGCCTCGGTCCTCAGCTCCCCGTCCTGCAGTCTCAGAGACCTGGACCTGAGAGACAACAACCTGCTGGATTCAGGAGTGAAGCTTCTGTCTGCTGGTCTGGGGAGTCCACATTGTAACCTGGAAACTCTCAGGTCAGGCTTCCTTTACGCAGTCAACTGATGACCATTCTGATTTACCTTCTGTCTGCCGCATCCTCACGCCGCTGCAGCGGCGGCACCTAACCTGTACCACGTGTTGATTGCTGCTTGTTGCCTCGTGTCTCCAGTCTGTCGGGGTGCCTGATCACTGAGGACGGCTGCGCCTGCCTGGCCTCGGCACTGAACTCCAACCCCTCCTGTCTGAGAGAGCTGGACCTGAGCTACAACGACCCAGGAGACTCGGGAGAGACGCTGCTGCGTGCTGGACTGGAGGGTCCACACTGGAGTCTGGACACTCTCAGGTATGAGGATGTGTAGCGGCGGTTGACACTTGTCAGGTGACCGACCGCCTTGTGGCCATGTTTGCATGCTGACAAAGCAAGTGCTGGTCTCACCCCCTTCTTCTTTTCAGGACGGAGCCCGGTGGAGTGCGATGGTTGAGACCGGGTCTGTGGAAATGTAAGTGTGCTTCTCATTTGATTCATACAAAGCAGAACACGTGACATCACGCACTCAAATCTCTGATGTCATCATCAAAGTGAACACATGAATAACTGCAGCTGTCTCCACCAGATTCCTGCGAACTCAAGTTCGACACAAACACAACAAACGGACACATCGCACTGTCCGACAACAACAGGACGGCCTCGCAGGTGAAGGAGCCTCATTCGTATCCCGATCATCCGGACAGGTTCGCCTGCTGGTTCCAGCTGCTGTGTTCCAATGGTTTGACTGGTCGCTGTTACTGGGAGGTGGAGTACACAGGAAAAGTTGAAATATCGGTGAGTTACAGAGGACTCAGAAGGACGGGGGACCGAGCCGACTGCTGGTTTGGATGGAATGACCAGTCCTGGAGTCTGAGCTGCTCCAACGGTCGTTACTCTGGCTGGCACAACCACCAAGAAAAACGTACCACCTCCTCCTCCTCCGTCTCCCCCCTCCTCCTCCTCCTCCTGCTCCTCCTCCGGCTCCCCCTCCTCCCGTCACAGGGTAGCAGTGTATCTGGACTGTCCTGCTGGCACTCTGTCCTTCTACAGTGTCTCCTCTGAGACAGCGATCCACCTCCTCACCTTCCAAACCACGTTCACTGAACCTCTTTATCCTGGCTTTGGGTTTGGGTCCAGGTCTGGATCCTCGGTGTCTCTGTGTTCACTTTAGGTCTGAGGGGCTTTCACTCATCGCCTGCGTGGATCAGTTAAAGTTAAATCAATCCAAAAACAACCAAGTAGAGGATTTTATGATTGCAGACATGATTATAAAAGCTAAACTCATCATAACCATAACCACCCATGTATTCAGGAAGGCACCCGAACACGGACCTGTATCAGGCCTTCGTTATTAGCTTTTGAAGAAGCATGCTGTGAACTCGTGTCTCACATGCCGGCACTTAACAGTCTGATCATCATGTTGGAACTAACTCTGCTGAGCTCTTTGTGATATCATCCACATAATCATGCAAGTGCTGTGTAACCATGTGTAACCATGATTCACCCATGTGGACAAATGAGTCCGAATGTTACAGGATCACAGTTATGTCATCTTTCATGTTGGTGGAGGTCAAATAATTGTAATTAACTTCTTCCCTCTGTCATTTATCACTACGCACTCTGTCTCTTTTCAGAATAAAAGCATTAAAGTACAGCAAGTGTGTGGTGTCTTTCTCACACGATTCAGCTGAGAGATACAGTAAGGGGGGGTACACTGAATCTGGGTGCTATCAAAGGAGGTGGTATGAACCCAATGAATCAAAACAACTCTGCCCACACGGGTTCATCTTTCCCAGAATGAGGGAATAAAAGTCCATCAAGTGCTTCTTTATGCAAGAAATTTAGATTAATTAATTAGTATATCAGCAGAACGATGACGAGGCGTCCCCTGCTGAGAGCCTTCGTCCTGCAAGCTGCTCTCAGATCAGCCTGCAGCAGGATCACGCTGCGTCTTCACACTTCCTGTGGCGAGCGGCGCCTCAGCTGGCCGACCAAACAACATCTGGATTAAGAAGCTGATCTGAGCTGATGAAGCCTGAGGGGCTGCAGGCAGTCCCGACCTTCACCCAGCCGGACGCTCTTATTCTGAAAATCCACACCACGGCTTCTGGTTGTGTTGGTAAGGGAGCGGATGGGCGGGGTCACGGGCATCGGGAGGGGTCACAGGAGCCCTGCGGTCGGACTCCCAGGAGGTGATGTCAGAGGAAACGTGACCTTCAGGATGTGATGTCATCGAGGTTCCAGTTCCTGAGGTTCAACAAGTCAACAAAAGTCGAGATTTTCTCTTCACACCAAGAGACAATAGACTTCTGGATCAGGTTCCACCTGAGACCAGGTCCAACCTTTTGTCTGGTTCCTTCGGGGGCCATCTCTCCTTCTCTGAGGTCCTCCATCTGGTCTGTCTTTCAGGCCGTTTCAGGACCACTTCAGACCAGGTCCTACCACCTAGACAAGTTAAGCAGACTGGGTCCAGGTCTCTCCGGACCAGGTGGTGGATCAGTCCACATATCAGTCTTTTTTTGTGTTATTTCCTGATTGACTTTGACAGTTTTGACCTGTGTGACCTTTGCCGCCGCCGTCATCCGTCCCCATCTGTCGCCACCTCGCAGCGTCGGCAGCCAATCAGGGGCCAGGAGGAGCGAGTCCAAGAGAGTCCTGCTGAGCTCCGGAGGCAGAAACAAAAATAAGTCGGGTGGTGTGAAGAGAAGACGTCGTCTCCAAGCCGCCGGCGGTTTGACACCAAACACCGTTTATGACATACCATCAGTACTTATACACAGTGATGCACACAGTACTTACACCACAGGTCTGTTGGGGGTCTCATGACGTCACTGCGTTGCTACTTGTTTCAGCAGTTCAACATGAAATCTGGTCAACCTCGGTGGATCAGGTCACGTGCTCAGCCGGTCCGCGTACTTAAAGCGGAGCGCGCGCAGCGGAGCGTCAGTTCGGCTGCGCGTGAAGACGCAGGAAGTACCGAGAAAAGGTAGATCGCCACCGGATTACCGATACCGTTATCGATCCGTGTGGGCGGCACGGTGCCGCCGCTGCAGCGGCGTGAGGATGCGGCAGACAGAAGCGGCGGCGCGTCGCTGCAGGACGCGGTCCCTCTTCAGCACGCGTCGCTGATCGATCCGCTCCGCGCGTAAAACGAAGCGGAGCAACTTTACGCGCCGTCAGGAGAAGCAGCGCGCGAGCGGCAGCGCGCCATGTTCTCCGAAGTGAGCGACGTCAACCGGACGTCCGACCTGAGCGAACCCCTGTCCTCTCTGGAGCAGGACTGGAGCGACACGCCGCACGAGCGTCTGTCGCGCGGCGGCCACCGCGTGGTCTCGGTGTTCCTGGGCTGCATCATGGTGTTCGGCTTCCTCAACAACCTGCTGGTCCTGGTCCTGTTCTGCCGCTTCAAGACTCTGCGGACCCCCGTCAACATGCTGCTGCTCAACATCAGCGTCAGCGACCTGCTGGTCTGCGTCTGCGGCACGACGCTCAGCTTCGCGTCCAGCCTGCGCAGCCGCTGGCTGTACGGCCGCCACGGCTGCATGTGGTACGGCTTCGTCAACTCCTGCTTCGGTGAGCGCCTCGTCCTCCCGGGACGCACCGCCGAGGACCAGGACGGACTAGGAGGCCCCCATGTCCCCTCGTCATGTGGTCTCAAACTAGTCCGTCCTCCCGTCTCTGTGTCCTCCTGTCTCTGTGTCCCCCTATCACCGTTTCCTTGTCTCTGTGTCTCTGGTCTCTAGTCTGTCCCCCCGGTCTCCATTACCTCCTGTCTCCATGTCCTCCTGTCTCCAAATAGTCCGTCCTCCCGTCTCGGCGTCCTCCTGTCTGTGTCTTCCTGTCTCCATGTCCTCGCTCTGTGTCTCTGGTCTCTGACTAGTCCTTCTGCCTGTCTCCGTGTCCCCGTCTCCATGTCTCTGGTCTCTTAACTAGTCCATCCTCCTGTCTCCATGTTCTCGTCTCCGTGTCCCCGTCTCTGGTCTCTGACTAGTCCGTCCGCCTGTCTCCGTGTCCCCATGTCTCTAACTCGTCCGTCTTCTTGTCTCTAACTAGTCTGTCCTCTTGTCTCCATGTCCTCGTCTCCTTGTCCTCCTGTCTCCATGTCTCTAACTAGCCGTCTTCCTGTTTCTGTGTCTCTGGTCTCTAACAAGTCCGTCCTCCTGTCTCCATGTCTCTAACAAGTCCGTCCTCCTGTCTCCATGTCCTCGTCTCCTTGTCCTCCTGTCTCCATGTCTCTAACAAGTCCGTCCTCCTGTCTCGTGTCTCTAACTAGTCTGTCCTCTTGTCTCCATGTCCTCGTCTCCTTGTCCTCCTGTCTCCATGTCTTTAACTAGCCGTCTTCCTTTTTCTGTGTCTCTGGTCTCTAACTAGTCCCTCCTCCTGTCTCCATGACTCTGGTCTCTAACTAGTCCGTCCTCCTGTCTCCGTCTCCACCAGGCATCGTGTCTCTGGTCTCTCTGGCGGTCCTGTCCTACGACCGCTACAGCACCCTGATGGTCTACAACAAGCGGGTGCTGGACTACAGGAAGCCCCTGTTGGCGGTGGGCGGATCGTGGCTGTACTCGGTGGTCTGGACGGTGCCCCCCCTGCTGGGCTGGAGCAGCTACGGTCTGGAGGGGGCCGGGACCAGCTGCTCGGTGACGTGGACCGAGGACTCCCCCGAGTCTCACGCCTACGTCATCTGTCTGTTTGTGTTCTGTCTGGGCCTCCCGGTGGTCGTCATGGTGTACTGCTACGCACGGCTGCTCCACGCCGTCAAACAGGTGGTGCACCCTGCTGCACCCTGGGGTGGGGGGTCACCTGGGATTTGTCTTGTAGGTGGGAGTTTAACACCTGGGCTTTGTCTTCCAGGTGGGTCGCTTCAGGCGCACGGCGGCTCGTCGCAGAGAGTTCCACATCCTGTTCATGGTCGTCACCACGGTGACGTGCTACCTGCTCTGCTGGATGCCGTACGGCGTCGTCGCCATGATGGCCACCTTCGGCCGGCCGGGCGTCATCAGCCCCATCGCCGCCGTCGTCCCGTCAATCCTCGCCAAGAGCAGCACCGTCATCAACCCCGTCATCTACATCCTCATGAACAAGCAGGCGAGTTCACCCGTCTGTCTGCACCAGTCTGCCTGTCTGTCTGCTCAGATATGAGGACAAATCTAAACTAAAGGACATTTAGAATTTCACTAATTCAATTTAGAATGAAATACATAGAAAATTTACATTATTTTAACCTTTAATTTCATGTCACGAATAAATACAGCAGTTGTTAGCAGACAGTGAACACAACATGTTTGTGTTCTAACATGTACTTAATTAAAATCGGAGTTTAAATCTCCCAGCAGCTCCTGAACGCAGCGAGAGACTTTCACAGACCAGATTATTTGTGGGAAAAATCTTTATTTTCACCTGAAAATCAACTTTACTTTCATTCAAAGTCCAAACCAGGAACCTGACCCACATCAGACCGCCCTGGACCCCCTCACCGTGTTAAACCGGGATCATGTCCCACACTGGACCGCCCTGAACCCCCTCAGCGTGACCTTGCCCTTGGTCCTGAGCTGGTCTTGGCGGCCCTGGTTGAGCCTCTGGACCAGCAGCTTCTCGTACATCAGAGGGTGGTACGCTCCGAGCGTGCAGGCGTCGTCATAGTAACGCTCGTAGTAATGACAGCGGTCGGTCCGCCGCACCGACGGGATGAACTCGTACACGCTGACCTCACGGCACAGTGACATCATCAACAGGATACCTGTGACATCATCACATCCACAAAAGATACATTAAAGAAATTATATTTGTGGTTCGATGTTAATATTTAGAAATTCTATGGAATAAAATAAAATCATTTTATAATAACTGAAATTGTTGAACTTTAGAAGCGTTTCATGTTTCCTGCTTTTCTGTGACTGAATCCGATATCGATGGAATTAAATCCGATTCTAATCTGCTCGTCCTCAGTTCTCCCGATGCTTCCGGATCCTGTTCCACTGTGAAGACCAGCTGACAGAGACCGCCCAGTCCTCCGCGCCCTCCAAGACCACCGCGCTGCAGCTCAGCCGCCGAGCGTGTGACCTTCGCCTTGGACGCCACACCGCCGCCGAGCCGCCCGGCCCCTCCCTCCCTGACGTGAGCGTGACGTCGCCGTGAGTCACCGCGGCGCGTGAAGACGAGTCTCCCCTCTTTTCGTTCTCACGTTGCATTCACAGACACACGGAAAACAATGTAGAAACAAGCTTCCGGTCTGGTCTCAGGTCTCGGGTCCAACATCTGTCGTCAACATGTTTCAATAAAGTTGTGTGACCGGCTGGCCCTCGTCTCCCTTTTTTACTATATATATGAATATAAATATATATAAAGTATTCCTGTTCATGCCATAAATATTAAAGAGCAGCTGGTACCTGTAAACCCCGATGAGGGCGGGTTGGGTTGGATCCGGTCCTCCGAGTTGTCCTGGATCAGGTCCCACAGAGTCCAGATGAACTCCGGGTGGAGGATGTAGAACGGCTGCTCGGGACGGAGCCGCCGGCGCTCCACGTAGCCGGAGAACAGGTCGTAGTCCGGCTTCTGGAACCACTGAGGACCACAAGACCACGTTGTGTTCACGGATCAATAATGTCAGATAATAATAATCATAATAATAATATTAAATCATCACCTTGGTCAGGTTGGCCGAGTACTGGGCCGGATCCCAGACCAGCAAGGTGACGTTCTGATACAACGAGCTGCTGCTGAACTGATGTTGGGGCCGAGCCACGATCTGAGGGGGGGTGGAAATACATAAACATATACATTATACACACATATATTATACACACACACACACACAGTTAAAAGAATCGAGGTGCAGGTGAGGAGTGGGCGGAGTCTGTACCTGGGAGTTGATGATGCGGATAGTGGTCTTGTTGCCCACGTCTCTCTCGAAGCCTCTGGTGGGAGCAGCGTTGAAGCGAAGAACTGCATCATGGGAATCTGAGTCCAGCAGGAGGGGGGGGAGGGGGGCAGTTTGAACACATCAGGGTCTCAAGGTCAGTGACCCATAAAACCTGCAGGCACCACCTTTTCTGGGCTCAGCTGCCTGCTGTAAGTGTAGTCCAGACCCTCCAGACCCCCAGACCCGGAACCCCCCTGGTCCGGTACTCACCAATCTCCTTCCCCAGCGAGGAGTTCAGGACCGCTCCGGCCGACGATACCACGGCACAGCGGTCGTACTGCGACGCCCGGAGCTCCTGCAGGGGCAGTGAAGGCACCAGCTGGTCCCAGCCCAGACTGGAGAAGGGCTCCTCGGTCCCGTCCACAGTCCGGATCCTGGTCCTCCTCTTCAGCTCACAGTACAGCTGCAGTCTGGACCTGCGCCCCCCCTCCCTGGGCCCACAGTGCACCACCTGGTGCTTGTTGGTGCTCAGCTGGACCTTCAGGGCCTTCTGGAGACGAGGACTCAGCATCTCCGAGGTCAGGTTCCCGTTCCAGAGTCTCTGCAGGATCTCCATAGACCTGAACTGGAAGTAGTCCTTAGACCTGGCCTTGTAGTTGGTCCTCCTCCTCCGGTCTAAGACTCCAGCAGGTCTCAGGGTCGTGACCCCCCGCTGAACAGAGGCCAGGCAGCGGGTTTCGGTTCTGGCGAGTCCAGCGTTGGTGGCGGATCTAGACCGAGGTGGTGAGGAGGGTCCAAGGTGCAGGAAGTGACAGATCAGGGACAGGAAGAGGAGGAGCCACACAAACAGGACGAGCACCAACCACTTCCTGTACGGCTTCATACTGGACCACAAGGGGGGGGAGGGGTCAGTCCATCCTTCCTACGGTAGTACCTTCATAATATGTAGTACTTAGACTTTTGTCATTTTAGGTACAGTTTGGATGCCAGTACTTTTGTAGTTAAACCAGAGTACAAATACTCCAAACTACATTATTAATATATTAATTATATATAATGTGTTGATCAATTTAATGACTTCATGTACTGCTACTTTTATCTGAAACTTCAGATAGTAACTCATAAATGATGTAGCATTATTATTATTATTATTATAGATACAAGTACTTCAACTACTTCCGAGTATGTGGTGGAGGAAAAGTAAAGAAAAACCCTCTAAAGTACATTGTAAGTGTACTTTGGTTGAGTCTGAATATGAATGAGTTTCACCTCATTAACAGTCTGGCAGAGTTCAGGACTCATTCAGGTAACCGTGGCAACGGCCACAACAACAACTAGGAGGCAACAACATGTCCCGTTTAAACCCAGTTGATTATTCTTATTATTATTATTATTAATAATAATAAACGTGACCTTGTTAACATCCTGCCGAGGTTAAAAAAGTTTCAGAATAAAAGTCAGATGTTCTACCACATACACAAACCATAAATCACTATGATCATAACCAATAAACTCATCGATCATCGTTATCACCTTCATCGTCAGCAGGAAACACAGAAGCACCGAAGAAGAGCGAGTGAATCCTTCAGGGTTCGGAGGAAGAAGAAAACGGTCCTACCGCTGCTGCCGGACTGAGAGGAGGGGGGGTCGGGTTGAGACCCGCTTCCCCCACCGGACCCAGTACCACTTCAATATTACAACAGTCCCACTGCAGTACTACTACAATCCCGTACTATTCCATAATACTTTTTCATTAGAACTGCGACTCATTTTAATTTGAAATTAACTAATTAAAGGGATATTCCTTTAAATAGCGTTGAACAAAAACTCTAAACCAAAAAAGAATTAAACGAAATGCAGAAAAGAGTAAACAAAGATAATTATAAATATGTTAAATTAAATACATTTTAAACATCTCTATTTAGAGATATCCTCATGTTTATTTTACATATATTATACTTATATAATAAGAATATTCTACGTTGGATTAATTCATCTATATTAGAATTCAACGGCGTTAATAAATAGATATCCGGTGCGCGCGGAGTAACAGCAGCCTGCTGTGCTCGCGCATTTACCTGCGGCACGTGCGGCCGTTCTCCGTCCACGTGTCCGCTCCTCGCGCTGTTTTGGCGGCTTGAATCGCGCTTTGTCCGACAGCGACACCACGGCTAACAGAGCTAACGAAGCTACAGCGAAGGGACAGGACGCCTTCCCCCCAACGCGCCATTTTGGTTCGAAGCACCGGAAGTGACGGGGAGGTCCCGAACTTTCTTGTAGCCTCTTCAGACGTCCTCCCTCCCTCATCGTCAGGTGAGGGAACGTCGGAATCAAACAGGACGACCGTGAGAGTTGCATGAGTTTAATATTCTCCAACACCTGATCAATAAACCCCACTGATCGATGGCTATATTGATCCCCAGCATCCCGATCAATAGGACAGTAGACACATTCAGACACTAAAGTGTTATTGCAAAACATTAGTCACATGATATCATTTTTAAATATGTGACGTGGAGCTTCCCGATTCAACTCACCTGCTATATACACACGTGGCCACGCCCCCTTGGATCACCTGAACGCCTCATGAATAGCTGGTGGGCGGGGCCTATCATATGAAAGTTTTCCCGCTCGACAGGAAATGGAAATGACAGGAAATGACAGAAAAACCAAAGAACACCAAAATAAAGTCAAACAACACGGCCGCTGCCGGTCTGATCTAGGACTGGTCCAATCCAGTCAGATCATCAGGGAGGGCCAGGTGGGTGGAGCTTACCACATCAGAATGAGGTGGAGGTTAGGAAGAACTAATCCGGTTCTATGTGGACCCTCTGACCACGTGGTCACATCTCTCCAAAGCGTTTAAACTCCGCCCACCAAGAGTCACTGAGTCCACATGACCGTTGATTGTTTTTTAACGCGTCACACTTCCTCTGCTTAAGATTTAGTGTTCAGGTTGACTCCGCCCATCCGGCGCCGCATGCAGGAGGCAAACAAGCGCCGATTGTCTGTCGTGTGATGTAGGCGGGGTCACCGCGGTGGCAGGGCGGCGTCACCGTGGCTTCACTGCTGTGCCAGCAGGGCGTTCCTGTTGGCCTTCATCTTGTCCAGACGCTTGGACAGGTGGTTGTTACTCACCTCCAGCTCGTCGATCCGGTCAAGAGCCGAACGCAGCTGCAGGACAGACATATATATTTATATTAATATATGATCCATTTATGAAGACATTTATTTTCCTTTTATATATATAAATAACTAAACCAGGGAACAACAGAAATGAATCACCTCTCTCTGAAGTTTTCTCTTCTCCACCTTCAGCTCGTCTTCGATGTTTTCGGCGTTTTCCGACGCCGACTTGTACCGAGTCACCTGTCCTTCCAGCCGGATCACCTG
Organism: Chelidonichthys spinosus; assembly: GCA_029853015.1. Classification (NCBI taxonomy): domain Eukaryota; kingdom Metazoa; phylum Chordata; class Actinopteri; order Perciformes; family Triglidae; genus Chelidonichthys; species Chelidonichthys spinosus. The sequence continues at coordinate 2,072,261 of CM056844.1, read as the reverse complement.
ATCCATGAAAACAGCAGGAAGAAGAAGAAGAAGAAGAAGAAGAAGAAGAAGACTTCACTGTTGAGCAGCTTTTATTCTGAAAGGCTGTGAAATATGTCAACACCTACATTCTGTTCCAGAGTGGTCACTTCCTGTTCAGACTTCACCAGCTTGAACTTGAGATCACTGATTTGTCTGTTGGCTTCTCCTGAAGGAAGAAAACAAATCAAGGAAGATGATGAAGAAGATGAAGACGAAGAAGGAAACCACAAAGAAGACAACTAAGATGACAAATGTGAGGGAGGAAGATGACTAAAACAAATATATATTTATCTATAAATATGAAGAAGAAGAGTGAGTACTCACTCTGTAGGTCCAGAAGATTAGATTCCGTCCCGTTCTCCAGACCGTCCCCCTTTGGATCCTGGACTCCGTCCGTCCCGTCCTTGTGTGTCTGATCCAGTTGAGACTTCAGCAGCCTCACCTGCACACAAGCACAAAAACATCGTGACTCACACACAACGTTAACGTAGTCGATCAAGGTTGAATAAATCGTATTTATATGCTTCACCTGATCCCATAAACTCTCTCTTTCTTCTATTAGTTTCTTCAGACGCAGCTCTGAAAGAGGAAATGACATCACGTTACCCGGAATGTAAAGCGGAACATCAGAGATAAACCAGAATATTATCTGTCTTAATGTTCTTCATAGAACCAACACCAGCTAGAAAGATGTGATGTATGGGATTCTGTAACCAACTGGAAACATACCGGGCTGAGAATAGAACCCTGAGGAACCCCAAGTAATTATTAGTGCTGTCAACGATCAATTAAAGTACTTTATGGTGCATGAAGTTTGATTTGAAGCTTACCTGCCCCCTAGTGGTATACATAAAATCACTTAATGATGTAAATTACACACAAATAATAACAATTCCTTTTTATCTGATATTAGTCACGTCTGTAATTACTGAGCACCAACATTTTCCACCAGTCAATTATGGATTAAATTATTAACATGAACATAATTCCCATTATTTCCATTATATATAAATTAAAACAGATTTTCCATTGTGATTTGTAATTTCATTTCTATCTTTCAAGATACACAAACATATTCATAAAAGAGGTAATAAATACTGTTTCTTACCCGCAAGTGTTGAGATTTGAATGGCAAGATGTGGATATAGACTGCTAAATATATCATACAATAATACAACTATACAGGAAATGGAATGATGGAACCTACGGAAGCAGTCAAATTATTTAATGCTATATGGACATGTCAATCATCTGCATCACATAAAAAACAGCCAGAAAAATCAGAAATTGCTAATTCTGCTTTATTATTGTGGATCACACACATCATAGAACACAGAAAAGGTTCTTACACAAATTGTGCATTTTTGGCCTCATAGTTTAATAAACTTCTTAAATAACAATCCGCGGATGTGACAGCGATACTCGTCACATCTAGTTAATCTTGCAGTCAGTGTTGGGCTCGTCTTTCAGGCTGTTCCCCGAACCGAATCCTTTCCTTCCACCCCGGTGTTTCCTGCTGCTCGCCAACGGAACAACTGTTCCCTCTTCAACGACAACCTCTGTCACTGGTTGTCGTTGCGTTGCCGGTTACTGTGCGTCCTCCTCGTCGACCTCCTCGCAGCTGTCCACGTCTCCAACGGACAGCTCCTCCTGATCGTCAGCATCTGATCCGGTGGACTCGTCGACACGTTGATCCTCAACAATCCTCCCTTCTTGTAGATTCAAGAACAGCAGTTCTGGAACGGCCATCGCCTTGATTTCATCTGCAGTTATTTCTATAAGCCTTCTGACCTTTGAACTTTGAGAGTTTGTTGATAATGTTCGATGCCTTTTGAGGTGAGTCTCAAAAACATCTCCAGCAGGACCAGGTTTGGTTCTTGCAGGTTCAGAAAAGTAAAATTCAACGAAAACAAATTCCTCAGACCAGCTCGTCACCGTTGGATTGCTCTGACTCTGCTTTGCTTCTTCTACTTCAACAGAATTCCCCCTTGGCATTTCTTCTTGAGAGGACTCAGTGACTTCCACCTTAAAATTGAACATGCCAGGCCCTGTTGCTTGTTGGTTGTCACTTGCTGGAGGATCCTGAATGTCTTCACAAATTGTCATCGAGTCCACATAGACATCAGAAGAGTGAGGATGTACCTCCAGTGAGGCAACTTCCAGCATCCCTGAGACTGAACAGCCTTTTATTACTGTTGAAGGTCCGGCAGTCGTCTGTTCCACACCTTCAGGATCTTCAGTTATTTTACTTCCTTCTGGTAGGTCCTTCAAAGGCAGTTCAGGGAGTTCAATACCCATCGTTTGGCCTGTTGATACTCGGGTACATGTATCGCGTGGACCAGACACATTTTCTGCAACCTTGTTTAGAGTTGTCTTGAAATCTGAAATCCACTGATTGAGAGACTCTGTGACCTCTGGAAAGATGCTGGACATTTCATCTGCAAAACCCTGACTTTCGACAAACCCTCTCAGTATGCTTTGAATGATCTTTTCCAAACAACTCCATTCCTTCCACTGATCCGCCGGGATGAACGTATTTGATGGCTTTGGTGTTTCTCTCTGGTCGTTCCATTCACAGGGATTGTCTTGAGTCTTTTCCTGAATCTGAACCAGTTTCTCTTCATAGATGCTCCAGGTTTCACGTTTCTCAGGTGTACCCAACCTACTCCCAATGATTGCCTCCTCTTCTGGTCGAAATGCATCAAGCTCTAATGGTTCGAGTTTGGTTTCCAAGCTTTGACCTTCAGGTACACCAGAGCAACTTAAATCACTGTCATCCTTGAAGGCTTCGTCTTCATTTCGGGTACTTCCCAAATCCTCTAAAAGGGTCTGCTGTTGTTGTGGGAGACTATGAGAGGCCTTACCCATCAATGCAACCGTCTCGTTTTCTCCCAAATCTGTGAGAACTTTTGCATCTTGGTCTTCAAAACGTTGTCCATCATACTCATCACCATCGATCTCAGCAAACTTGTCGACAAATTCATTTTCTTTCAAACTGTTCACTGACTCCGGATTACTAAGCTCATATACTTGATAAGCGTTTGCACCCAAAGCGGGGGTATTCGGTCCTACTCCCCCTTCTGAACAGCCAACACCCCTGCATGCGTTTCCGTCTTTAACTTGATTCTGACAAATATGATCAACAGCAGACCAACACTTTTGAGCAACATCCCTGTCAGAAGATGACGTCTTATTTGCTGTCCCATCAATAACAAGTTGTTTCTGCTTATCTGGAGTTGCAGAGTTCAGTTGGCCGGCAGTCTTGATACTCAACAACATGGCCTTGTTGTCGAGGATGATATCTTTTGCAGGTTGAGGTGGAACAAGTCTTGATTTGTGGGCTTTTTCGGTTGATTCTCTGCAAACAGATGAAACCAAATCTACACATTTTGCCCCACTTTCAGATTGAGTTTCTCCCATATTAGTCAGTATGCTGCAGATTTGGTCATCAAAGGAGCGCTCCATTTCAGTCACAAGGACATTCCAGGGCGGCGCTACAGATTCACCGTGAGATGTGGTTCCTCCTTCAAACGCTGGATCTTCAACAAGCAATCGGGCAACAGTAGATTTCGACCCACACATCTGAGCAGCATGTTTCATGCGTTTACTAATTCCTTCATTTCGTAAGGATTTTCCTTCCTGTCCGATTTGAAAAGTCTTGGTGGGATTCTTTTCACCTCCCTCATTTCTGCCTAGAAGTCTTCCTTTTCTGTCTCCGGTCTGTTTATCAAACACCTTCACTCGTGTTAAAGCGTCGGTTCGGTTGTTGGTGTAAATCGCGTTTCGCGACTGGGAGCGTTTGTTAATCTTTACGTCGTCCTGTGGGAGTTGGACGGCCTCCGGCGGCGACGGCACTCGAACTTCCCCTGAAAGATCATGAAGAAGAAATTGGAGGGCGGAGCACAGTTGACGGGTTAAAGAAGGAAAGAGAATTTAAGTGTACAGATGTTGGGAATTAGCCCGAACCGACTCGACGAGAGATGAATCAACAGAAGAATTACAGGAGAGTTCTGGTTTCAGTCTTCGGGTCGACCAGCCGACCTGAACGAGATGCTTAGTTTGATTGAAGTCATCAAACCTTCTCATCGTAAAATTAAAACGCTTCAGGCGGCATGCATTTGTTAAAAGGCACATTTAAGCAGTCAAACGTGGACATTTTAGTCAGAAACACACTTTTAAAGTCGTCATGCCAATTAAAAAGTGCAACACTATTTCCTTTGTTCTTACCCAGCATGCTCTCTCTGCCACCGTGCGACGGCTCCAGAGCCAACTGGGAGGCCGATTCTGCGCTGACATCATCCTCGGCCCCGCCCCCTCCCGTCTCCCCATTGGTGGAGACCTCAGGAGAGAAGACGACGCCATGTTTCTGTTCGGGAGGAAATCAGAGTCATTCATCGACCAACAACCTCCCTGTCACTCCAACGATCACAGTTCCTCGGCAGTCTCATTGGTGTTTGGTGACATCACACAGCTGGAGGCAGTGATGTCACAGCCAGCTGTCCCTCCTCTGAGTACCTTCAGTAAATCTCTCAGAAGGACGACGTCCTCTCTGAGCCGGTCGCGTTCGGTCCGAACCAGCTCGGAGATCTCCCTCTGCCTCTCTAACGCCTGAGAGAGGCAGAGGAGGAGGAGGAAGATGAAGAGGATGAAGAAGAAAAAGAGGAGGAGGAGGAAGATGAAGAGGAAGAAGAGGAGGATGAAGAAGAAAAAGAGGAGGAGGAGAATGGAGAGGAGGAAGAGGAGGGAAACAAAGTCAGTGATGGTTAAAAAATGGTGGTTGAAAACTTCAGAAATATTAGTTCATGTTAAACAGGAAGTAAAACAGGAAGTTGTAGACAGAAGGAGACGACAGGATTGGAGGACCCCACTGAGTGTTTCTGCTGAACGGCTTCAGAGTCCAACCACGGAGGCAGATCGGCACCCTCAGAGGGTTGGTTTGTCCACCATCATGTCACCCCCACCCCCCCCAGTCCACTCCCCGGTCCCCCCCCACGGTCTGGTGTCTCACCGCCATTTTCTTCTCCTTCCACTGCAGATCCTCCTGCAGGTCAGACACCTGCTGACAATAGCTGCTGCTCTTCACCCGGAGGTCAGACACCTCCTGGAGGACGAGGAGAAGGAGGAGGAACGATAAGTGTTAATATGAGTCAAATTAAACTGACACAAGCAGATGTTTCCTTCACTAATCAGCCGTATTGATCAGAGGGTCTGACCGTCAGCAGCCCCTCGGTGCGCTTCAGACTCTCCTCCATCGCTGTGAACTTGAACTGAAGAACCCTGTGAGCCTGACGCTCGCGCTCAAACTCCTAAAGGACACACAGACAGCAGAGTCAGGACCCGGGTCCAGCTCCACATGGAGGCCTGGTCTAGTTCCTGCCGTGTTCCTGACCTTGGTCTGCTCGTCACAGTGTCGCCGGGACTCCCACAGCAGCTCCTCCATGTGGCCCAGCTCCTCCTTCAGCGCCTCCGCCTGGTACATGAGAGCCGACTTCTCGTTGTGGAGCTGAGCGTTGGAGACCATCGCCCTCCGGTACTTGTCCTCCGAGTCGGCCAGGGAGTCCTGAACGCACCGCCGTCATCATTAATATGTATATATAATAATAATTCTAGAATATCTACGGTACTGCGGGAGGGCGTACCTTCATGTCTCTGATCGACGCCTCCGTCTCCACAGAGAACGACGTGTCACAGCTTCCTCTGCGAGACGAGGCTCCGCCCAGAGAGGCGAGGGTGGCGGCGGAGAGCGTGGAGGCGGTCCTTGAGCCCTGAGGAAGAGGAGGACCATCATCGTCTTCATCATCATCATCATCCATCATTCATTTTGAACAATAAAAAGAAGCTGACTTACTTTATCCACAAAGTCTCTGTCGGGTCTCTCCTCCACCTGAACACACACACACACACACGTTACCACGGATACACTCTGGGCTCACAGCTTATTGATTAGTCGTACGTTGATAACAGTGTCCATGTGAGAGAGAGAGGAGCAGAAGAGAGGGGAGAGACAGACAGACAGACAGAGACCAGAGCTCACCACTGGGCTCGCACGAGCTGAACTGGCTCTGGAGGAGGCTCGAGAGCTGGAGCCAAACAGCCCACTGTAGTCAGAAGGCTGGGGGGGGAGGAAGGAAGGAAGGAAGGAAGGAAGGAAGGAAGGAAGAGAGAAGTGTTAGTTATGATTAAAGCAATTAATGATCGATTTATATTCTCAGTGTGCAACTTCTTCATGGGAAGAGGGAGGGAGGGGGGGAAGGAGGGAGGAAGGGGGGAGAAGAGAGGAGGAAGGGAGGGAGGAAGAAGGATGCTGGGAGGAGGAGGATGAAGGAAGTAATTCTCATTGGCCCGTCTAAATGTGGCCGGCCAATCAGAGCCGTTGTTTCTGTTGACTGAGCTTCTTAATTATGAACAGCCAATAAAAATCAAAGGTTTGTGACTTCTAGATCCACGATGCACCGAGCACTTCCTCACAGGCCTCAGTCCGTTTCTATGGTTACCTCGTAGCCAGATTTTCACAATAAGAGCAGCGTTTCTTTGTCTTGTTTGTGTCAGCAAAAAGGAAAGTTAAGTTAAGCTGACGGCAGGATCACGTGACCCTGCAGCTGTGATTGGTTATTGATCAGGCCCCGCCCCTGATCCCCAGGAAGGCGTGTCTCCGAGACTCACCCGGAGGCTTCCGCGACTCCCCACCGACATCCGCTCTTCATCGTCCGACATCTGCAGACACAAACGCCGCAGGTGAGCAAGCCGCAAGGAGGCAGCGCGACTAAAGAGACAGCAGAAGAAGAGATACAGACCGACGTGTGTCTCCGTGAGTGGCGGGAGTACCGCTCACTGTCCTCCTAGTGGCCACGGAGGGAAAGACAAGCACATCACTGTTATCACTATCCCTGCTGCCTGACAGACACGACCCCGGGGAGCAAACACTAGAGCAGGGGAGCCTGACAGACAAGCTGAGGGGCAAAAATGACCAGCCTCTGTTTGGGCTTCAAAATATAAAAAAATGATATAAAATTAAAAAAATAAATAGATATAATAATAATGAGGAATTGTACACATTTGACTTTAAATTATATATCCAATTAATTATTTATTTTTTAAAAAAGGATCAAATTTGAAGAATATATATTTAATTAAAAAAAACTTAAATATACATAAAATAAGGGCGAGTCAATCAAGGAGTCAAGTCAACGTGCAGGAAGCAGGAAACAGGAAGCAGGAAACAGTATCATGGTGCCTGGGTAAAGAGGCTGAACTGTGAGTCACATAATCTGTCAGACGTGGATTAAAGAGGCTGATAATCCATGTGGGAGTCCGTCTGAGCGCGTGCAGATTAACGACAACAACAACACACCGCAGCAGCATCCTGCCGACATGCACCGATACATGAAACCTCCTCACTGGGTCTGGACCGGTCTGAACCGGTTCACCAGAGACATCGGTGTGGAGGTTTACATGAGCCCGAAAGGAGTCCTGTTTATCTGGACCACAATACTTTGTGAGGAGGAGGGGGAGGAGGAGGAGGAGGAGGAGGAGGAGGAGGAAGAAGAATCCTACCATCCACTGTTCAATGTGACCCCACTTATTATCCAGACCATAATACCTCTGGAAGAACAAAGATGAAGAGGAGGAGGAGGAGGGAGAGGAAGAAGGAAGAGAGCAGGAAGAAGAGGAGGAAGGAGAGGAGGAAGGAGTCGGAGAAAATGTTAGAGGAGATTAAACATGTTTGTGGCAGTTTTCAGATTTTAAAGAGGAAATGTCGTATTTAAGGTGGAACGGAGGAGTTAATTGTACCTTGTGGCTGTGAGACAGCTGCAGCAGGAGGGAGGAGACCAAAGAGGAGAGACAGACAGGAGGAGAGTTAGTGAAAGGTTCACCCTTAAAGGCACAGTACAGTCAGAGTAGCAGCAAAGCGACGTCCTAAACTAATCTGTACTGTCCCTTTAACAACATCTGACTTGGTCACATGACTCATCACCTTTTCGCTGTATTGGACTATCATATTCTAAATAATATTCCTCTATTTGATTTTATTATCAACACAAAGACACGTTATAAATTTCTCTACTTTAGTTTGAATGATGATGTCACTGATCAATTATACATCATCATCATCATTAGAATTATTATAATAACACTCAATTAGAAGCTTTAAATTTGGACTCACCAGTGAAGCAGATCCAGCATCAGCGACCGACTGTCTGTCTGACTGCTGATTAAAAGGACCTTTGACCTCACTGTTACCTCACTGTCTGACCTCTGACCCCCAGACAGGGCTCTGAAGCCCTCAGCATCACGTGACCTTTCATGTACCAATAACGGTTTAGTTTGAAGGAGCTTCCAGCTCCCTCTGGACCAATCAGGTGACAGGACGCCATATGGATTAAGTGCTTTTCAGAATAAAAGCCTCCTGACCTCTTTCTGCTGCCTCTCCAGCTCCTTCATCCGGATCTCCCGGGCCTCGGCTCTCGCCGCGCGCTTCGCCGCCAGCCGCGCCTCCGCCTGAAACAGGGATTCACACGTCATTATTGTCTGTCTGTCTGTCTGTCTGCCTGCCTGCCTGTCTGTTGGAGGAATGTGGACTGTCCAGCTGTCACTCCCTCCGTCACCGTGACAACACCACACCTGGGCCCACCCTGCCTACCTGGATGAACAGGTCGGCTCAGCTGTGTGGCATCCAGACGACGGAGATGTGTGTGTGTGTGTGTGTGTGTGTCATGTTGACGTGCAGATTAATGTTTGAGCTGTTACAGAGGATTAAAGAATGGAGGTCACACACACACACACGCACACCTCTCCTTAGTAGATCACTGCTGTGTCACTCCCACCAGACTCCATTCAGAAATCACCCTATTTAAGAGTCTCCCCACTGTGTGTGTGTGTGTGTGTGTGTGTGTGGGTGGCTGACTGAATGTGAACAGACCCGTTTGTGTGTCTGCTCAGCTGTGTGACAATAACAGGATCAGTAAAGTCTGCTGCTGCTTGATTGAACGCTGATGTAAACATTGATGAAGCATTTCCGGCAAGTCCTTCACAATAAAAGCACTCGAATGTTTTTCATAGAATGGAGTGTCACAGTATCACAACCACAGAAGAAGAGGAGGAGGAAGAGGAGCGACTCATTCATCAGTTGGAGCGTCACATTCCAGCGGCAGTAAGTAGGACGACGAGAACATAAAGAAGCTTTTGTCACACTGATGACCTGCTAAACTCTGATCATCATCATCATCATCATCATCATCATCACAGAAATACTTCCATAAACGTATTATCTCAGTAACCAAACAGGAAGTCAATCGAAATAATCACAATTTAAAAATTCTGCTGTTGATACAAAACTATACAAAGAAAAAAGTAGAAATATCAACTTTATGTAAATACAAAACACTGTTAATAAGACAAAACTAAATAATGACAGTGAAATTCTTTGTTAGTTTTATTTTATTGATTAATTTATTCTCTACTTTTAGTGATGTTTCTGTTATTTTAGGAGTATTCGTAATTATATTTAATTGTTTTTGTTGTCTTTTTCATTCTTAACATTTATATGTTATCATTTAAGTTCATTCATTGTGTTATTTCTCCAAAAACATGAATTAAAGTGTAAAAAATTAAATAATGATCTGATCAGGAACACAATTAATCGATTAGCCGCCTCACCTCTCGTGCGATCTGATTGAGAGCATCGTCCTCGGCCGTCAGCTTCTCCCGGTTCGGGATCCTCTTCCTGCCCGGTCCCTGAGTCCCCATCCTTCGTGCCAGAGGGTTTTACCTGGAGCCGAGTGATCCACGAAGGTCTCCACGAGTCCGAAACATGCGGGCCGGAGCTCGGAACCAGAACCAAACACTGAACGAGCCTGTTTGAGAGTCAATGCCGTGTTTTTATGGCGCTACTCGGCGAGGTCAGTGCGTCTCTCCCTGCCCGGATCTCAGCTCCCCATCATCCAGGAGACTGTTATCAGGGGGCCGAATTATCCACCAGGGACCACTGTAGTCTAGCAGATCCGAACCGACGGTCAGAGAACGAGGAAAATACGAAATAAAGTTGTTAAGAGTTAAAAAATGCTGTTTTTCTGGTGCAGTTCGGCGGTCACCTTCTCTCGGTTCGGGATCCTTACGTCTCCATCGTTTGGAAGGTTATTAACGGGGCCGAACGACCCACAAGGGTCCCCTTTAGTACGGCACGAACCGGTTCGGCGTGCAGACGCGGGTCACGTCATTTAAAAAGGTGTTCCGGCTTGGACGCCCAGATTTCCCGCGGCGCTTCCCGGCGGTCACTGGACGGTCCGCGGCGGCTGTGGGCCGAGCTGCTGCCGCCGCCGTTCACCCCCCGCTGGTTTAAGCTAGCTGAACGTTAGCCGGCTTCCAACCGGAAACGCGCAGAAGGAAAAAAAAAAAAAACACGTTAAAAACAACAACAGTAGTTGCCGCCGCGGTTTGCGTGTTTTCCACCGGTCACCGTCGGTCAAAGCGGCCGGTCAACTCGTTAATCCGCCGCTGACGGTCGTTTGAAGCTCGAGAGCAGAGAACCGGGTGGTGGTGCGAGGTGAACCCGGGAGACGCTGACAGGTGAGCCGGTACTGGCCCGCAAAAACGCATCCCGACGCGACAGTCCGCAGTGTGACAAGAGACAAGACTCTTATTTTGGTGGGGTGGACGGATGTTAACCATCGAGTTACACGCATTGACATAAAAACAGGAAGTCGTTGTTCAAAATAAAAGATTATTCTCTGAAACATCTCGGGTTTTTTTTGTTCCTTAATATTTAATTTTTGAATAAATACAACATAAGATATGTCAAAGGATAAAAACGTCATCACACATCAGAGTTTATTGATCAGAAAGCCAAACGCTGATACACAACAGATCAACAGATTTTTCATTTTATCGGCAATCAATAACAAACATTTTCATCCAATAAACAATATTTCTAAAACATCGAATGATGCCGATCAATAATATCCAGTTTACAATCACAAGTAAATCAAACAACACACTTAATAGGAACATATTCTCCTCCTATGTTTTATTCTACTGAAATCTACATGTTTATTGATCATATCAGAAGTGATCAGAAATGCTGCAAACAAAAACAAAACAAATCATAATGAAACTTTTATTTAAAATACTTAAATAATTAATCAAAGACCTGGATATAAAATCCAAGAAAATGTACATTTCAAAGATTTGTGTTTTTTTGTGTGTTTTTTTTTAGATGTTGGAAGGATTCGGTTTTAATTGTGGACTTTGTGTGATTATTCTTTTAAGTAACATCTGTTACTCTTTTCAGTAATTATTCTGTAACATATTTAACAGTTTTTAGAATTTCTTTTCGATAAATACATATATTACGACTAAAATATGATGATAATAACGAAGTTCAAATGAAGAAACTTGTATTCACACTCACATATTTGATTTTATCAGCGTTTTTAAACATTTAAAGATTTTCTTTTGTGACTTCTTTAACGTGGCGTCGCGTGAGTTCGACTTGTGAGAGGATTTAAGAGAGAACTAGTTTAAGAACAACAATTAGAGACTCAGAAACTTTGCTCTTCATCACGCGAAGAAGAGTTTTGTCGAATCTGCTGAGCGAGCAGAAAGAAGTCCGGCTGGTTTTCAGGATCAGAACATGTTGGATTTCCACTGAGCTCCGTTGCTTTCTGTCCAACAACAACAACAAGAAAATCAGGTAAATTATTTGTTCAATAACGTTGCAATAAACCCAAATGATCAATCAACCATCACAATGAATCATGATAATTCATCTGTTTGTGATGTGAAACATGGAATCGTTCTTACTGGAGAAGTCTTGCGGTGCTTTTTTCCTCTGATGAGATCCAGAAATCTTTTTTATTAAAAGGAAACATCAATAAAAAGAAATCAGATCGGAAACTTGCATTACTTTTTTTTTATTTTTATAATAAAAAAAAGTAATCATTTCAAGACAAATTGTCTCCTAATTAAACAAATTAAACCTGTTGTCATTAAACAAATAACCCTGATGCACAGGATGGGGCGGGGCAGAGTCCAAGGTCCACATCCCGGATCTCTGTCCATTGGAGGACCCCAGCAGACCTTCTGGACTGTGGGAGGAACCCGGAGAACATGCACACAGAGGGAACCCGGACTGGGCTGCGAGGACCCCCAGACCGCCCGCCTTCCTGTTTCATGTGTCTATGAATACGTTAAATATGAGCAATGAACAAACCTTCTTCTTTGTTCCTGCAGCGTTCAGAGCGGCGATCTTACTCTCGATATCCGACACCTTGGGAGGAAAACACACGACCATCAATCAGAGTCACGCCACCACACCCTTGGACCCTCGGCCCTCGGACCCTCGGCCCTCAGACCCTCGGACCCTCGGCCCTCAGACCCTCGCCGCTGCAGCCTCACCTCGCTCTCGGCGCTCTGGACCCTGGCGGCGGTCAGCGCCACCACGTCCTCCAGCTCCGACAGCTCCGAGTCCGTGGTCCCCCCGAAGCGAGTCTTGGCGCTCTGTTCGAGTCGCCGCAGCTTGGTCTCCAGCTCGTACGACTGCCCGGCGGCCATGTACACCTGCACAGGTGGACGAGGAAAAGACACGCGTGTCACCAGGGGCGGCGCTGACACACCTGCATACCTGAGCAGAACCAGTACAGGGCTGAGAGGACCTGCCCAACAGACCGGCTCGCTCCCGTGGACACACTTATGGGGCATCATTAACAAATTCTGAATCTCAGAGCTGAACCTGGATCCCGGTCTGGTCCCAGACCTGGAACCAGACCGGGACCGGCGCCGCCCAGTCTGTCGTGCAGGTGCTCAGCAGCAGTAGCAGTCAGAGACACGTGAAGCCAGTCCAGACATTTCCATCATGCTTCAGACGAGGCGGGGGGGTTGGGCTAAAGGTCAACCTGGACACAAAAGGGAGGTTGGGGGGGGAGAACGAGGCGTGCAGTTCATGATTGAAGCTTACATTTTCCTCAAGTTCCCTGAAAGCATCATCTGCTTGCTTAACGTCAGTCCCTACTAAGTGGGATCTGCCGACCGGCTCTGACAGGCCGTACTCGACCATTGCGTTTTCTGTGGCATTAATGGTTCTCAGGACCTCAGTGGTGAGGTCACAGAGGGCGGCGGCGGTGGATCTCTGAAAGCCATGTAGAGGGACAGATGTTAGCAGCTGGAAAACATCACCTGCACCCGCAGCAGCAGCTACCGGCCGGACGGACCCCCCATTCATGATGCGTTCAGGGACGTCCCTTCGAGTCTTTCTACTCCACGACTGCAACGCTACTTCGTCTCTCACATACGACGGCGTTTGGAGGGAAACACATCGTCTCCATGACGACGGTCACTGTTTCAGGTACGCGGTCAACGCCGGCTTGAACGGTACAACCGGGAAAGGACGATACGCTTTTGTTCCGATTCAATCTGATCATGATAATTGGGTGCCGATTGGATTTGTATTGCGATCGATCGATTGGTTGAATAATAGAGCGATTTATGGTGAGTCACATTTCCCCCAAAAAACGACCGCCAGTCTGTCTTACCCCCCGTATCAGTCAACGGTCACGTAAGTTGTGTTTGACTTCTGGTTTCGGCGTGGGGTCATGACCCCTCAGGAACACTTCCTGGGTGAAAGTCTGTGACTCCCGACATCGATCGGAAACGTATCCGTCAGAAAACACGGGAGATTTACGAGGCAGGTCGGTCCTCTTGGCGTTTGGGTGTTTTGGCGAGCATCCCTGGTTGGAACACCACTGAAGAAGACGCAAACTGCCGGCGGGTAGCTGCTGCCCGTCACATTTCCACAACCTTCTGTACGCTTGTTAACCGACGCAGGAAGCAGCCTGTTAGTGAGGAGGCGGCCGTGCAGTCAGAGTCTGGATTCTATTAAACACATGTATGATTCAGACGTTATTCTATATCCAACTCAATCAGATATGAGGTTTTCCTGAGGATTAAACAACATTTGGGTGCCAGCTGAGCCATGCTGAGGAAACATTCACCACAAACATCCTGAAGGGTCCAATCCACCTTGTTCTGGCGAGATCAGAACAGAAGACCCTTTCCTTGCCTCTACAGACACATGCCACACTGAAGTGGTTTCTGAACCCTCCAGATTTGCTGTAAAGCCCACCCTGAGTAGTCCGGCCACCCTCCTACCTTCTGAGCCTCGGTGGGCATCTCGTCGCTGGATGAGCTCAGTTCTTTGTCCTTCATGGAGTCCCGAGTGACTGCCGGGCCGCCCTTGAAGCCGCCCAGACCTTTACCCAGGGAGGAGGACTTCTTCCTGGCCTCGTCGTCTGAGGACTGGCCCTTATCGCTCAGGTTCCCCGCCAGCTCGCTCAGCTTCCTCCTCAGCTTCTCCTCCTCGTTGGGAGTCTGCAGGAATCCACGGACAGAAAATGAATGATATGTGAAAGTGAGACGGCCTTTTTCTGGGGTTGTTTCCCTGAAAGGGGCGTGACCTCGTCAGCAGGCGTTATCTTCTCCTCCAGGCGGTTCAGCAGACTCTCGATGGCGGACATGCGTTTGTTCAGCTCGTTCATCTGTCAAACAAGAGACAACCGTCATCGGGCGAGCCAGGCTTGGGTTCTGTGCGATGGTCGTCGGTCCTTACAGGAGGCGCTTGGCCCAGGTTCTCCTGGGACGAGGCTTTGCTGTTCCTGCGGCGGTGGGGGGGCGGCTGCTGGTAGCCGGGGAGGTACCTAGGGTACTCGTCCTCGTCAGAGGTGTCCACGTACTGCTGTCGGGCCACCGAGGAGCTGATCTTCGACAGGGAACGGGTTCGGACCATCCTGCTGTCGCCGTGGTCGTCTGACAACAGACAGGGAGATGCATGTGTGTTTGTACACAGTGTGTGTACTGTGTGTACTTGTACACCTACCAGGCCTCATGGCGTAGCGGTCCAGGCTCTTCCTGCGGTTGGCCCGGTGGAGGTGCAGGTCGTAGTCCACGTCGTTCCTGTAGACTCGGTCCTCCATCAGCTGCCCCACAAAACATGAGACTTAACATGAGTAAGACGAAACGCTCTCCTTCTGGTTCTGACGGAGCGTCGACCGAAGGAACGCCGCACCTGAACAGACGGTCGCCGCGAGTAAGGGAAGTACTCCTCGGGGTCGAAGTCCAGCGGATGAACCGACAGCAGACGTTTGCTCTTCCTCATCTGCAAGAGAAGAGAGTTTTAAATGGTTCCCATGCCGATCCCCGACCCCAACGTTCCCATGCCGGCATTTACCACTTTGTAGCGCTGGACCTCGGTCTCCACGTGGTCGTCCTCGGCGCCGTTGTACGCGTCTGCGGGTACAAGTACGACACTTTTACACATCTACAGTCTTTGAATGGACTCTGGTTGTGTTAACGAGATATGTGTGGGTGTGACGCGGACTCACGGCTGCGGACGTCCGGCATGCTCTGAGTGTCGTCGTCACGACCACCTGAACACAAACACCGGTCAGTCAACCAATCGTGTTCCAGGGTTTGGGCCGAGATAAACATCACAACTCGATGGTATAGAGTATGACCCGTTTCTAACGGACTCGTGTGACTTCTTTGTAAGAGACGAGTCAGCTGCTGTTGAACCGGCTCTGTGTGACTGATCTCAGATCAGCAAACATCAGCTGCTGGTCTGATAACCACATGTGACTCTGGTGATAAAGTGTGTCACGCAGACAGGAAGGAAGTGATGTCACACTCACCGTCGCCGTTCAGCCTCTTGTACAGTGACCTCATCACCTTGGCGCTGCCGAAGCGCTTGAAGCGATTTCTCACGTTGTCGTGGTACCAACCCACGGTCCCGATCTTCAGCACCCTGCAGGAGTACACCTCAAATACTTCGTTACTCCGCAAAAACTTCATTACTACGGCTTTTTGTTCCCAATGTACTCAAGTGAATCACAACCATTAGCAAAGGGGATTCATCCCATTCAGACACATCGTCGTCCTTGGAGACGGTGATGGTAACTGATGTGAGTAGGAGTACAAGTATTAAGTACCATGAGTCTCACCTGGTCATGCGGCAGTTGTCACACACCCAGCCGTGCTCCTTCTTGTTGTAGCGGCTGCAGGACTTGCAGGTGTACATGTGGCAGTCCAGGCACTGACGCTTGCTGTTGACCAGGAACTTGAAGGGCTGCAGGCAGCGGATGCAGTGAGAATCGGACAGATGACTCTCGGAGCCCAGCAGCTCTCGCTTCGTGTCCTCCTTCTCAATCTTCGTCTTCAGCTCGCTGCAAGAATAGCAGAGGAAAGGTTAGGGCAGAGCTTCTACCAGAACCACAGTACATGTACGACCAGAACTCCTACCAGAACCACAGTACATGTACGACCAGAACTCCTCCCAAAAACCACAGTACATGTACGACCAGAACTCCTACCAGAACCACAGTACATGTACGACCAGAACTCCTCCCAAAAACCACAGTACATGTACGACCAGAACTCCTACCAGAACCACAGTACATGTAAAACCAGAACTCCTCCCAAAAACCACAGTACATGTACGAGCCATAAAACCCTGTGAATCAGATCAGTTTAAAGTGTTCCAGACAAGTTTTAATGTTCTTCCGTGTAAATTTAATTTCCACACTGAAAATCTGATTATGGGCTCAGAGGATCCATTCAGTCCGACTGAAGCTGCATTTGTTCCTGATCATATCGTTATTAATCGCCAGTATGATCGGCCGCTGCTCACACTGGGCCTGGGCCTGACCCCCCCCCCCCCCCACGGTTCTCACGTCCAGTATTCAGCACACAGAGGAGTCTGTTCCTGCCCCCTCCCCTGGACAGTCTCTGAGTCGGCCCCTGGGGCTGATGGGAGTTGCAGTCTTGGCTGTGGGACACAGAGTGTCTTTGTGAGCTTCCTGTTGTCTCCTGTAGACTCTCGCCCGCGTGACCGAGTCGTGATCGGCCACCGCAACAACGAGACCTTTCACGCCCACATTCCTCACTTCACATGAATGACGCAGACCACATTTTTATACGTACGCTAAAACCTTTACGCAGTTTTTACATCGAATAAAAAAATATGTTCGATGATTTTGCTTTCAATGAGTAGTTATCTAACTATATCGAAGTAGGCACACATGTATCGTATGTTATCGTTATGTTTGTTGTACAATCCTAAACTCCCATATATACATATTTATCCATAATAATGAGAACATGGTATCTGCTATTAGTATTCATGTTTAAGTAGTAATCGCGTGGAAGTTATCGGCGTGTCATTACTCCACATTTTAGTTTTCCCGTGTCGTTTATAAACCCTAGGTTTCACGTTGTGCAGTTCGTCATGACCGTGAAACCGCCGCGTCCCGGCGAGCAAGAACACAAGGGAAGTGGAAAACATTATGGTTGGGATTAAAATAATAACGCAAGTCTGGAAGAAAACCACTTTCTGGAACTCTCGGCTTCTGGTTACAAGTGTTGTGAATGTTTGACCCTTTGACCCCGTTAGCGGTGACCCTCACATGTTTGATGAATGCATTTACATTGCCACCATACAAATGACGTTACACGCAGCAGCAACAAAGGCGTTCTTATTGCACAAACATGAATGAAAAAGTGTCGAGTCATTCATTCACTTGTAGTTGACATGAAGGTGAAAAAGCAAAGAAGGAAACAGCAGTGGACGTGCTCATACCCCAGCCGCTCCTCTTCTGTCTTTCGGAGGTTGAAGTCTCGTTGGATCACCTCCCAGACATGTTTGGCCTCTTCGTCTGACAGACGCGACAGATCCAGTTTACGCTCCATCACACTGAAACAGGACAATGTCGTCAGCAAACAGCAGCACGTCTGGTGATGTGCAATCATAGTCCTGTTATTTGGTCATGGAGTTCCTCAGAGTTCTGTTGTCGGTCCTCTGTAGTTTCATTTTAAAAGTGGCTCAATGATGGTGTCATATTACCAAATGGAGAAACAGTTCAATATTTTGATGTTATTGTAGCAGAAGTTTTCTGAGGACATAATACGAGCTCATGATAGGGATCTATAAAAATATTCATAGCTGAGTTTTCATTTCACCACAGTGTGAGATGTCACCAAATCCCACCAACCGCCCCTTTAAAAATACCTAGATAGAGAAGGACCTACGATGTCAGTCAACAACTCAAACTGTGAGCTGGAAGGAAAACGACGACCTGCTTCTTCTCTTATTCAAAGCTGCGTTCGGTTCGTTCTCCACGTCGGCGTTTCTTTCAGAACAAAAACGGCCTTTTGGATTCCGTTGAAATGTGTCGACAGTTGTGCAGCATCATTGCTGTCAAATCAAATGGTGAGACCGTTGCCGGTTGCTCGTCTGTTTCTTAAGTTGCGATGTGTCACCACGCCCTGCTGATGATCTCACATTCACAAGTTACACAATACACAAGTGAAGATTTCACTGTGAACTAAACTTGAAATCTGCAGCAGCAAACAGCTGATTTGAGCATCGCTGACGTTGTTCTGAAGGCTTCAATCTGGTTTGTTGTCTCTCAATTCAAACATTGATGTGTTTTCTTCATTTTCAATATTTTAACTTCACTCTAGCAGCAGAAACAGACTCCAATATGATTCACATTCATGTTCTGTTCATTGACTTTCTGATTCAAGTTGAAGTGTTCAATTTGACGAACGGACACATAAATAAAGTGAAATCCATCAAATTAAATACACAACAGCAGACAAACGTGTGTTTCTACACACCAAACCGAGTTTCCTGGGAAGCGAATGTGATTAGAGAGAAGACTCACCGTGTGTTGCTGCGTTCAGGCCGATGAACTGATGAACTGATGAAGCTCTCAGAGTTTAAAATGAGAGAATCAGCTGATCACATGACGGCCGTCCTCATGACAACACCACCACAGTGATACACACAGTGAGAACACGGTGCTGCAGGCAAAGCCACAACACACAGGAGGCAAAAACACATCCATCTAAATATTTATTCAACTTCATCACTATTTCATAACATTCAAACAGGAAACGTGATTTCATGGGGAAAACAGTTAGGATAGTGTAAATAAAATGTACTTTTTAAAAGTCACAGTATTCAGGGCAAAGAAGTAGTGATTTTAGTTAATAAGTCACATGACAACAGTAACAGCTGCTGTGATGAGAAAGGCTGCCCCCTGCTGGACTGGAGGACCACCTGGGAGTGAAAGCTGGTACAACACAGCGTCTTTATTGTTTGGGCTTCTTCGACGTTCCTACATTTGAAACGGGATTCTTCCACAAGAACAAATGACGCGGCTCGGAGAGGGGAGGCAGGAAGCAGCGAGGGCTAATAGACACACAGGTCAGGGAACTTCATCTCGTAGAGCGGCGTGGAGCGTGGCGCCGGCGGCGAGAGTCCAGACGGAGACGGTGGAGGGCGGATGATGGACTCAAAGACCTGATCCAGTCTGGACCGGAGCAGAGAGGTCTGCAGGGACACAACATAGGGGGCTTACTGAGGCCCGGATTCATCCTCACAACCGCACGGAAGGACGACCGGGAAACAATCAAACCCCGAGGTCAGAGGTCACTCACCCTGGTGCCACAGCGAGCAGCGAGCTCCTCAAACGGGGCCGTCTGGAACTTCTCCGCCAGATGCATCCTCCTCCTGCGCTCCTCCTCCTCTTCCTCACCTCCTCCGTCCTCTACAGACACAGACCAGCACCTTCACCACCGGCTTTCACTTCCTGAATCCACTGATCCAGAACCAATCAATCGATCAATAATCAATCACTTACCGATGGCGTTCTTCAGTGTCTCAAAGGTGATCTGCTCTGTCTGAGGCTTCTACATGGGAGACAGGTACATCAGAGAAACAGACGGGTGCATCAGACAGACAGACAGACAGAGAGACAGGTACCTGGTCTGCATGAGGACCGGTCTGAGGGTCCAAGTTGATCTGCAGAGAGACGACATCTCCGATACTCTTCCTCCTAGACAGACGCTCCTCATCTAAGACACACAACATATACAATACTGTCTGAATACTGCTCGTACAGGTAGTACTAGTAGTACAACCAACTAATACACAGACTTTAACATGGGATGTTTGGACGAATGAATGTCATGTGGGTGTGTGTACCTGTTATCTGAGGTGTGTATGGCGTGGTGAAGCGTTCGGCGAGGACGCCGTAGCTGCTTCCTGTCAGAGCCTCACAGATCTTTGATTGGACGAACAGAAACGCTTCGTCGACCTTCAGCTCACCTTGTGGTACTCTAACA
Source organism: Chelidonichthys spinosus (assembly GCA_029853015.1). Lineage (NCBI taxonomy): Eukaryota > Metazoa > Chordata > Actinopteri > Perciformes > Triglidae > Chelidonichthys > Chelidonichthys spinosus. Next base: position 2,052,068 of record CM056844.1, on the reverse strand, counting down.
CACACACACACACACACTGACTGACATGTTGTGAAGAACAGGAAGCACGAGAACATGTGACACTCACCTGTGTGTGTCACAGAAGACGTGTTCAGGTAGCAGGTGTGTGGCGCCACTCTGACGCCACTCGATCACCTGCACACGCACCCACACACCCACACACACACACACACACACACACACACACACACACACACACACACACCGACTTTCCGTCAGTGGGGCTGTGAACGCAGTACTTGTACTGGCAGCGTGGTATTAGTACCTGTGCTACGTGCTGGCGGAGAGCCGGCGGCGGGCCGAGCTGGGCCAACAGGTGGAGGAAGGCGGCGCAGACGGCGTGGACGCCACAGCGGTTTAACGGCGTCAGACACTCGTGATTGGACAGCGCCAGTTCCTGAACCAGCCAATCACAGGAGAGAGTGATCAATCGAGAGCATTCAAAATTATTCTTATTGTAGTCTAGAAGTACCTGCAGAGAGAGGACCAGCCGGAGCAGGTCCACCAGAACCTCCTCACTGGTCAGCTCCAGACTGACCACGGCCAACAGGGTGAAGAGGGCCAGGTAGTGGCCCCGCCCACTGCTCTCCTCCTTACAGGTGAGGTAGACGTGGCGGTAGAGGCGCTGAGCGTGCTGCACACACACACACATTAAACTGCTTACGCCACTTAACGAGGACACGGGCAAGAACGTCATATGAACTTGGAACGCTCTAAATACGTGTAGGGGGCGTCGTCCTCACCTTCCTCGTGAAGAGGTTGTCCTGCCGAGAGCACCGGTCCTCCTTCCGCACCAGCGCCGAGACATCCAACGTCACGCTGGAAACACAGCTTTTAATGCTGAGTACGAAGAACTTAAAGGACATACCGGCGCAGTAACGCCTGACGGCCACACGGGGCCACCACTTCACTCCAGCAGGCCACTCAGACGGGTGACATACCTTGCGGCGGCGAGCCTGGCGGCGTTGTGGCGCCGGTCGATGAGCGAGGTGAGGATGGAGAGGACCAGCAGACGGATCTCGGGATCCTCCATCAGCGTGAAGGACAGCAGAGGCTCCAGGAACGACGAGGGCAACGCCGTCAACAGGTTGCTGCTTTCATAGCGCTCCGACACCTGACGCAGCGAGGAGGACGAGGATTTACGGTTTACGGTTTGGTCCTAAATACTGGTTTCATCAGGACTTTGGTAGGTGGGTAGATATACTGGCTTTAGTGAATTCACCTGAAGGAGAGACTTCAACAGCATCACCTGGATCATCCTGCTGCCCTCCAGCCTGAGACGGACACACACACATGACCACCTTCACACCTCCTGATTGGTACTTTTTCAAAATCGCTTCAAACGTGCAACGTTGGTCGTACCCAGTGTTGGGGGACCCCAGGGCAGGGTAGATCCCAGGAACGGGGATCCTCCCCATGATGAACAGCATGACCTCTGACCTCTGGTAGACGGGAAGCGTGTTGGCGAAGGATCCTGGACAGAAAAACACGGCTTCAAATGAAGCGCCCACCGCGGACTTGTGTCCTCACAACGGCGAAGACGAGTCTCACCGATGGTTTGGATGACGGCGTCCTGCAGCGTTTTCTCTTCAGCCGAGGTGGTTTCGTGTTCTCCAGCGCCATCATAATAACCGGTGAGTTGGTAGTCGACACTCTGCCTGAGCTGTCGCAGTAACGTGTTGAACACTTCCAGGACCGTGGGACCTGCCGGACCCCAACACAGAGGTTACTTTTACCAAGGTCACTTTGGGATTTCTCAACTGCCAAACTTTTTATCAAAATGTTTTCCAAAAATCAGTCCGATACTCCGATATCGTCCGATAGGGAGAACCCTCAGCTGCCAAACAGGCTGCAATAGAATCATAACCGTCCATGTACGTCCACAAAAAGTGCTTGATTTTGCCGCCGACAGACTCATTCTGAGGGAGAAGTCTCGTTGTAAAGGAGAAGTCTCGCTCTGAAGGAGAAGTCTCGCTCTGAAGGAGAAGTCTCGTTCTGAAGGAGAAGTCTCGCTCTGAAGGAGAAGTCTTGTTCTGAGTCTCGCCTTGAAGGAGAAGTCTCGTTCTGAAGGAGAAGTCTCGTTCTGAAGGAGAAGTCTCGTTCTGAAGGAGAAGTCTCGTTGTAAAGGGGAAGTCTCGCTCTGAAGGAGAAGTCTCGCTCTGAAGGAGAAGTCTCGTTCTGAAGGAGAAGTCTCGTTCTGAAGGAGAAGTCTCGTTCTGAAGGAGAAGTCTCGTTGTAAAGGAGAAGTCTCGCTCTGAAGGAGAAGTCTCGCTCTGAAGGAGAAGTCTCGTTCTGAAGGAGAAGTCTCGTTCTGAAGGAGAAGTCTCGCTCTGAAGGAGAAGTCTCGCTCTGAAGGAGAAGTCTCGTTCTGAAGGAGAAGTCTCTGGTCCAGATCTGACTGACCTACAGATCCAGTAGCTTCTATAGCAGCAGCTTCAGAAAGGACCTCCACGATCCCGGCTCGGACCGAAGCTGGACTCCTGCTGTTGGCGTCCAGGTGGCCCAACAGCTGCTGGATCACCAGGTGTGAATGTTGGGACTGAGGAGAAGACGGAAAGGTTCGGGTGGGAGCTCTGATGATGAGAAGGTGTGTACTCGTAGACGGTAGTAGAGAGTACTTCAGGTAGTATCTGTGTACTTGACTCACCTGGATGGAGTACATGATGATCTGAAAACACTGAACAGCAAAGCTCCGTCCTTCCCAAAGGCTGTGACTGTCCAGGTGCCTGAAAACACAGATACTGTATGTACTACTGTAGTATTACTCCCTACTGCTGATACTACCACCAACACTACTACAGATACTGCTCGTACCTTTACTCCCACTGGTACTGCAATTGCAACAGCTAAAACTACGAATACCGCAAGACCCTATTGCTCTTGTACTGGTACTACTACTAGTACTACTACTGCCCCACAGAGTGTGTGTGTGTGTGTGTGTCTCACTTACATCAGAACAGGTCTGATAGCGTTGTTAATGTGTCCATAAGCAGCTCGTCCCAACAGCTCCCTGAAACACACCTCAGTCTGCTCTGCTGGAGACCCACTATGTATGTACACACACACACACACACACACACACACACACACACACACATGTGAGAGAACCATTTCTGTTGAGCCACCAACCAAACCTCATACAAATATCTGAGTATTTAAGAACGTCTGTTAAAACCTCCAAATATCCAGACCATTGCAGTAGATAACAGAGTGTGTGTGTGTGTGTGTGTGTGTGTGTGTGTGTACCTGCCGGTGTGTGTGTGCTGCTGCAGGTTGACCAGCAGGGCAGGTATGATCTGCTCCATGTGACGAGGCTCCCAAATGTTCACCTGCAGCTCGTCGTCCACCGTCTTCCTGACGACGCCCTGCAGACCACGGATCCCCGACACACGGATCCTAACACACACACACACACACACACACACAAATATTTGGTTGATGCAACCATGTTAAACAGACTTCCTTCCTGTAAATCACCCGCCAACACTCAAACCATGTTGGGCGACTGACTTGTTCTGGGCGTCGGCGTCCTCGTGTTCAGAGTGACACATCTCACTGAAGCGACGCACGAAGAAGTCGTAGCTGCGATGGTACGACGCCGTGTCCTCCTCGATGTTGGCGAACTTCACGAACTGCATGAGAGGAGACAGGAAGCGAGGAAGACGAGGAGACACGACGGCTCATGAACAAACGTGAGCGGATTACTGAAACCCCACGATGGTCCTCTTCTGTCCCACAGGCCACCCAATAAAGCGCTCCCTCAACTAGAACACGTTCACCATCACACATTTCTCCCGTTTGATTTGTTGTTTGAAACATTTGGGATCATGTCATCATCACAACTCAACAACAAGATAACTGTAGGATCCACAGTGCCCTCCATTTCTCAACAAGAAACAGATTTCTCAAGGATCAAGAGTTGTGCAGGGTGGTGTGGTGGTGTGGTGGTGCAGGGCGGTGTGGTGGTGTGGTGGTGCAGGGCGGTGTGGTGGTGCAGGGCTGTGTGGTGCAGGGCGGTGTGGCGGTGTGGTGGTGTGGTGGTGCAGGGCTGTGTGGTGCAGGGCGGTGTGGCGGTGTGGTGGTGTGGTGGTGCAGGGCGGGGTGGTGCAGGGCGGGTGGTGGTGCAGGGCGGTGTGGTGCAGGGCGGTGTGGTGGTGCAGGGCTGTGTGGTGCAGGGTGGTGTGGCGGTGTGGTGGTGTGGTGGTGCAGGGCGGGGTGGTGGTGCAGGGCGGTGTGGTGCAGGGTGGTGTGGTGGTGCAGGGCGGGGTGGTGGTGCAGGGCGGTGTGGTGCAGGGCGGTGTGGTGGTGCAGGGCTGTGTGGTGCAGGGTGGTGTGGTGGTGCAGGGCTGTGTGGTGCAGGGTGGTGTGGCGGTGTGGTGGTGTGGTGGTGCAGGGCGGGGTGGTGGTGCAGGGCGGTGTGGTGCAGGGCGGTGTGGTGGTGCAGGGCTGTGTGGTGCAGGGTGGTGTGGTGGTGCAGGGTGGTGTGGTGCAGGGCGGTGTGGTGGTGCAGGGTGGTGTGGTGGTGCAGGGTGGTGTGGTGCAGGGCGGTGTGGTGGTGCAGGGCGGTGTGGTGGTGTGGTGGTGCAGGGCTGTGTGGTGCAGGGCGGTGTGGTGGTGCAGGGTGGTGTGGTGGTGCAGGGTGGTGTGGTGGTGTGGTGGTGCAGGGCTGTGTGGTGCAGGGCGGTGTGGCGGTGTGGTGGTGTGGTGGTGCAGGGCTGTGTGGTGCAGGGCGGTGTGGCGGTGTGGTGGTGTGGTGGTGCAGGGCGGGGTGGTGCAGGGCGGGGTGGTGGTGCAGGGCGGTGTGGTGCAGGGCGGTGTGGTGGTGCAGGGCTGTGTGGTGCAGGGTGGTGTGGCGGTGTGGTGGTGTGGTGGTGCAGGGCGGGGTGGTGGTGCAGGGCGGTGTGGTGCAGGGTGGTGTGGTGGTGCAGGGCGGGGTGGTGGTGCAGGGCGGTGTGGTGCAGGGCGGTGTGGTGGTGCAGGGCTGTGTGGTGCAGGGTGGTGTGGTGGTGCAGGGTGGTGTGGTGCAGGGCGGTGTGGTGGTGCAGGGCGGTGTGGTGGTGTGGTGGTGCAGGGCTGTGTGGTGCAGGGCGGTGTGGTGGTGCAGGGTGGTGTGGTGGTGCAGGGTGGTGTGGTGGTGCAGGGTGGTGTGGTGGTGTGGTGGTGCAGGGCTGTGTGGTGCAGGGCGGTGTGGTGGTGCAGGGTGGTGTGGTGGTGCAGGGCGTGGTACATACGGCGTTGGTGGCGAGGATGTGGAGGTGTGGCCTGTCGGCCTCCAGCAGCAGGCGCAGCGTGCCGAGGAAACTCTCCACCAGCAGGTTGATGCTCTGACAGTGACAGGCCAGCAGCAGCTGCTCCATCGCCTCCATCGCTATGCACACATACCTGGAGACAGGCTGCATCAGAGTGTGTGCGTGTGTGTGTGTGTGTGTGTGTGTATGCGTGTGTGTGTTCTCCACACTGACCCGTAGCGGTGGCGACTCAGCTCGCGGGTCAGTCGCTCCGACAGGTACGCTGCGATGCGGTCCAGTTTCTCCGGAGCAGAGAGGGCGAAGAACGTCAGCTTCTCCATGTTGGCTTTCACCAGGCCGTCCTACACACACACACACACACACACACACACATTAAATCAAAGGGTCAGTGTGCACAAAATGTCTTTCAACAAAAGTGGAAAGTGGACCTTGACTTTATCAGACTAGAAGTAGAAAATGTCACTGTGTGTGTGTGTGTGTGTGTGTACCTCCGGGTCTTCTGGGAAAATGTTATCAACCAGCCGCTTGTACCGGGGACGCAGCGCCCAGCAGCATCCACACAGACCTGCAGAGACCAGAGACCAGGTTCACCTACTTCCTGTCTCTGCAAGAAACTCAAATTAAAAGCCCTCCAGGAAGCAGTGGAAACACCCGTGCAGGAAGTGCTGGGGGGACGTTTGGATCAACATCAACAAAGTAAAACAGGAAAAGAGCAGGAGAAGTAGGGGGACTTCAAAATAAAAGCCTGCTTTATAGAATGTGGAATCTCATTCTCTCTCAAATTTTCTTCAGTTTTCATCCGTCAACATGTGTGCCAACACACACACACACACACACACACACACACACACAGCAGTAATTCTACATCTTAAGCGTTAATCCTTGTTGCACAGCTTATTGCGTAACGAGTTGATAGCGTTGCTGTTTAGACGCAGGTTCAAATCCCCTCCCAACGGCTCGCTGCTGAGCAAGGCAGGTTATTGGAGGAAACTGGGAACAGAAGAGTTTCACCATTTATCTCATGGGAGTTCATTTTATGCATTTATTTTCATACCGATATGTGTGCATCAATGCTGAGACATACATACATATACAGTATATGTATATATAAAATTATATTACTTATTAATATTATATTTAAATAATTATAATGATATAAATAATATAATTAAATATAATTATTAATTATAAATATATAATATATTACTTATACTCAATACTACATTTGTCATAAATTCTGTTTGATTCTCATAACTGATTTCAACATCTACATTCTTTTATTATCATTTGACAGATTCAGAGCAAATAAATACAATTTTACTCATAACAACAATAATAATAATGTCTTTCACATCAAATCTGACACATTTAAATATTTATTATGCATTCATCGTTTTTTTGTCTTGAAACTACATAATTATTATGACACACAGATTAATTTGTCAAATATAATATTTTTGGTTTTGAACATTAACATCAGACAGAAGCACGTAAAAAGCTATTTTCTTGTTTACCTGAAATATTTTTTAGCATTTAGCAAACTGTTACCTTTCTGATTCTACGTCTTCAATCTCTATTCATAATAATAATCACCATAATAAATGTGAATATTTCTCACCGTACATGAAGACGACTCCTTCAGCTCACATCCACACTGTCACCTTGATCACACACACACACACACACACACACACAGCTGTTTAATCCTCTGCACACGCACACCGCGGCCCCCGACCTGCATTCAAAAGCTTGTATCTCCACATTCTGATTAAATTTCAGAATAAAAGACATTCAAGGTTTCATGTTTGTTGCTAAACCGGAATAATAATACGGACGGGTATTAATCGTGTGTGTGTGTGTGTGTGTGTGTGAGATCCAGGCCATGTGCAGCAGCTCAGCTCTCTATAATCTGCTCTGGATTTATTTATCATTCCAGCAGAAATATCAGGAAGCAGCCGACTCTTGTGTGTACTACACACAGTACAAGTACTAGTAATTCTGCAGGATGTGGACATCAGGATGGAGTAGTACTAGGATGTTGGTGTTTGTTCCTTGCGTTTACCTTTTTATTTACGTCATCATGGGGTCCGACACTACCAAGGGAACTATCCGGCCCAGTACCACTAAGCAGTACCAGCAGTAGTATTATTGGCAGTAGCAGTACCAGTTACCTCCAGGCGTCTGATGGTCCAGCACCGAGCAGCAGTCCAGCAGCAGCCTCCGAGGAGCCTGGGATACGGTCGAGGCAGCGACGGCCCTCTGCAGCGACATCCCGCTGGGCATGCTGGGTAAGGTGGGCATGCTGGGTAAAGTGGGCATGCTGGGTAAAATGGGCAAGGGCATGGTGATGCCTGTGACTGAGAAGCAGAGAAACAGGACTGAAGTGAAAATTCACACATTCCATCACATCTGAACTCCTCCCCGAAGTACTACTGGGAGGTACAAGTACTTAAGTACTTACAGGCTCTTAGAGTACACATGCAAGTACTTAGCACTCTGCACAACAAGTACTTATCATTTGTTTCTGCTGTTTCTAAATCAAGAAAAGCACAAAATATTTAGAAGTGAGCAGTACCACTGAGTAAATACTGCAATACAAGAACACAAGTACTAACAACACAGGCTCCAGTTAGGAGTTAGTGAAGTTAGACAAAGTTTACAGATACTGAGGTACACAGACAGAGTAGTCCTACCTGCTGGTCTCCGTACTGAGGTACAAGTACACAGAGTCTCCGTGTTCTCTCCCGTCGTTTCCCTCCAGCGAGCAACACAGCTGTATGTTTTATGTAACATCTGGCACCCGCAGTGCAGCAGCTCTGATCAGTGATCAATACAAGTGATCGATCGGCTGCAGAGTCGTTCACACACTCCCCTCACATCACAGATCACATGGAACACAGAACACGCTGTACTGATGGAGTACTTGTATTTTATTTTCTACACTAAAATGAGGCCATTTGACAGAGTGCTGCTGAGGAGCTCCCCCTGGTGGTCCAGCCTGGGACTGCAACAGCAAGTCAACACTCAAGTTGAGAGAAGTGACCCTTTAAGACAGACCAAAGTCATGTGATGACCTGAAAGACAGGAAGTGTTGTGGCGTTTCAGGACGCACAAGGATCTCTGACAGACCTGAAGCTAAAACCAGGAGTTCAGATCCAGGAGTCCAGATCGAGGAAACCATGTCCAGGAGTCCAGATCCAGGACCTACAGGTCCAGGAGTCCAGAGGGACGATCCGTCACAGTGGCGGCTCCAAAGACGACGCCATGGCGTTGATAGGGTCAAAGGTCATCAGCCCGTTTTGCTGACCCTGCTACAAACAAGCCTCCAAGCTCTGCCTCTAGCTCTGGCAGGTGGGCGGGGCCAATGGTGTCACCCAGCCTCCTCCACCACGGCAGCCTGCTCGCCTGCAGCATTGCATTGTGGGCGTCACGGGCGCAGGCAGCGACGGAGCCTGACAGGCTCAGGAGGGAGTCGGCGTCTGTTGTTCGTGGCAACGGAAAGGGGCGGGGCATCTGTGGGGGGAGACGGAGATGGGGGAGAGTTGTGATGTGTGTGTGTGTATATATGTGTGTATATGTGTGTGTGTGTGTGTATATATGTGTGTGTGTGTGTGTGTGTGACCTCGGAGCAGCTCCAGCTGCGTGTGTGTGTAAGCCAGCAGCCCCGCCTCCCTCTGCTCCTCCCTCCTGCGAGCGTCTCCTCTCTGCAGCTCCTCCTGCAGCAGCAGCTGCACCTCCTGGTGGAGCCGCTCTGCATCCTGACGAACACGAGGACCGACTACATGCACACACACACACACACACACACACACACACACACACACACACACCATGGGTAAGACGTGTGACGTCTGTGGAAGAGGACATGTGACGTTCCTCAGAGTCTTACAGGATGCAGGGAGACCTCCTCCTCCACCTGTCTCTGCAGCTCCACCCTCCGGCTGTCCGTCAAGCCGCTCCGGCCAATCCAGAAAGTGGTGGGCGGGTCCCTCGCGACTCGCCGTTTATGCAGAAAGCGACGCACCTGGAGGAGAGAGAGAGGAGGAGTCTGGGTGAGCCAGGTAGAGTCAACAGTGACGGTTGTCATGGAGACCAACGTGTGTGTGTGTGTGTGTGTGTACCGCTCTCTGCAGCGTCCTGGCGGCCTGCAGCTGTGTGTGTGTGTTTGCGTGTCCCCGTGGTGTGTTGCCGTTGTAGCGGCGTCTCTCTCTGAAGCCTCTCCAGATGCTCTGGATGAGCACGGCCGCCCGCAACTCACACTGCTGCAGGTAGACCTGCACCTTGTCTACACACACACACACACACACACACACACAATTCAGTTAAGATGCTCGTAGAATTGTAGAGTTTGGCAGTTGGGAGAAACGTGTGTGTGTGTGTGTGTGTGTGTACCAGCAGGAAGTAGCTGCAGCAGTTGTCTCTGTTTCTGGTGGAACTCCCTCCTGGCCTGCTGACGCCTCACACACACCTAAAACACACACACATACACACACACTACTAGAGTACTGGTATTCATAGGTTCAGGATCAGACTGCAGTTTTCCTCACCTGGTACTTTAGCTCCTCCTCCCACTGAAGCTCCGCCTCCTCCTGCTGCTGCTGCCTCCTCCGAGCCCTGGGACATGAACATTGATCAATCACTGATCACGAGTCGCCTGATCAATGAGTCCTGATGGATCACCTGTATCTCCTCTGCAGGGAGCCGACCCCTCTCTTCAGGCTCTTCACCCTCCGCCTGGTCCGGTATGACCTCCAGGCCGCCTGGATCACACACGCTGCCCGCACACGCTCAGTACACACCTACAGGGAGGGGCGGGGCCAGACCGACGAGGAGAGCAGGAGGCAGGTGGGAGGAAACAGACAAGCTGTTTAGTGAGTGATCAGCTGATCTGATGGGACAGACAGACAGGAGGACAGACAGACCTCGGGGTTACTTCCTGTGTCAGATTGGATGAGTCCGATCAGCTGATCCACGTCCTTGTCGAAGCCCCGCCCTCTCCAGTCTTTGTCCAATAGGCTGTCAAGGCCTGCAGAGAGGGGGTGTATAATTACTCCACCCTTTCTAATACAATCAACACATCATGTGACCTCTGACCTCTGAAGCCGAGGAGGAGGGGCTGGACCCGGGGCTCCTGCTGATTGGCCATGAGGAGGATTAATCTGACAGAGGCTCCGCCCACCGAAGATTCAGCGCTGACGGCCAATTGGCCAACGAGCTCGTTGAGCAACAACAGGATCAAGTCATCGCTCAACCCAGACAGGAAGTCCCTGGAGGGGAGGGAGGGAGAGAGGGGGGAGAGGGAGGAATAGTACTTTACCCACTGCCTGAAATAATAGAGAGAATAATAATAGTGTGTGTGTGAGTGTGTGTTACCTGCTCTGGGTGCAGGTGTGAGTCCACATCTGCACACAGAGCAGAGAGACGCTGACGTCATCACACATCTGGATCTGCTCATAGTGGACGGAGCTGAGGACTGGAGACGGGAGACGCAGTGAGACAGGAGAAGCGGTGAGACAGACCAGATCGGTTCCTACTAATCCTGATCCCCGATCAGTCTACTGGAGCCCCCAAAACCTGATCAGGGATCAATAAGCAGCAGGAGAGAGAGAGAGAGAGACTGACCCTGGCTTGTGAGATGAGTGTGAGATCTGAGCAACCAGGCGACTGAATCCATCACCTTCCTGAAGAGAGACATGCCCTGAGAGAGAGACAGACAGACAGCTTGACTTCAACACTAAACGTACAAAAGGGAATTCTGCATCGACAGGAAGACGATGGGAGGATGCATCACCTCGTCCCGCCTGATCAGCTGACTGGCCAATGAGAGGAGCCCGTCCATGACTGATGGAAGGAAGAGCCTATTAAAAGCCTGTGCATGTTCCCCAGGCTCCACCCCACCACAGCAGGAACTAGACAGGTACACAGACAGACAGGTGTGTTGATGTCATTTTTTATATACTTTTATATCTTCACATTTAAAATAAATCCAACCAGTGGGGATCAAGTATTTTTCAAATACCTTCTAAGAAACATTTATTACACATCTGTAGGAATCTTCATAATCATATGACTTAAATGCACGGTGAGTGAAGGAGTGAAGGGCACAGAGAATCCTCGGGCACCTGGTGAGCTGGGCGAGTGTGGCCGAGGCGCCCCAGTTGCCCCACGGCCTTCTGGGATCCGGAGCGAGGAGGGCGACGCAGTGACTCAGGACGCCACGCAGATACAGCTGAGACTTCACGCCGGTCAACACACGGCTGTCTGTGTGCAGCGCCGCCGTCTTCAGCACCTCTGGCAGGCAGCAGAGAGACAGGCATGAGTGTAATCATGGATGTGTGTCCCATTCTATAGGACCGGTGGACAGACAGACAGACAGACATGCTGCTGGTTGTCTCACTGTTTAAGCTGCTGTTTAGCAGGCTGACTTTCTGCTCCGGGGTCAGGTCTTCCTCCTCCAGCTGCCTCTTCAGCACCGACACCACAGCCCAGCCCTCCTCTTCCTCCTCCTCCAGCTCCATCCTTTGGACACAAACACTTTAAAACACCACACACCAGACTCCATTCACAAATTACACAATTTAAGCTACAGCATCCATACGTTTCCCCTCTATGAACATGACACACACCAGACTCCATTCACAAAGTACACAATTTAAGCTACAGCATCCATACGTTTCCCCTCTATGAACATGACACACACCAGACTCCATTCACAAAGTACACAATTTAAGCTACAGCATCCATACGTTGTGTGCAGCAAACCGTTCATCACTTCCGGACCGTCTCTCTCTCTGTGCCGGTGTGTTTGTGCGCGTTCACCGCACCTCTCAATAATCGGTCGCGTCACAGATTTCGGCGAACCACCTGTTAGCATTAGCATACCTGTGTACTCGGAGCTAGCTTTGTTCAACGCCGTTCTAGCTAACGCGGCTAACCGTGAGTCAACAGTAGCCGGAGCGACGCCGCGACGTTAACCATGTAAACGACCCTCACGCGGACTCGGTGGCGCCGCCGCGTTGATTTGAAAACGTCACAGAGGTCGGGAAATTACGTTTTCGAGCTGGGCGCCGTTAGCACGGTTAGTTTGTCAGCCCTGCTGTTTCTACGGCAACGTGACGTCATCACGCTGCCGCGCCGCTTCGCTCTGCACCAAAGTGCAGCGACTCAACGTTGAAGACCAAACTACATTAATGATTCACATAAACACATTACATAATTTACACGCTCGCTTCTTGTTTGTCTTTCAGTGAGTCTGTTTGTTTTTAATCCAGGGAAACACAGTCTTACAGGCTGCTGTGTGGCAGTTTGGCCTCTAGGTGGCGCTGTTGATTCAAACATTCGTTCAGTCAGCTTGTTTGCACTGCTTTGGTTTTTATTTTTTTGTGGGATTTAGATCTATTTACACCTATGATCACAATAATTATAAACATGATAATTAACTGTTTATTCTTTGTTTATTTCATGATTTGTTATTATTAAACAATAAACAATACAATAAGCATAATAAATCAAATAAACATCAATAATAACAAAAACGACAACAATATGATAATAAATAACAACAATGACAACAATATAACAACATTCACAAATAATACATAATTAGGAATTAACAAAAAATAAAGAAGCAATATCATAAGAAGAAGAATATTCAACAATCGGAGGGAGAACATGACGTCAGAGTCCGTTCCTTTAACGGGACCGTGGTTGAAGCAGCGGCACCGACCGACCGGAGCAGTCCCGTTAGTAGTAACGGTGTGTGTGTGTGTCGGTGCAGCAGCTGCTGCAGCCCTCGTGCACAGCGCCCCCCAGCCCCTCCCCCCGGTGCGCCTGCGTGCTGAGACGCACCGAGCGACCGACCGTCCGCTGCATGGACCGGCAGGAGGACGGAGACACACCGGGGCCGGTGTGAACCTCACGGGGACTGCGGGCGGCGACGGTGACGTGATATGATGCCGCGCGGGATCACGGTAACGTAAGAAGACCAGCAGCAGCAGCAGCAGCAGCAGCGGAGGAGGAGGAGGACCGTCGAGGCTCCGCCGAGGAGGATGCAGCACTGACGGACTGATCCGGTACCGGGAGGAGAGGGGGGGACACATCCGTACGTCCGACGGGGACCCGGGATCCTGGACCGACCCGATCTGATGTAAACCCGCGGGGATGGACGGGTAGGCAGGGAGGAGGCGCGAGGAGCGGAGCGACCGACGGTACATAACGGAGGAGAGCGCGCGAGGAAGAGGAGGAGGAGGAGGCGCCAGGCAGAGGAGCAGCGCGAGGAGGAGGAGGAAGGAGGATGAATTCGGTCGATGGAGGAGGAGAAGCGGGCCCGGAAGGCCTGGCGACGGCAGGTAGGGTGTGTGTGTGTGTGTGTGTGTGTGTGTAGTGGGAGCTGCTGTCGCCATGATGCCTCCACATCCGCCCATTGACTCAGAGTGTGTGTGTATGTATGTAGTGTGTGTGTGTGTGTGTGTGCTGGGGGTGGAGGGTCCTACCAAGGAGGATTGTGGGAAGGCCTGTTTGGTTGTTAGTGTGTGTGTGTGTGTGTGATGTCATATGTACTAATATGGCTTTGATGTCACACATAATCTGTGGTCACTTGACACTTTCATGTTCCATTCAAGTACTCGTAGTACTGGAAATACAAGTACGAGTATGTGTCGTATTAATACACTGTGATCACCCACAAAATGCTGGCCTCTGATTGGCTGCCAGCCTTCAATTAAGATGTACATGTGAGTTACCTCACCAGATTAAGGAAAGGTGTTCAACCTGCAGGTAACCATAGCAACAGCACTGACACTTCATGCCAAGGTTCCTGGTTAAACGTAACGATCTGATTGGTGGTCTGACCCTCCACAATAAAATATCTGAGTGGTTCAAGTTGCAAACCAAATCACCAGCGGGCTTTTACTGTGAAGAAGCTGGTAGATGTTGAGGCTTTTCATCTGGAGCTATTTTAGGCTTTTCAAAGACTGTGTGTGTGTGTGTGTGAGAGAGAGAGAGAAGGAGAGACAGCCAGCTTCATCACAATGGACATCCCGTCTCTGGTTCTGGTCCAGGATCAGTCAAGTAGACAGCTGATGGAGAATCAGTCCCTGGAAAGTAGTGACTGGAGTCTGTGGTGGGCTCGCTGGACCCAGACCACCAGGAAGTCTCAAGAGCCTGCTGGCTGCTCTCAGACCACTATAGAACTTAACAGGAGGTCTACCCTCGCTTCGCACAAGTCTATGGGAGTCTCACAGTCCGACAGGCCCCCCCATTGGTCCATTCTTGTGCATACTTCAGGGTTAAGAGGTGTTCAGGTACAAAGTGCAGCACTTTACCAGCAGAGACCGGGCTTCCCGCCCTGCATGCACTTTTGCAGCAAAGAACTCCAGTTCCAGTGAGTGAAACATAGTGGCTCATTAAATAGTTTCCATATTTAATAAGCATCGTGTGCTTTTCATGCGAAGCAGCTGGAGGGCTTTTACTTTGAAGGGGCCACAGGGCTTTTACTTTGAAACAGCTGGGAATCTTTTCATGTCAAAAATCTAGACGGGCAATACCTTTATCTATGTCGTTTCTGATTTATTTTTAGCAGTAAAATGATGAATAATTGACTTTGGCACAGTTGAAAGGGACTTGGAGGACTCGGTAGGACCTGGTTTTCCTCCAGCTGGTTTTTATTGTTACCCCATGATGAGTTGAAGGTCATGCTGCCCAGGAGCATTCTGGAGTTCTGACCCATTTATGTGTAGCGTTGGATGTTAAAAAAACGGGTCGTAGACCAGCATCCTCCGGTAATCCGGATCAGATCGTCAATCTGGATCTGAACTGTCAATGTGGGCTTTGAGGAGATGGATCGGTCCACAGGGAGGACTCGAGGACACTAATGAAGGAGAAAGAGGACTCGGTCAGGATGTGGTCTAGGTTCCCTTTCATCTCCTCCCTGATTTTGGGTTCTCTCTCTCTCTCGGAGGGTTAGAGACGTTCAATGCCCTCAGTGTGTGTGTGTGTGTGTGTTGGATTAGCTTCTTCCCGCTGTGCAGGATGATCCACCACACACTCTTTCAGTCAGATTTTAAATTGAAACGTCCATCAGCTGCTCTCCCTGAAGCCCGATTGGTTGGTTTTGGTGGAGGGGGTTGAGCCAGTTTCAGAGGCTTTCCAAATGCGAGTCAGAGGTAGTAACACCGGGGGGCCAACAGAGGGAGCTGGGGGGGTTGAAGTTAACAGCTGATAGCAGTATTACTACTGAGGCTGAGGCTCAGGTACTTGTACTCCTCTCAGGTTCTGGTGACGCAGAATGTGTTCGGGCGGTCGACGTCCTGACGGTGCTCCGGGAGAAAGTGGCCTTCGTGTCAGGTAAGACCCGCACCTGCTGACCTGAACCCGGTTCTGGTCCCTGTGGGACCCGGTTTAACGGACTGTACCTTTCAGGTGGGCGGGACAAACGTGGCGGACCAATCCTCACCTTCCCTGCCAGGACCAATCACGATCGAATAAAACAGGAAGACCTCAGCCAATTGGTCACCTACCTGGCGACCGTACCCAGGTATCAGCCACTTTGTCTGTCTGTCTACCTGTCGGCCTCACCACCTGTCTCTTCCTTGGCCTGTCTCCCTCTACACCCCCATCTGTCTCTTGGAAAGGTCTCACACTGTAGCAGGACAGCGTTTCATTAACTCCTCCCTGTCTCTTCCTCGGCCTGTCTCCCCCTTCACTCCTCTCGTCTTCCTGCCTGCCTGCCTGTCTGTCTGCCAGCGAGGACGTGCGTGCCCGGGGCTTCACGGTGGTGGTGGACATGCGCGGCAGTAAGTGGGACAGCGTGAAGCCGGTTCTCCGGACGCTGCAGGAGTCCTTCTCCTCCAACATCCACACGGCGCTTCTCATCAAACCAGACACCTTCTGGCAGAAACACAAGACCAACCTGGGCAGCGCCAAGCTCAGCTTCGAGGTACTCCCAAATACTACTCCTGCAGTAGTCTGGCCATGCTCACACCAAAGCACTACTACAATTGACTTCTATGATTTTGTCCTTTGTATTATTTCCATGTTAATGGGGCCAAGTAATGACTGAAGTATCGCTGCTGCTAAATGAACATACCCGTCTATCTCTTCAGACCAGCCTGGTGTCGGTGGAGGGCCTGTCCCGGCTCGTTGACCCCTCCCAGCTGACCTCTGACCTTGGTGGCTCGTTAGAGTACGACCACGTGGAATGGACCGAGCTGCGTTTGGGTCTGGAGGAGTTCACGGGGGCCGCCACCCAGCTGCTGGCCCAGCTGGAGCAGCTGGAGGCCGGGCTGAACCGCATCCCGGAGCCCCAGGATGTGGACGAGGCCCGCAAGTGAGTCTGTGATTAAGTGTTTAAGAACTTGATATATTCAGTAAGCATGAAGTTTATGGAAGACTTCCTTTCATCTCCAGACTGCTGGAGGAACATGGCCGCCTCCGTAACACCATCGCTACAGCACCGGTCGACTCCCTGGAGCGAGAGGGGCAGAGCTTGCTCCAGCGCATGCGCCTAGGCCCCACCCATGGTGACTCCTCCAACGAAGGCGGCGGCGGCGGTAGCCACGGCAGCTGGCTGTCGGGCGGAGCGGACTTCCAGAGCGTCGCGCCAAAGGTTTCGTCTCTGCTGGACCGACTGCAGGCAGCTCGCGGTCACCTGCTGCAGAGCTGGAGCGACCGGAAGCTGCACCTGGACCAGGCGCTGCAGCTGCACCTGTTTGAGCAGGACGCCACCAAGGTGAGATCAACAAGTACGGTCACTCAAGGACTTACCTGATCACTAAAGTACTACCAGAGATCACAAGTACTCTTTCTGTCCAGATGTCGGAATGGATCGCTCACAGTAAAGATCTGTTCGTTCAGAGTCTGGCGGAGGTCGGGCAGAACCACCAGCACTCCCTGGACCTCCAGACCCAACACCAGCACTTCACCGCCAACTGCATGGTTCGTGTTGATGTGTGTGTTTGTTTGTCTGTGTGTGTGTGTGACACCTCCCTAACAACGGTCTCCATGCAGAACGGCAGCGTAAACGTGGACAGCGTGGTTACCGTGGCGGCGAGGCTGGCAGAGGCCGGTCACTATGGGGCAGAGCGTATCGCCTCAGTGTCGTCGCGGTTACAGGAGGACTGGAAGTCCCTGACGACGGCGCTGGAGGAGCGCAGCAACACGCTCGCCATGGCGACCGGCTTCCACCAGGGGGCAGAGCAGGTGATTATACATCGTGCATGCACGTCTACCTGCATTTCGCCTGTCTCACTCCCAGTTTTTCGGTGTCCACCTGTCTACCTGTCTCACCTCCAACCTTTGCACCAGTCTATATCCACTACACCTGTCCACATTTGGTCTCTACCAAATGTCTTACCACCTTTTGACCTACCTGTGAATGTCTACCTTACTTTTAGCCTTCTACCTGTCTGTGGTTCTGTGTGTCTACCTGTCTACTGTACCTGCCTGTCTCTCTACCTGTCTGTCCAGTTTGTGCTACGAGTGGAGGGTTGGGTTCAGGCGTGCTCTGAAGGGCCGTTGCCGTTGGCGACAGCAGAGCTGGAAGCTGCGACAAAGAAACACCAGGAACTGAACGAGGAGATCTCTGCGAACTACACACAGGTACCTGTCTGTGTGTCCACATACCTGTCTGTCAGCATACCTGTCCATCTCTCTCACCACCTGTCTGTCCACACAAATTGCATACGTGTCTGTCCGCTTATGGGACTGACCACCTGTCTCTCTGCAGGTCAGTGAGAGTGGTAAAGCCCTACTGGACCTTCTCCAGCGCTGCCCGGCAACGGACTCTGACGATTCGGCGACCAAACCGGACTTCACTGCTGCTGCGCACGGCATCGTGGGAGTTCTGCACCAGGTCATGCAGGTACGTTTCACGTCAATGTGTCTCACATGTGACTGACAGACAGTCAGGTGGACTCACGTGAAGTTGTGTTTTTCCTTTGCAGGGTCACCATGAGGTGGAGGGGGCGTGGCAGCACCGTAAGCTCCGCCTCCACCAGCGTCTGCAGCTGTGTGTGTTTCAACAGGATGTTAGACAGGTACGAAAGATCCAGATCCAGACTGATACCCCCTTCACACCGCCTTAAATCAGAGTGCATTTGTCTTTCCCACCAAAACAACCGTCTGTCTGTGTCTCAGGTCTTGGACTGGGTGGAGCAGCACGGTGAGGTTTTCCTGAACAAACACAGCGGCGTCGGGAAGTCTTTGCACCGAGCACGAGCCCTGCAGAAACGCCACGACGACTTCCAGCAGGTGGCACAGGTAAACACATAAACCAGGCTTAGACCGGGATTAACTGAACCGCGCTTGTCGAACCTGGTATTCAGAAGGAACGATGCGGATTCCGTCCAGGTGAAACGGTAGACAAACTCTCTACCCTGGCAGGGTTGCATGAGGAGTCGTGGGACCAGTCAACCAGTCTACATGTGTTTTGTGGGTTTGGCTTTCGACCGTGTCCCCCGGGCTATCTTGTGGGGGGGTACTGACGGAATATGGGGTACCGGGGCCGTGGTTATGAGCCATAATGTCCTTGTATGAACAAAGTACGAGTTGTGTCCCCATTCTCAACGTTAAGTTAAGCTTGTTCTTGGTGGGTGTTGGACTCCCCCAAGGTTGTCCCTCGTCTCCGATCCTGTTCGTGATATTCCTGGACAGGATCTGAAGGCGCAGCCAAGGTGAGGAGTGTGGGGACCTAAGGGTTGCATCCCTGCAATTTGCAGAAGATGTAGTTCTGTTGGCTCTCAATTTACCGTTCAATTTCTGGCCCGACCCTCACCTATGGTCATGAGCTTTGGCGTAGTGACCGAAAGAACGAGATCGCAGATACAAGTGGCCGAGATGCGTTTCCTCCAAAGGGTGGCTGAGCTCAGCCTTAGAGATTGGGTGAGGAGCTCAGTCATCAAGGAGGAGCTCGGAGTCAAGCTGCTGCTCCTTCGCATCAGAAGGATCCAGCTGAGGTGGTTCGGGCATGTCATTAGGATGCCTCCTGGACGCCTCCCTTGGGTGGTTTTCTGGGCACGTCCAACTGGGCGTAGACCCGGGGCAGACCCAGGACCCACTGAAAGGATTATACTGTATATCCTGGCTGGCATGGGAGTACCTTAAATCGGGACAAACTAAACCACACTGTGTGTGTGTGTGATTGTGTGTCAGAACACTTACACCAATGCAGAGAAGCTTCTGGAAGCAGCAGACCAGCTGGCTCAGTCAGGGGAGTGTGAGGAGGAGGAGATCTACCAGGCATCCAGAGACCTGGAGCTCCGCATGCAGGTAACCGTCACCGACATGCCGCAGATGCATCGAAATCAAGCTTTTATTGTGACGAGCGGCAACAGGAAGTCTGTGTGTGATGTTGATGCGTGTGTTGTAGGCGTTCATCCAGAGAGTGGAACAGAGGAAGCTGCTGCTGGACCTCGCTGTGTCCTTCTACACACACACTAAGGAGGTAAACACACATGCACACGCATTTATACACACGGTATACATACTGTTCTATAGAGTACTTTGGTGTTTGCAGTACTTATGTGGGTTGTGGTCTACCTCCAGCTCTCCGTGTGGATGGATGGCCTCCAGAAGCAGCTCTCCTCCGACCTCTGCGTTTGTCCCGACACCGTCGAGGCCCTTCAGGCTCTGATCGGCCAGCAGCAGCAGCAGCAGGCCAACACACAGGTGACCCGCCGACCTTTGACCCCTGAGCCTAGCCCAGCCATGACGACTTAACCCCCTAGCCTGACCTCTGACCCCTCCTCACCCTCACACTAACCCCCTAACTCTAACCCTGACCTACAGGAAGCTGCAATGAGTGTCATCCGGGAAGGAGAAGACCTCATCCTGCAACTCAGGTACACGCCGAGTGTGGGTGCGTTTGAGTCATATCTCAGCACTGCGCGGGTGGCGTTTACAGAACACGCGTGGAGCTGGTGTATGCAACTGTTGGGGGTGTGTTGGTTGTTTTAGGTTCGCAACACCACTGGGGTTTGTTTGTTTTCGGCCTCAAAGCAGCTCTGTGGCCCACGTGATGTATGTGTTCTCTATGAGTGCATTTATTTTCTAGTTTGGGTGCATTTGTTTTGTAGTTTGGGTGTGCTTGTTTTCTACTTTGGGTGCAGTTTGTGGGTACACTTGTCTTTTTTTGTAAAAAAAAATTCTGAAAGTGAATTTGAACACTTTCAGATTTGTGTTTCCTCTGTGGGTGCGTTCATTTTCAGGTTTGGATAACACCTACGCGTTTGTTTCACTGCTTAGGGGGAGTCTGCGTGGTCTTTGGTGTGATATTAAAACCCTGCTGGTGCATTTGTTTCTAGTTTAGGAAGATCACGACAACTCTGTTGTTCTCTGGTTGGATGAACCGTTCTGGGTGCGTTTGTTTCAGGCCTCAGGGCAGCTCGGTGGCACACGTGGAGACAGTGCTGCAGCAGCTGGAGGAGTCTCACGTTCAGCTGGAGGAACTCTTCCACCAGAGGAAGATCCGATTGGATGTTTACCTGCAGCTCCGCATCCTGCAGCAGTGCACCCTGGAGGTACTTTGTTTATCATTTCCAGATAATAAATAACAGCTACGTCACAGCGCCCTCCACTGGGTCACAGGTGCATTCCCTATATATGCATTTCCTAGGTAACGGGGGAAATGGACGCCTGGAAGCAAGACCTTCAGAAACAGTCCCAGGACTTCTCTGCGGAGAAGCTAGCATCGCCGCGGCTAGCCGATGCTAACCAGGACAAGGTGTCTCTGGGCCAGTCCCGGCTGGTGGAGGCTAGCCCCGAGGTGCTAACGCTAGCGCAGCAGCGCATCCACAGGTAAACGCCGGAGTGATGACACGATCCTGACTCATCAAAAAACAAATCCATGTCAGTGCTCTGATGATTGATCAACTGGCTGATTGATCTGCAGGCACATGGAGCGAAGGCTGGCTATGAACAACATGATCTACGAGGTCATCCAGCAAGGTCACGACCTTCAACAGTACATCACTGAGGTCCAGGCGTCGGGTGAGAGTCACGCCGTCACCGTATCTGGACCTTCAGGGCCGCTTATGGCCTTTAAGGGATGGAAAAGAGCCATTTAATGGGTTCCAGGGGTCCTTGGGGTTCTTAAGGGCTCCACATGGGGTTCTGTTATCCTTGAGGAGGTTCTTAAGGTATCTGTATTGACTTCCAGTGTTCCTCGAGGTTCCAGGAGGTTTTTGTGCTTGCTCTGGTGGTCCAAATGGGCTTTGAATGGGTGTCCGTGGAGGGTTTCCAGAGTCTGCTTCACTGGACAGTCTGGAGGAGGGGAGGAGATCCATTATTCACTAAAGGGGTCATGTGGTCTTTGAAGTGTTCCAGCTTTTTTGGATCCTCGTTAAAGGCTTGCAGCGATGCTTCAGAGGGTTTTCCTGGCAGAGGAGGGTCCGGGGGTCTCTGACGGGCACCAAAACGTCAGTTCACGATTCAGACGTTGCTCATTTTAAATAGAGATTCTTTAAATAGAACAGAAGCAGATCCAGTCTGACCAGTTCAGCATCCTTCTGATGATACTGGGGGGCAGAGAGCAGAGTGGGGGAGGGGGAAAAGGGGGACGAGGTTGCCATGGAAACTGCTCTCTGAAGCACACAGCTGGTCCCCATGGAAACCGGGGTATTGAATTTGCCATGGAGACACACACACACACACGCACACACGCACACACAGAGAGTTGTCCTACCACACTTGTGGGGACCAAGACAGGCAAAATGAAGGTCGCGCGTGTGTGTGTGTGTGGCAGGTATCGAGCTGGCGGAGGCAGAGGGGGGTCTCTCCTCTCAGGTGGACGAGCTGCAGCGCCTCCTGCAGGACAAACAGAAGGAGCTGCAGCAGATTGCAGATCACACACACACACACCTGGAGCAGAACCTACAGCTGAGACACCTGCAGAGCCAGGTCAAGCAGGTAACACACACACACCTGCAGAGCCAAGACAGGTCACAGAGGTGAGACAGGTAGGCCTGGTCTGCAGTGGGATCACGTCCACCTGTCTGTCTGTGTTTCAGGTGCTGGGCTGGATCTCAGAGGGGGAGGTCATGCTGTCGTCCTGCATGTTGAACTCCAGCTGTCTGTCTGAAGCCGAGCAGCTGCAGAGGGAACACGAGCGCCTCCAGCAGGCCATAGAGGTTACTGCACACACACACACACACACACAAAATACCATTAATCCCAACCAGACTGTGAGACAGGTCTGACCGTCTGTCTCTCCAGGCTCTGCTCCACGCCGACTCCCTGCAGAGGACCCACCAGGTGGCTCTTGCTCTGCAGCAGAGAGCCGAGCTGCTGGTCAGGTGAGTCCTGATGGTGGATTCCTGATGCTGGTTCCAGATGCTGGTCTGGACCAGAACAGTACAGTGCTGTTTGTCTTTATGCTAAGCTAGGCTAACCAGGTTCTGTCTCTAAATGTTGGACCATTCCTTCAGCTCATTAGCTGCCCACACCATGTGACCTCTGACCCCCCCCCCCCCCCTCAGGTCAGGCCACTATGACCCGGATGCAGTGAGGTCTTGTGCCCAAACGGTGGCGCTGCACTGGCAGACTCTGATGTTGAGGATTGAAGACCGGCTGAAACTGGTCAACGCCTCTGCAGCCTTCTACAGGACCTCCCAGCAGGTATCACCGTATACCCGTCGGTCTGTCTGTTCTACCTGCCTCTACTACTTGTCTGTATGTTCCATCTGTCTACCTACCTGTCCAGGTGTGTGGAGTGCTGGAGAGTCTAGAGCAGGAGTACCGACGGGAGGAGGACTGGTGCGGAGGCGGAGACAGGCAGCCGGAGCTCCTCCTCCCGCTGGTCAGCAAACACATGGAGCAGAAGGAGGCGTTCCTTAAGGTGACGGAGCATCGCTATTGGCTGACCATCAATAACACACAACTATCATAATCTCCCAATGGGTCCCTAACAGTCTTGTTTCCATGGCGACAGGCCTGCACCCTGGCCCGACGGAATGCCGAAGTGTTCCTCAAGTACATCCACCGCAACAGCGTCACCATGGCGAACATCTCGGGCCACAGCGTGGCGGGGGTCACCGAGGTCACGGGGCACTCCAGGGTGCCAGAGCAGCAGGTCAAAGGTGAAGCGTCCTTTCCTGTGAAAGTACAGTGGAGGCTGTGGGGAGCCCTGAGGCACCCCTCGGTTAATTGGTCTGAGCAGTGAAGTGATCCGGGTGTGTTTGTGTGGCTGCAGGGATCCTCAGTGAGCTGCTCCAGAGGGAAAACAGAGTTCTGCACTTCTGGACTTTGAAGAAACGGAGACTGGATCAGTGCCAGCAGTACCTGATGTTCCAGAGCCACACCCAGCAGGTCCGCCGCCAGCGCCTCACCACTCAGAGACTTTTTACAGCGATACATCATTAATTTAATTTGTTATTTTGGAGGATTGTTATTTTACTTAAGTAAATAGCAAGTATCAGCAGTACTACAAGATAAGCAGTGTTTTATGTTTTACATATATTAATCTAGACCCATACTTTAAAATGGATTTATAGGGTTGCAAGTATCTCTTGGTTGCAGTAGAATGTGAAATGCATGAAGGGGACACGTGTCCCAGAGGTTTTTGTAAAATATTTTCTTCCTTTTTTGGTTGCAGGCTCTTGATTGGCTGCAGCAGTCAGGTGACCACTACCTGGCCACGCACACGTCGCCGGGCGCAAACGTGGCTGAAACGCAAGAACTGCTGAACCAACACAGAGAGTTCTGCGTGTCGGCCAAGGTGACAAGATATATATATATATATATGTATAAATACACATATATGGTGCTGGTGAATTTGTTTGTAAATGCAGTTAAACTACAAATACCTCGACCCGTCTGTCCTCTCAGCACACACAGGAAAAGGTCCACCTGCTGATCCAGCTGGCTGAGAGCATGCTGGCGAAAGGCCACGCCCACCGCACTGAGCTCCGCCGCTGTGTCGCAACCGTGGACAAGCGATATCGCGACTTCACCGTCAGGATGGGACAATACCGCCACCTGCTGGAGACGGCACTGGGAGGCTGCTCGCAGGTGAAAACAAGCAAAATGGAAATAAAATACAGATCCTACAAAATACTCATTGTGTGTACAGAAGTATTTTGCATGTAAAGTGAGCGTTCTCTATGGTGTCCCTGTCAGGACAACAAGGACCTGGAGCTGGAGCTGATCCCCAACAGTCTGTCCGACTCTGACCCCGAGGTCAACCTGTCCGACCCGAGTCACCAGGTCAGCGACGAGAAGAGACGCTCAGCGCGTAAGAAAGAGTGAGTACTGCAGGTACTAGTGTGAGAGTACTACCGTTGTACCTGCCGTGGTAACGCATTTGTCGGTTCTCAGGTACATCATGGCCGAGCTGCTGCAGACAGAGAGAGTCTACGTCAGAGACCTGCAGGAGTGTATCGAGGTACGCGGCTAGTACACACTAGTACTGCAGGACCACAGAGTACACCACTGTAGTACAGTGTACTTTGTCATTCAACATCGTTTATCAACACCAACAGCACCCCTTTGCTGACAGACATCTAAAATCACCAGTACAGCTGTACCGTAGTGATACTACGTAGTACCATGTAGTAACTACATCCGCGTAATACTTTGTCCTGGTGCAGACGTACCTGTGGGAGATGACGAGCGGCTCGGAGGATGTCCCACCTGGTCTCGGCAACAAGGACGACATCGTGTTCGGGAACATCCAGGACATCTACGAGTTCCACAACAGGTACCGCCAGCTATACCGCGAAATATACTGCAGTACACCAGAAAGCACAGAAGTGTACTGCTGTACTTCAGTGTGTGTACTTGTACTCTGCAGTATCTTCCTGAAGGAGCTGGAGAACTACGAGCAGCTCCCCGAGGACGTGGGTCACTGCTTCGTTACCTGGGTAACCACGAGTTTGTCTCTTTTCACCAATGACGCATGAGAACCCCGTGAAACAACGTTAATGTTGTTACGTGAACGTGTCCTATGTTTCAGGCCGACAAGTTCCACATGTACGTGACGTACTGCCGGAACAAACCCGACTCCAGTCTGCTGATCCAGCAGCACGGCGCCGGCTTCTTCCAGGTGAGTCCCCCGCCAAGCCAAGTCCGTCTCACGCCTTCACGGTTTGGTCATGTGTTGTGTGTTTGTGTGTTGGTTTGCAGGAGGTCCAGAGGAGACACGGTCTGGCCAACTCCATCTCTTCAGCCCTCATCAAACCGGTTCAGAGGATCACCAAATACCAGCTGCTGCTTAAGGTGAAGTGTCCTTAGCGAGGAGCTTTTGTGCTAATCTGTGGCTGTCTCATAACGATAAAGTTTGGTGTGTTTGTAGGAGTTGCTGGCGTGCTGCGAGGAGGGGAAAGGTGAAATCAAAGAAGGTCTGGACGTGATGCTGAGCGTCCCGAAGAGAGCCAACGACGCCATGCATGTTAGCATGCTGGAAGGTACGACAAGCTTTTATTGTGGAGGAGCTTAGTGGGACATTCCTAACCATCACCTTTCTCACCGATGACTTAACCTCCTCTTCAGGTCTGGACGAGGGTCTGGAGGTGCAGGGCGAGCTCCTCCTCCAGGACTCCTTCCTGGTCTGGGAGCCCAAGTCTCTTATCAGGAAGGGGCGGGACCGGCACCTCTTCCTGTTTGAGCTGTCACTCATCTTCAGCAAGGAGATCAAAGACTCGTCGGGAAGAACCAAATACCTGTACAAGAGCCGACTGAGGGTGAGACACTTGGAACCTGTCTGTCTTCCATATGAAACACATGGTGGCCTGTAAAGTAGAAATATCTAATGTGAGGTTTAGGAGGACTCGCCGGCTTACAGGGACACACTTCCTGTCATAGTCCAAAAATCACGTCCTCACAATCAGGTGAAACCAACACACAGAGTCCTCAACAACTGACGCTCTCTCACTTCCTGTCCCCTTCTAGACCTCGGAGCTGGGTGTGACCGAACACATCGAGGGGGATCCCTGTAAGTTCGCCCTGTGGGTCGGACGAACACCGACGTCGGACAACAAGACCATCCTGAAGGTGCGTCCGCGTCCCCATGGGACCATTCCTGCCCACGGGGGTTTAAAGGTTAAAGGTCGTCTTCCTGTCTGTCCTCAGGCGTCGTCGCTGGAGCTGAAGCAGGAGTGGGTCCGCAGCATTCGACAGGTGATCCAGGAGAGGCGGGGCCACCTGCGGGGGGCGCTGAGGGAGCCCATCCCCCTCCCCAAGACGCCGAACCCGACTCTGGGGCGACAGCGCAGCATCAGCCGCAGGTCGGTTCCACCATCAAACTCCACCACAAGTTCATTCTCCATCCTGGTTGTCGAAATATGCTTTGGTCGTGCATAGTTTAGTTAGACAGACAGACAGACAGATAGTTGGATAAAGACCTGTCTCTTGCAGGGAGACGAGCGAGGACGCAGACAGTCTGGGCGACGCCAGCAGTCAGCCCGATACCGTCTCCATCGCCTCGCGCACCTCCCAGAACACAGCCGACAGCGACAAGGTAACACACACACACAAACACACACACAGGAGGGTGTGTCACATGACCTCACCATTGCTGCAGCTGGCCGGTTGCTTCGTGTTCGAGGGAGTTTTCTCCGTTCGCTCCTCAGTTTGTTTTCTAGAAACCAGAGTCCACTTCTCTGCTGCACCGCTCACCAAAGGTACGTCTCATTCCTTTTACCTGCCGGCGGGTCGCCGGGGCCCCGTGACCTCTGATCCCTGACATGCCGATCGCCTGGAAAAACTAGAAATGCATGAAACTTCAGTCGTTTAAACAGCATTATTTATGATACTTTATCATAATAAGCTTTCTGGCATTTAATAATACTAAAACTATAATAATGTATTTTTAATTAACACTGTTACTGTAAACTTGCTCTGTAAGTACAATTTTGGCATGTTGGTACTTTAAAAAGTACAGTAGAAGTATTAACTTCAAAATACTTGGGTAAAGTACTTGAATTGACTCCACGAGGCTGAACAATAACATTAAAATACTACATAATAATATTATTGAAGGATAAAATATTCGTAGTAGTACTGGAGGTACTTTCCACCAGAGTTGATCCGTCTCACATCTGGGATCCATCTGGACGGGGAACACCCCGGGACTCCCAGTAGACTCTGGGGTGTGTTTGTTTTCCACACCAGCTGGAGCCCATGTGCTCATCACCACGGAGGCTTCTCCTGCTGTGATTGGCCGGTCGGGAACACGTGTCTCTTGCCAGAGAGGAAACCTCATGTCGTGTAAAATGTCTTAATTATTTCCCACAATGCATCTGATGCTCCACATGCATTGCTTCAACACATCCAGCTGCAGCGGCAGTGAGGTCATGTTTCTGCGGCGACGCCCACAATACTACTACTCCCGTGTACTAATACAACCCGTCTGTCTGCCCAGCTGTCGGGGGGCTGCGAGTCAGTGGTAGTGCTGCTGGACTTCGCCCCCGGGGGTCCCGGAGAGGTCGGCGTGCGCTGCGGTCAGACGGTGGAGCTGGTGGAGCGCTCAGCCGAGCGGCCCGGGTGGTGTCTGGTCAGGACCACGGATCAAACGCCCCCTCAGGTAACCCACGGCGACCAGAGACAGCGTGTGCATATACATATAGATATATATATCTATATATATCTGACGTGTCGACTGTTCCCCCTGCAGGAGGGCCTGCTGCCCATGAGCGCCCTCTGCCTGTCTCACTCCCACAGCGCGGCGGACATGGAGGGGCTGGTGCCGGCCTCCACCACCTCCTCCAGCACCTCCTCCACCTGCACTACCACCACCACCACCTCCTCCTCCTCGTCCTCCTCCTCCAACGCCTCGGCGGCGGCCGGGAGGGGTGAGTGATGTCACTTCCTGTTTAAACATCCTGAAGGATGATGATGTCCGTCTACCTTAAATATTTAAATCGCTCTTTGTGGCGCGGTAAACACTGAGTTGTGTGTTTGCTCAGACCTGCTGGTTGACCAGACAGACAGAACAGAGGTGAGACAGTTTCAGTCTGTCTGACTGTCTGAGTTACACTTTGACCTGAAGGAGATTCAGACTCAACAGGAATCTGCAGCTCAACATCCGGACTCAGTGTGTGTATGTGTGTGTGTGTTTTGGTTCCCGTCGTAAAACAATGAGGCTCCAGTTTAAAAATAAAGTAGCTGCTTCCAGGTCAGCTCTTCTGTTTATTTTCATTAATTTTCAATAAAATAGAACATTTTCTTTAAGTATTTGAACAAAATTAGATGAGTTTGTCATTTTTATTTATCATAATATATTATATACTCTATTCATACAAAGCTTTATTGTTTATTTTCTTTTATATTTTGTTGATTAAATTAATAAAAATCATAATCAAATAACTAATTGAATATAAAACTAACTAATTTATTTGTTTCCTTAATTGGTTGTTTTTGTCATTTTATTCATTTTTAAACAAAATTTTGTTTTTACTTTGAATCATATTTTATTATTATGACATTTAAATAATATTTTTTTCTACTTTGTTCTATTTTATTGTGAGCAGTGACTAATTTTATTGTCAATTCATGAAACTAAATTCTCTGACTCTGTTAGCCACACCCCCATGACCCTCTAACCCCGCCCCCTGCCTGAGCCCCGCCCACCGCCTGCTGACCATGGTTTCATTCAGCAGCGTGGACAGACAGGAACACCTCTGTCTGTCTGCGTGTCTCTTTACGTCCCTTTTTTAAAAGCTGTTTTTCTGAATGGATTGCATGTGGCGGGGCAGAGGTGCATGCTGGGATTGTTCTGCCGTTTGGGGACGGCTTGTGAGAGAGGGACAGGGCGAGCGAGGTGGGTTTCAGTGTGAAAGTGAGACGGAGAGAGAGGAAACATGAGTATGTGTTGGTTAATGAGTGACAGAACAAGGTGACTGTGTGTGGACCTGTCTCTCTCTCTCTCTCTCCCTGTATGTCTGTGTTGCTGTCTCTCGACCATCACAACAACAGGAATGTTTTCATGCGTTCAACAGGAAACACAGGTTTCTTTATTTCTATAAGTGTGTGTGTGTCTGCAGGAGGTCCTCATTGACCCGAGGGGAAGACGACAGCAACAAACTGTCTCACTCTCTGTCACAATAACGCTTCACATGTGTACTTTTTAAAGGGAAACAAGTACTACGTCTTTTAGAGTAATCCTACACAGACAACATTGAGTATATAAGTATTACTTTAAACGACGTAATAGTGGACAAATACTACTACTTCAATGTTACTGGCCAGCAAAGGGGGCGCTCTGAGCTCCACTGGGCCTCATTCACACATATAAACATACATTCACCTTCCTTCTGTTAAAATTCTATTATTCTATTTATTTAAAAATGTACATATGTATATGATTCATTTGAATGCACAAACTGAAGATGCATTGTGTTTGCGTCTGCAGACTCGAGTCTTTACGGCTCTGAAGCTTCGGGGCTCCAGACAAGCGGCCAAAGTGAGACTAAAACCCAACACTTGAAATTACCGACCCTGCTGAGGTGCAGTGAACTCACGTGACGCTGCTTTTGTTTGTTTTCGCCTCAGGTGCCGCCTCCCCCGCCGTGTTTGGAGTAGGCGGGGCTCTGGGGGGCGCAGTGGGCTCTCCGGGGCCAAAACGCAGCGGCTCCGGAACTGGAAACACCTTGAAGGTAGATGGCCAGTCATCCTTTGGTAGAGTACTAGTAACAGAGGTAGAAGTATTACTAGTACACAGAGAACACAGCTAAAAGTATTAGCAGTTTGTGAATTTGCTCGTCCCAGAATCAAAGTTTATCTCATCTTACGCCCTGAAGAAAGGATTGATTTTAAGTTCTCAGGAACTCCAGTTCCCAGGGTGCACTTCAGCAGCACCCTCCGTACTTCCTCCGGTCGTAGAGTAACCATGTGTGTTTGTGGCAGCGCTGGCTGACCAGCCCCGTCCGCCGGCTGAGTCAGGGGAAAGCCGACGGCCAGAAGAAACCGTCAATCAGGACCAGGAGGCGGGACAACAGCAAGGAGCAGGCCACGCCCCTCAGCGCCAACGCACAGAAGGCCCGGAAGGAGGAGGCGGGGCAGAGCGGCGGGGAGGAGGAGCCAGAGGAGGAAAGCCACACCCCTCTACCGCCCCCAATGCAGATCATCAAGGACCCCAACAACCCGGAGGTAACCTGGACCAAGGTTCATTTTTACACTGGTCACTTGGACCAGATTCTGGATGTGAAGTCCTGGTCTTGGGCTGGACCCGCTAACCCGTGTCTTCTCTACTCCAGGCTCTGGACTCGGACCAGGGCTCCAACGAGTCGGACTCGGAGCAGAGGAACAAGGCCCTGAGAGGACGCATGTGAGACCAGCACGCTTCTGTAGACCGCCGGCAGTTTGATGCTCGGGGGACGAGGTCTCACTGGTTTGTGTTTGCAGGTTTGTCGTGAACGAGATGATCCAGTCAGAGAAGGACTACGTGAAGGACCTGGCTGTCATCGTGGAGGTGAGACGGGACCAGAACGGGACCCGGGACAACTTGGAGGGATCATTAACGTCCATATTTAATCTAAATATACCGTCTCTCTTTCTGTCTGCCTGCCTGTCTCTCTGCCCGTCTGTCTCAGGGCTTCATGTCCCGTCTGGAGGTCAGAGGAATCCCGGAGGAGATGAGAGGAAAAGACAAGATCGTCTTCGGCAACATCCAGCAGATCTACGACTGGCACCGCGAGTCCGTCACATTATTAATAACAACAACAATAATGATGATAATAACGATGATGATGATGATGATTGATCCCGTCAGACTCACCGTGTGTGTGTTTGTTCCAGTTTCTTCCTGGTGGAGTTGGACCGCTGTGTTCAGAACCACGACCTGCTGGCCGACCTCTTCATCAGACACGTCAGTTCCTCTTCATCACTCTCATCTTCACCACTCTATCACTTCATCTTCTCGTTTCCTGGACAGAATATTCAAATAACTTTTAATCAAAGAATTTAATACTTTAGTTTTACCACAAACAGATACTTGGAAGTGAGTATAAATGTAGTATGTGAAAGTACTTTATACAACCATTGTCGTATAAATACACCTGTTACTGCAAACAGTACTGTATTAATAAACTGATCAGTACCGTGAATGTCCTGCAGGAGCGCCGCCTCCACATGTACGTGGTTTACTGTCAGAACAAGCCGAGGTCGGAGGTCATCGTCATCGAGTACGAGACCTTCTTCGAGGTAACGTATCACCACGAATACACAACAACAGCTCATTTAACACACATTATTATCACACACTATTATTTCCATACTCGATGCTTGTCCTCACGTTGGAGCGGCTGCATCATTCAGGGAATTCCTCCTGGAAGAAGTATGCATTAGTTCACTCACTGATGGGTCGACAGACAGAAGTGTATTTTCACACTTATTAGACACATAACATTAACAAGGACACGGCGTACCTCCCGGCTTCACTAAAACGGACGATTTTTGAATGGAGTCTGGTGAGGAGGAGCAGCAGGAGTCCAGCATCCAGACGCAGGAGAACCGCCGGGTTCTGCAACAAGCAAACAGAGCAATGAAGAGAGAGAAACTGAAGCCGTCTGTCTGTCTGTCTGCAGGAGATCCAGCATGAGATCAGCTGCAGGATGTCCATCAGTGATTATCTGATCAAACCCATCCAGAGAATAACCAAGTACCAGCTGCTGCTGAAGGTCAGTGCCCATCTACTGACATCACACACAAACTCTGGAGAACCCTAACACGTCATACATGACTTCCTGTCTGTCTGTCTGTCTGTCTGTCTGTCTCTCAGGACTTCCTCAAGTACACATCTAAAGCAGGACTGGACTGTGAGGAGATCGAGGCAAGTCTACTATTACTGTAGTTCTGTAAAGAGTTTTAACTTGAACAGTCTCACTGCTGCCCCCGGTGGCCGCAGGCAGACAGTACAGCCAGCTCACAGCTCTGTGTGTGTGTGTGTGCAGAAAGCGGTGGATCTGATGTCGCTGGTACCAAAGCGCTGCAACGACATGATGAATCTGGGACGCCTGCAGGGATATGAGGTACACCTGTCTCTCTCCACCTGTCTGTCTGCACAAGGACATGACAGAATACAGTATATTTGAATATCTACAAACAAACCAGGACAAATAACGTTCTAGAGGTTTTAAGGAGAGAAACTCTGATCGTAATTGTGTTGTTTGTCTGATTTGATTTGAAGTCAAACTTTGAGCTCTTTTCAAAGCATCACATTAGCAAAATATCAACTATATCATAATGTGATAAAACAGAGGTTGTCCTGATGCCACCTAGTGGCCAAAAGAATAAATTACTGCCACTTTAACCCAAATGAAACCCTGGGGAAGCCCACAAGTAATTATTATCCACAACAAATGAAAGAATCTTTAAGCAAAATGAAAATATGAAGGACCAAGAATGGAACCCTGGGGAACCCCAGAAATGAACCTCCCCCGTCGTCCTGTTGTGCAGGGCAAGTTGACGTCTCAGGGGAAGCTGCTGCAGCAGGAGACCTTCTGTGTTTGGGAGCAGGACGGAGGAGTTTTATCTCGCAGTAAAGAGCGCAGAGTTTTTCTGTTCGAGCAGATCGTCATTTTCAGCGAACTTCTGCGCAAAGGCTCCAACAACCCGGGATACCAGTTCAAAAACAGCATCAAGGTGAGACTGGTGTATCATGGCACAAGCCCTGGACCTGCATTCTGACTGGTTCACACTGGGAAGTAAATGGTGTTTGCTGTGTGTATGTGTGATCAGGTGAGTTACCTGGCGATGCAGGACAGCGTGGACGGTGACCCCTGTAAGTTCGTGTTGTGGTCGCGTGGCTCGGCGGAGCGATTCACGCTGCAGGCGTCCTCCGCCAGCATCAAGATGACCTGGGTGGAGACCATCGCCACTCTGCTGGATGCACAGAACAACTTCCTGTCAGGTGAGTGCATCTTCAAATCACCTTGAAATATCCTGGAATCTTCCTGGATCTACCTTGAATCATTGCATCTTGCTGGATCACCCTTGAGCTTCACCGAGTGGCTCCGCAATGGTCTCGGCTCCCTTCGTGACCCATCTGGATCTGATCAGGTTTAGATGAACCTGAATCTTTTGTTTAACTCCGCAGCTCTTCAGTCTCCGATTGAGTACCAGAGGAAGGAGGGCGGGATCTGCGTCACCCGCCCTTTGTCGTCAGGGCGACCGCCGTCGGCCCCGCCCACACCAAACGGCCACGCCCCTCAACCTCCCCCTGACAGTGAGCAGGACGACCAGGTTCGGATTCCCCTCGTCCTGATTTTATGCTATCGTGATGGATTTAAGTTCCTGTTATGGCTAAATGTGACCTTTGAACCCCTTTAGGAGCTGGTGCTGGTGCTGCAGGACTTTGCGGCGGTTCGGGAGGACGAGATCTCTGTGTTTCGGGGGGAGAAGGTTCAGATTTTGGCGTCCAACCAGCAAGGTCAGAGTCTGGTCTACCGGCCAGCCAACAGCGACTCGCCTGCCGCCGAGGGCTGGGTGCCACGCAGCATCCTCACCACGCACTGACGTGTACAAGTACACAACAGTACCCTGGTTTACTACGAGTACACACATCAAATACCGCGGAGTAACGGGGCCCGAGTCATGCTGCGAGGTGGAGCATCAGGATGCCGATGAAATGACCAATTTAACAGCGAATCTTCACCCTAGAGAAACTAAAATTTAGGAATTTATTAATTAATAAACTTATTGTTTCATCTCCACAATGATTTGAGTTCAAAGTGAATCAGATTGTTTTGCTTGAGCGTTTTGAGGTCAGATTATGAAGCGTTTTAAATGGAAAACAAGCAGACAAAATGAAAGCACTTCCTGTAGCAGAAGATGATTTCCCTGTTTTGATTGGACAGATATCTTCATCCTTTCTGCTCCACATTCACAACCAAGAGATCACGAATGTCTCCTGACTCCCGGCTCCGATCACCCGCCAGTATTAGACGAATTACAAAGCAGGTACTGTTAGTCTCCTCCCACCTGGTGCTTCAACATTCAACCAAAAATACACCTCCATCCTGCCTCGTCCAATCAGACGTCGCCATCAGGTCGGCCTCTCGTTTACTGCCCCCCAAGACCAAACCAATCACACTTTGATGACTCACAAACGGTTTCCTGTGTGATGTCAGTGGGAGGGAGACCACATGACCACGTCGTCGTCATCATCATCATCAAAAACAACAAACTGGGATTCCAGGAAGCTGCAAACAAGTGACAATGAAAACAGCTTAAAAAATAGAAGCCTCCTGGAAGAGAAGAGGTGAAAAAGACCTGTCAGCCAATCAGAACAGAGCTCTGTGTCTGCGTGTCAACTAAACAGACTGACACACACACCCACTGCTACGATGATGAAGATTAACTATGATGATTATGATAATTAAGAATAATAGAATCTGTTTTTCACCTCAACTAGAAAAAAAAGAGAAACTGTTTGTCATATTGTTTGTGTGTGAGAGAGAGAGAGAGAGAGAGAGTGTGTGTGTGTGTGTGTATGTTAGTGACGAAGTCCTGTGTGTGTGTTTGTTTTTCCACAGACAGTTAGGTGGATTCCCGGTGTAGCGTTGCCATGACGACTCGTTGTGTTTGCGGTGACACCAGTTTTTTTGTTTTTGTTGTCTTTTTAGCAAACCAGAGCTGCAGCTTTCCTCCTCCTCCCTCTCCTCCCTCTCCTCCCTCCCCTCCTCCCCCCTCCCTCCCCCCCTCTCCCGTGCATGCAGCTCAGGTTAGTTTGGATATTATGCATTTCTTGTTCCTGTATATAGACCAGACCTCCAACTGCTACTCCACTAACTCTGGACAAAAACCGTCTGCCTCTCTGTCCAACAGACAGAGAGGCAGCAAGTCAACCTACTGTGACCTGTCTGTCTCTACTAAACCTTCAACACGCTCTCTACCTGTCTGTCTTTCTACCCGTCTCCCTCTCTGTGTCTCTGGTGCCATGCTCAGACTAAACCTGGTCCTTAGGGAGCTAGGCAGCTGGTCTAGTGCCCTACGGAGGGCGTAGGCAGAGACAAACCAGGAAGGGTTTAAGGTGGAATGCTGCCTCACATGCAGCTCGTCCATGGGATTTGAGAAACCAGGGAGACAACGTGCTGTTGCATTAAGGGCAACACACAAGGACACTGGTGAGTGAAGTCTTCACATCAGGACGTTGTTGTCTCAACAGGTTCAGAGGGAAGTTTGTTCATCTTTAACGAAGGGATCGTTTCATTCAGCTGCAACTTGCCAAACCCACCGTCAACAAGGAGGTTTAGGAAATGTTAGCACTTCAAGTAGAAGCTGACGGAAGGGCCTCAGAAGCAAATGTGTCTCTTACTTCAGCACCACAGACAGCAACATGCATTTCATAGTTTAACCTGCTGAGATGAACGTCGGTGCATACAGACAAAGTGAAATAATTTCCTCGTGACTTCGAGTCACGTCCGTCTTGCGTCAAGTTTTGTTTAAATCACGTCATGTGTCCAGTGTGTGTTGCACTTAAATGCTGCATTCATGTCGCGTGGGAATTCCCAACGTGCAAACATCAACATTTTAAAGCCTGGCACTACATGAACACGGAATGCTCAAGTCTGCTGTTAAAGGGATTTAAGTATATTTAAATACAAACGTACGCTCAGTACTTTGCACCCCTCACATAATTAATGCTCCGTCCAATCCCACGTAACATGAACACGGCATTCATTTAAAAAAAAAAAAAAAACGCTATCTTTGTTCCCTTTTCAGGAATGTTGATGTTGTGATTGGGAATGCAAAAAACAAACAAAACAGAGTAGAAAGCAAAGAAAAGTCTTGTGGGGTCAAATATCTTCACGCAAAATGTCTGCAAAAGGTCACGACTGGGGAAGTCGGGTGCACCAGGGCGGTCGGCGGTGGTGGAAAGCAGAACGGAGTGCATTATGAAGAGTTGAAGGTGGATTGTAGTGCACAAAGAAGGGGGTAAGGTGCACTACAGGAGCGTTGAGGCTCAACACTATGGAACATAGTGCACTCTGGAGGGTGTGGCGCAGGGGGAAGTGGCCCACCGTGGTGTCTGGCCGGCGGTGTGACAGGAGTGCACTACGGAGGGCGTAGGGTGCTGTTTGAGACCTAGCCTTGTTGCCGATCGGCAAACTCAACAAACCAATCAAACGGTGTTATTTGTACAGAACTAACAGCTGCTAACCGACTGCTAACAGCTCTCTGTCGTTGTTTGTAATAAACTTCATTTTTCATCCAAAACGATCCGGACATGCAGTTTATTCTTCACCAATAAAACTAGAGATTATTATTGATTACATACCTGCCAACGTAGACGGGAACCGATCCTGATAAGAGCGGCTGTAAAGCACTCAAACAATTTAACCAATTACACAGCAGAGATATGGCGGGCCAGTCTGAAGTTCAAACTCAATCTGCTGCTGGGTTGGTTTGTGCAGACATTTCAGAATTAACATCAATATTTAGGTTTCTAAAAATATAATTTAATCTTAACCTTAAACTTTTCTTCCACGATGGAATCCATTGCAACCATTAGTCGATCCACAAACGATTTACTATTTTGAAAATCAATGACTTGTGTTAGTGTTGTTTATTTTTACTATGACATAACCGTTATCTGAATCAAACTCTATTTAAATAAACACTTGTTAAAGTTTATTGTCTGTCGACAGATGATCAGACGTCATTAAAGCATTAAAGATAATAGCAGTTAACAAATATGGAATGGGGCCACTCCCCAGGCTTTTATTGTGAAAAGCAGAGTGAAGTCCACGGTTACATAATCATCCACTAATCTGAGAAGTTTTCTGAAACCTAGACATCCTCACGTAGACTGACGGAGGCCACATAATATCAGCTGCTCGGTCGCTGAAGTGGTGCCCTCTGGGAGATCTACGCCAAGGCACAAACATGCAGTCGATATTTGCAATAAATGGATCGGAAACTCCGGAGCCGGTGAAAGCTGAAGTGAAAGGTGAGTTTAACGAGGCTCAGAGTTTTGTGAGTGATATTGATTGTAATTTGTCACTATCAAATAAATATTTTTCATGTAAATAAATACGTTGAAAACAAAAATGGTGAGACTTCATTTGCAAAATTCAAAGAAACACCGCAATGGTAGATTGATTGCTTTAGTTTTGTATGTCGAGGGTTAAACAAAGTCAAACACCTGACCTTTGACCTGCAGGGTCGATTCCGTCGTGGCTGC
Source organism: Chelidonichthys spinosus (assembly GCA_029853015.1). NCBI lineage: Eukaryota > Metazoa > Chordata > Actinopteri > Perciformes > Triglidae > Chelidonichthys > Chelidonichthys spinosus. The sequence continues at coordinate 2,014,706 of CM056844.1, read as the reverse complement.
AGGGAAGCCTCCTGAGAAACGGACCGGGTCTGTTCTCCGTGGGCAACTCCCGGTACAACCACTGGTTCGATGGCATGTCGCTCATCCACAGCTTCACCTTCAGCCACGGTGAGAGCAACGAACGCAGAGTCACAGGAAACGTTACAGATAAACTCGCCGCTGCCGTTCACACGAGTCGCTGTTTCAGGGGAGGTGACCTACAGGAGCAAGTTTCTGAAGAGCGAGACCTACAAGAGGAACGTCGAGGCAGACAGGATCGTCGTCTCCGAGTTCGGAACCATGATCTACCCAGATCCCTGCAAGAACATCTTTTCCAGGTACACATCTTCCAGGACACGTAGAGATCTGTTCTGGTCCATCCAGGACCTGCTTCTAAGTGAATGTGTGCTTGGTTGGTCTCTCGTTAGGGCATTCACACACCTGAGCAACATCATCCCGACTTCACCGACAACAACCTGATCAACATCATCCGCTACGGTCAGGATTACTACGCCTCCTCAGAGGTCAACTACATGAACCAGATCGATCCTGCTACCCTGGAAACCGTCGGCAGGGTAACCGGCCTCCCCGGAGTACAAATACTCCCTCTAACTCGTCACACGCTTGTAGTATGACCTCTCTGCTCGCTTTCAGATTAACTACAGGAACCACATCGCTCTGAATCTGGCAACGGCTCACCCTCACTACGACGACGAGGGCAACACTTACAACATGGGCACCGCCATCCTAGGCCTCGGCCTGCCCAAATACGTCATCTTCAAGGTCCCAGCTGATGCTTCGGGTGAGGTGGCCACAGGAACTGGGTTCTGAACTCAACACCTCAAAAGATGTTGGCTTTGCTGACAACTTTACTATTACCTGTGTAGTACGAAAGCATGGTGCAATTAACAGACTAGCTATCAAACTGAAGAACAGCTTATTCCGCCATGCTTTAATGCGACACTAGTTGTAGAAAAGGTAGTCCAGCGAGGCTAAACTCCTACTCACGGTGCTGCGTTGTTTGTTCCAGATAAGAAGCAGAAGAAGCCGGCTCTGAGGAAGGTCCAGCAGGTCGCTTCAATCCCGTTTCGTTCCACGCTGTTTCCCAGTTACTTCCACAGCTTCGGCATGACCGACAACTACATTGTGTTCGTGGAACAGCCGTTTAAACTGGACATCGTCAAACTGGCCACCGCCTACCTCAGAGGGGTTAACTGGGGAGAATGCCTCAAATTCGATAAGGATGACATTGTATGTAATGAATCTGGAATTGTTTATTTCTCAACGATAATTAAATGGTTCTATACATAGAACCATTGTAACAGAACAACTGTATTGTGGGACCTGGTCCAGGTGGTGATGAACCTCCAACAGGTCTGCTTTGCCATCCTTCCCAGACCTTGTTTCACGTCATCAACAAAAAGACAGGAAAGGCTGTGAAGACCCGTTTCTACGGCGATGCCTTCGTGGTCTTCCACCACATCAACGCGTACGAGGCCGACGGCCACGTAGTGTTTGACCTCATCAGCTACGACAACAGCAACCTGTACGAGATGTTCTACATCGAGAACATGAGGCAGGAAAACGAGAGCTTCATCGAGAGCAACAAGAGGTTCTCGCTGCCGGTCTGCCAGAGGTTCGTCCTGCCCCTCGACGTCTGCCAGGTACAGGTAGACCACAACCACACCCACAACACCCACATCCTTACAAACAGCGTGTCTTTACTGAGTCTGTGGCGCCGTGTTTTCCAGGACTCTCCCAGAGGATCGAACTTGGTGACTCTGGCAGACACCACGGCCCAGGCGGTGATGCAGGAGGACGGCTCCGTCTACTGCCAGCCCGACACTCTGTTTGAAGGTCGGTTACCTGCGCCGTCCGAGTCCAACGTCAAACAGTTAGTCCTTCCAACGTAAAGAGTCCGACTTCTCCTCAGGTATGGAGCTGCCGGGGATCAACTACAACTTCAACGCTAAGAAGTACCGGTACTTCTACGGCTCCAGACTCGAGTGGTCGCCGCATCCCAACAAGGTGAACCAAGTCACACTACATGCGTCATCACAAACATCCCGGACAGGAAGGAACCATGGATCCCTGTCGGAAACATCTCAACAACTACTGGGCTTTATAGAACAAAGGACATTCCCATCAGCCTCAGTTGTACTTTGTGTACTCGGCCTAACACTCAACTTCTTCTGTCTCCCGTCCAAACAGATCGCCAAGTTCGACATCGTCACGAGGAAACACATTGAGTGGCATCAGGAGAACTGCTTCCCGTCGGAACCTGTGTTTGTGGCGTCGCCGGGAGCGACAGAGGAAGACGATGGTGAGACTGCACCTCATCTACCAAAACCAGATCATCCCTCCAACAGTTCTGACCCTTTCCTTCTTTCAGGCGTCATCTTATCGTCCGTCATCTCTCCGGATCCAAACGTCTCCCCATTCATGCTCGTCCTCAACGCCAGGACCTTTGAGGAGGTGGCCCGAGCCTCCATCCCTGCCAGCGTCCACATGGACCTCCACGGACTCTTCGTCCCGGCGGTCTGATTCCTTATGTGTTCCTTTATGCAAACATTGTAATATCCGCTTCGGCTATGGGACTCGAACTTCTTTAGCTCCTCTTTTAAACATGAATTTTGAAGACTGACTTCAGAGAACATCAGCCAGACGTCAATTAAATGTCCTGCTGCCCAGAGGATTTACATCACCTGCTGCACGACAAGGAATATTTCAAAGCAACAACTTTTCTACTGAAGCTGACATTTTTCCGAAACACATTTCAAATGGGAATAATGAGACAAACAGCCTCTTGTGGTTGTTGGTTTATACTTTTACTAAAAGTAGATAATTATAATCAGCTGTTAAATTATCAACATTTAACATCTCAACCAGAGAAAAACTCCTTTAAAAACATTTTAAAGATGACTTCATCTTTTAGTTTTGTTGTTTTTATTAACAATTGGGACAAATGTGTTTTGTGTAATTTAAATGTTCACTTTTTGAAGAAACTTTGGAAATGTTGGTTAATATTTTGTTTGTAGTTCTAGTTTGTCCAGATAAAATGTTTCCAGTCTCCAACATCACATCAGCTTTTCATTTCACACTTTCATTTGCATTACAATAAATATTCAAAGCAGAAGTTGTATTGTGTGTTGTTTTTTCTATTTTACCAGTGACAAGAGGAATTCTGGGTAAGAAAGTCACATTTTTGATGACGCACTGTCCCTTTAACAGACCAGCAGATGGGTTCTTTCTACTCGTTTCCAGACTTTAGTTATTTTCCCACGAGGACGTCAACTTAAAACTCAGATGTCAGAGGGTCCTCGAATGCAGCACAAGGAGGAGGTTCAAAACCAGTCGCTTAAGTCTGAAAACATCTGGATGATTTTTACAGGAATATAATCAGTTTCACGTTTTAACATCCTGGTCATTAAAAGGTCTTTCTATACTCATTTATTCAGCTTCAGGTCCTCAGGGTTTCTTTTGCCAGCTTTATTCAAAGGTTCTTGACTCTTCAGATGTTAAAATTCAACTTTTCATGAAAATGTGAATCAGAGCAGAATTCAACCGTGTTCAGGTTTGCACATTAATCACCTTTAAAAAGAAAAAAAGACTGGATTTACACACATGTACGCGATGGGAATAAAACCTTTTGAAATGTAAAAAGTTATTATCAAGAGCTGGCCGGGACGTTCTCCTCCTCCTGAACAGAAAACGCTGCAGGTTCCTTCAGAATCATGGAGTTTATTACATCATCAGTTCCAGCAGAAACAGTTTAAAATCTTCCATCATTCAAACCTCCGACATAGCCGACAAACCGTCGAGTTGGCGCCGCCACCGGCGAGTCTTTCAGAGGCGACGCTGTCGCCGCGTCCAACAATTTGGGCCTTTTTTGTGTGAAACCAGAAAAAAAAATATATATTTTTTCCTCCTCTTTAAGCCCCCAGATGCTTGCTCAAAAACAAATCCCCCACAATACACCTGGCTCCTCGTTAAGCTCGTTAAGTCTGGGGAGGAGGCGTGAAGGGGGGGAAGGGGGCGGAGCCTGGGACACAAAGCAGCAGCCACAAATCAGAGAAGAAGAAGAAATAACACAACGTTGATGCTGAAGAACAGGCACGTTGGAATACTGAGAGTGTGTGTGTGTGTGTGTGTGTGTGTGTGTCTGTCTATGTGTGTGTGTCCATGTGTCTGTCTATGTGTGTGTGTCCATGTGTGTGTGCGCTCCCTCAGATGATCTCGAAGGTCTTCTTCAGCTCCATAATCAGCTGCCAGTCTGTCTTTGTCATCTCGTCTCTGAACCAGTTCTTCAGGGCGTCGATGGACGCTCGTGTGATCTGGAACGCAGGCAGGAAGTCGTAACGGAGGGAGTTTTAAAACAATAAAAGCATTTCATACACAATGTTCACGTTGCATCACTTCCTGTAGATGTTTGACAACAAAAGAAAACAGAACTTCATCGACTTTCATCTCGTAGTTATATAAAAACTAAGTTGTGATAACATATCGTAAATACATAAATCAATTGATTACAAATATACTTACTACGGTTAGCATGCTAACACTGTTCAAGCTTTAACAGTACGTGATGTAATAGCTAGCAAACTTCCCCTAACTTACGCTAGCTTCCATTTGCTCCCTCGCTACGCTGTAACTGAACTTTCTCTCAAATGTGAAAACTTTGGCCCTCGCTCCATCTTACCTACGTTTCCTCCCATTTCTTCTCGTCTCTCCGTCTCCTGTCGACGACCAAACTACCTTCACTGTGAAACCACTTCCTGTTTCCTTGTTACTGTGGCGACGGCGGCCGTGGCGGCAGAAAGATGGAAAAACTGAAAACTTCTGAAGGTTTTTTGGAACTTTGTTTTAACTCCTTCTGTCCCTTCCTCTCCATCTTGATCCTCCTCCCCTCCCTCCCCCTACTCCTCCCCTGCCTGTTTCCTTGTTACCGTGGCGACGACGGAAAGAAGCAAACTGCAAACTTCTGAAGGATTTTTGGAACTGAAACGTTCCTGCGTTTGTTTTAACTCCTCCTCCCTCTCCTCCCGTTCCTCCTCTCCATCTTGCTCCTCCCCCTCCTGCTCCTCACCTTGCTGACGATGACGTCAGTGGCCTCAAAGTGGCGTCCGTACATCTTGGGCGACTCCCCGGGGATGGGCTCTACCTTGATGCAGATCTCCTGGCCCTTCTTGGCAGAGTCCACGGACTTGTGGTTCATCTCGATGCTGGTGACGATGCCGATGTCCACGAACTGAAACAATCGAGAAATACGTGAGGTCAGCGGGTCAGAGAGCGCTGTGATTGGCTGAGCCCCTCCGTGGGCGTGTCTTACCCCTTTGCTGGGCACGCAGAGCGGCGTGCCCTGCCGCAGGATGCCGGCCTCGATGGTGACGCCCATCACGATGGGGTCTCTGGAGTTAAAGATGAACTGAGGGAGAACCTTCAGCTTCGCCGGGAACACGGCGATGTGCCTGCAGACGGGAGGAGCGTTAATAACCGGTGGCGGCAAACAGGAAGTGGGGCGTGGAAGGGGGCGTGACCCTACTTGAACTCGTCCTGCTTGGCTTCTTGTAGTCCTCCCGGAACTTGGTGAAGGCGTCGAACAGATGGTAGATGATCTCAGCCGAGAAGATCCGGACGCCCAGAGTGTCGGCCATCTCCTGGCTCTCACGCTCCACCTTCACGTCAAACGCCAGGATCACCGCGTACCTGCACATGCACACCATCATCATCAGAACCACCGCCATCATCACCACCATCACCACCATCAGTAGAGACGTACTGCACGTCATGCTCCAGCATCGTTGACGCCTTCATCACATCCTTCTTGTGGACCGGGCCGATGTTGATGCCAGCATACTGCAGAGAGACAGAGTTCAGAGGTCATGATCCTCCCCGACTACTGTCTACTTCCTGTTGCTTTTCAGAGTAAAACTCCGAGCCCAGAGCAGCCTCAGCAGCAGGAACAGAATAATACGATAAAATTTTCCGAAAGACAGGCAGACAGGTAGACAGACAGGTACTCACAGGGACTTTAGAGGTGCGGAGGAACTCCAGCAGGGCCTCCAGGGACCCCAGGGTGGACGCCTGGACGTAGACCCCCTTCTCCTCCAGCTTGATGGAGCTCAGAGTCTGTTTGAGCTCACGGACCAGTTCATCCTGAAAACCAGCAGCCGGCAGTCAACTGGGACCCTCGCCGGACCAGTACACAGTTAAGAGTGTGTGTGTGTGTGTGTGTGTGCGTGTTACCCTCAGGACTGGGATCTCGTCGTCCTTGTGGGCCACCAGCAGGGGGAGCCCCGCCAGAGTCTTCTCCAGGTCTTTACCCAGAATCTTCACGCCCTGAGCCGTCGACACCTCCTTGTGCTTCTCGTACTGGTTCTACACAATCCATAGACCAATCAATCAATACACCCATCAATCCATACATCTCCTTCAGGGCTTTTATTTTGAAGGGGTTACCTTGACTCGGAGCTCCTTCAGAGGGGGGGGCAGCAGCAGCCCTCGGATCTGTGTTACAATTGGTCCCTCCACCCCTGGTACGATGATGGTCTCTCCCTCCCGCAGGCGCCCGTTGATCAGGATCACGTCTATCGTGGTCCCCATACCGGGCAGAGCCTTCACCTGGACACACGCAGACCTGGATCAGCGGTTTCCCCACAAACCCCCCCCCCTCCATACCACGCCAGGACCCTCTTACCTCCATGACCTGAGCTCGAAGCTCGTCACAATGAGCCAGCCGGCGGGCCAGCATGGTCTGGGTGAGGTCCACCAGCAGGGAGATGAGGTTCCCCATCCCGTCGCCGCTGTGGGCCGAGGTGGGAACCAGCGAAACGAAGGTCCGGGGGTCTTTGTTCTCGTAGAACAAGGCAGCGTTGAGACCCTGAGGAAGGACAACGTGGTGAGCATCCAGTCTTTCCAGAGACCCGATCCTCCACAGACCTTCATTAGTGGAACTACTTTCTGTCTGCCGAACTACATCCGCCAACCGCATCACCCTTTCAGATCACATCTCTGCTTGTTGGTCTCCAGCACCCTACTCCCCAGCACCCTGCTCCCTAGCACCCTGCTCCCTCCGCTGATGGAGTGATGATGCAATGCCCCACACCTGCTGAGCGAACTCCACGATGACGGCCTTGGCCCGCTCATCAAACTCGTCCTTGGTGTTCTTCTTCTGCTTCTTCAGCGTGGTCACGAAGTCCGTCTCCGGGCTCCTCTTCCAGTCGTACAGCCGGTCCACCTGGGGAACACAACGATGACAGCATCAGCAGGCAGGAAGAGGGGGCGGAGCCAGCCGGGGGGCGGCGCGGCGACTGACCTTGTTGAGGGCGACAATGAAGGGGCACTTCTTCTCCTTCAGCAGGTTGATGGACTCCAGCGTCTGCGGCTCCAGGCCGTGCATCACGTCCACCACCAGGATGGCGATGTCACACAGAGAGCTGCCGCGGTTCCTCAGGTTGCTAGGCAACACACGCAGACCCCCGACAATAAGCAGACGGATCAATCAATCGATCAAGACAACAGTTATCAAACGTTAGGTAATCAACGATAGCATTCCTGTCATGATAACCTGATGATGGAGATACTCTAATACTACACGTGACACCTGTATACCGATGTACTTTTACTTGTGTGGTAGTATTCGTACCTGCACTGATGTAGTACTAGTACTACAGTTACCTGAAGGACTCGTGACCAGGGGTGTCGATGATCAGCATTCCAGGGATCTTGAGGTTGTCTTTGTCAAACTGCACAGAGACACGTTCATTAAGGCTGATTGATTGATTGATTGATTGATTGATTGATTGATTGATTGACATCATCATCGTGAGAGAGCGCCGCCGTACGTTTTTCACCATCCTCGTCTGCTCCACTATCGTGTCTCTGGGGACGTTTGTGGCTCCGATTTGCTGCGTGATTCCTCCGGCCTCGCCGTCCTGAACGTTGGTGTTTCGCAGCTACACACACACACACACACACACACACAGGGTTACCAAGGCAACGTGCCAGAAAGCAGACAGGAAAAAGGAAGCAGCGGGCGAGCGTCACCTTGTCGAGGATCTTAGTCTTGCCGGTGTCGACGTGTCCAAGCACGCACACCACCGGCGCCCTCAGCGTGTCCAGGTCGATGTTCCTCATGTTCTCCACTCGCCGTTTCTATGGAAACACGCAGGCAGACAGGAGGTCAGTGACAGCGGCAGCGAGGAGAGACAGGCTTTGGCTCCGCCCCTCACCTCGATCCTCCTCTTGGCGCGGTCATACAGCCGTTCCTCCTTCGTCCTGCCGTCGTCGTCGTCGCTCTCGCTGCTCTCGTCCTCGCTCTCCTTCGCCCTCCTCTTCCCGTGACTCGCCACCGCCGGCGCCACTGGAGTCGCCTCCTTCTCCTCCTCGCTCTCCTCCTCCTCGTCCTCCTCATCCTCGTCTTCGTCCTCCTCGTCTTCGTCCTCCTCGTCTTCCTCGCTGCCTTCGGGCTGAGGTGGAGCGGCGGGGTCCTCCTTCACCTCGATGTGGACTTTCTTCAGCTCTGGTGTTCAAATACAACAGTTACTGCCTCTGTAGTATTACTACTTCGAGTAGTACTGCAGTCTGTGATACTCAACGACTTCCTGCTCACCTTTCTCCTCATCGGTGGCGATGGCCTCCCAGTCGTCCACCGCCGCTTCTGGCTTCACCTCTGGACAGAAGAGGAAACGAGTGAGACAGACAGACAGACACGAGGACCACAGACCAGAACGACAGACGGACAGAGATGAGGAAGACAGAAAGGAAGAAAGACAGACAGAAGTCTCCATCATGACGATGAATCTTTCTGAACTTCCTTGAACTCACCTGGCTCTGCAGGCGGTGTAACAGCCTCCGTCTCCATGGCGACGGGCTCTGGCGTCTCGGCAGCAGGTGAGACCACCTCTGAGGTTTCTAGGGGTGACGGAGACACAGGTGTTACTTACTGCTGGTCAGACCAGTGATGGGGGTCCCGGTGATCCCCGTGGGGGGGCGGGGGGTGAGCTACCTTCAGGGGTCTGGGCGCTGGGCTTTTTCCTCCTCTTGTCCCCGTAGACCGGCTTCTTCTTTGGCATTGAGTCTTTGGACGGCACCTCAACACCTGGACAGGACACACACCAGTCATTGGGAGCACCAGGCTAACACTTCCCCACCGCTTCCAGCCTTTATGCTAAGCTAGGCTAATCACCCTGGGCCTGCAGCAGCTTGAGTGTGGCCTCGGCCCGAGCTCGGGCGTCCCGCTGGGCTTTGGTGAGCAGCTTCCCCTCCTTCTTCAGACGCTCCTTCCTCTCCTTCTCCTTCTGCTTCTTCTTCTCCCGCCGCTCCTGCTCCAGTCGCTCCTGATGGGGGGGGGGGGGGGTTCAAAGGTCAGGGAGGAGCCGGGGCGATGTCATCATGCGAGAGGAGGTGGGTGTGTCTGTGTGTGTTACCTGCTCCAGCCGCTGCTTCTCCATCTCTTCCAGCCTCTGAAGGCGCTCCTCCTCCTCCCTCTTGGCTGTCTCCTCCTCCTGCAGACAAACATTCACCGTTAACCGCCACAAAGACTGCATTTCCCAGAATGCAGCAGCAGCAGCAGCAGCAGCAGCACCTCTTTCATCTTGGCCAGCGCCTCCTGCATGGCCTTCACGGTGGCCTTGCTGGGTCCCTTCTTCTTCTCCTCCTTCTCCTTCTCGCCCTTCTTCTTCTTCTTGTCCTTCTTCTTCTTGTCGCCCTCCGTCTCCTCTGCAGGATAAAACACAGCAGAAGAAGAAAAGTGAGACGACGCCGCTTTGAGCGTTAGAACCTCCTGTCTTGACATCTCACCTTCAGCTACTGGCTCCGCCCCTTCTTGGTCATCCGCCGGTGTGATGGGTGGGGCTTCCTGAGGGGGCGTGGCCTCCTCCGTCTTCTTCTCTGGCTCTTTCTTGGGCTCCACGCTGCTCTCCTTCTCCTTCTGCTTTTTCTGCTTCAACCGCTCCTCCTCCTTCTTCTTCTTGTCCCGCTCCTTCTTCTCCGCCTTCTTCTGCGCCGCCGTCTTCATCTTGAAGCCGCCGCCGTCCTCCTCCTGCTGCTCCTCCTCCTCGCTGTCCGGCTTCACCACTTTGCCTTTCTTCTTCTTGTCTTTCTTGGAGGTGAACTCTTCCTCGTCCTCGTCCTCCGAGCCATCCTCATCCTTCCCTCCTCCTCCTCCTTGTGCCCTCACGTCTTTGACCTCGTCTTCTTCTTCCTCCGACACCTTTCTGACTGCTTTGGTGGTGAGGCGAGATTGTGATTCGCTGTCGTCCTCGGAGTCGGAGGGAGGAGCAGCAGGAGGCGTCTGCAGACGGGGAGACAAGTTTAATCCAAGGTAACTTAACCTTTTCAAAATCAAATTCAAGCACTTTCCAAGCATTTCCAGGTGCATTTCCATGCTTTTCCAGCCCCTTCCAGCTGTGGTAAACTCCATATTTGTACCAATCCAATGGTCAGTATTCAGTCTACTTATTCTGTCACTTGTTCATCACATTAAATGAGATGTTATTGTCCTCTAAACAACCAACATGATGTTTGGAGACAGCTTTTTACAGAAGGACCACAAATGAAAGGAAAACTAATTCCACTAATAGATCCACAGAAATATAATCACCAACTATTTTCATCATCTGTTCATCATCAAAAGTCAGTTTTCATAAAGAAATGTCAGAAAATGCTGTCTTCAGTCCCTCAATTATGGAGATCTTCTTTTCTCTGTTCTATCATGTCATCACATACAACACACATTTCAAGACCTTCATTCTAAATCCAAGCACTTTTCAAACCTTGAAACACCTTTACCAACCCTGATAAATGTACGGAGGCTGAGAAGGGACAAACGTTGTTTCCTTTCTCACCTTCTTGTCCTTCTTCTGCTCCCCGTTCCTCTGTTCTCCATCAGCCCGACCTTCACCTTCGTCCTCCTCATCCTCGGGGCTGGCTCCGCCTTTCTTCCCCTTCCTGGTCTTCTTCTTCTCTGGTTTGGGAGGCTCGACGAACTCCGGCTCCTCCGGCTCCATTGATGAAAATCAGCAGTAAATTAAACATTTGTCTTATTTTCATCGTGCAAACTACTTAATAGCAGATATATTTTCACACAGTTTTCGTCATACTTATTAAGAGGAAAGAAAAAACATGATTATTGTGACCATGATGTCTCAGAACAGGAAGACAGAGACCCGGATCCTGACCCGTGTTTACCTTTGCTTTTCCTCCCTGCGTCTCCAGAGAAAGCTCCTCCAGCTCCTTCAGGATGTCGTCCTCACTGCAGGAGGACAAACACGACAGTTAGTAGGACAAAGACGATGAAGACGATGAAGACGATGAAGAGAGGAGGAGCAGGGTCGTACTCATAGTCCTCCTTCTTGACTCCTTTCTTCTTCTTCTTGCCTTTGGGCTCCTTGGAGGCTCCGGCTCCTTCGATCTCTGCAGCGAGAGCATCGATGTCGACGCCGTCGTCTTTGGCACTGAACACAGATCAATAACATCGACGATTAGGAATCAATACGTGATTATAAGCAGCTTTGGATGTCAGGACTTCAACAGGTGACACTGAGGTGGAGAGACAGCAGCAGGATTAGCTCTCTCTCTCCCTGTGTGTCAGAACAATGTGAACACATGAAAAGCTGCCGACTCGACGCTTTCATCACAGCCTTTTATTTCCCATCAGCCCCCTCTGACCCGCGGCGAGCAGAATCTGATCAGAGAACAGCTTCAGCAAAAAAGCTTAACAATTCTTCTGAAGACGAAAGAAGTTCCCAGAATTAAAAATAAATCAATAAATGACCACATTAATTATGTTATTGAAATAAATAGATTTATAAGATGTATTTACATTTGAATGTATAAACTATACATCTTTAAATACTGTTACAATTACTTATAATTAATTGTACATATTTATTTATGTTTTTATACATTTATAAATGTAATTATACATCTATAAATGTGTGTATTTGTTTAGTTATTTAGGTATTGTTTTCTTTATCAATTTAAATCTATGCAAATGAGGCTGTCAGTCATGGGTCAACTCCTCTCCTATTGATCCTATCGATCAGAGATCAATACACAAGTTTATACTTCTACTACAATACATCACACAAGGAAACGTGTACTTGTACCTCCACTTCATGTATCTGACAGCTGTAGTTACTTTGTAAGATAGGTTTCTGTGATACTTCTACACAATAGTACACAAAGTGGCTAAAAGTACTACAACATCAGAGTACTCGTGTGTATTCATTAGTGATATAGCAGAATACTATTTCATGACAATACTAGTATTTTTACTAGTAGTACAATGACACTGATAATTCCAGTATACTCGCAGCTAGTGCTGTCTGAATGCAGGACTTCATCTCGTAGTGAGGTATTGTATTGTGATACTTGTACAGGTGAGTACCAGGTGAGGATTTACCCAGTGTTACGTCAGACTGCCAACGTTCGCCAGCAACGGTGCTGCTAGCAGTTAGCTTAGCATCTGCCCCACTCCACTGGTATTGTTAGCATTTAGCAACTTAGCTTCCACGCGCTGTTTAGACAGCAGGTTAGCGGCCGTTAGACAGGCAGACTGACAAGACAGGTCTCACGTGTTATACTGAAAGCCCGTTCACGGAGCTGGAAGACAGGGGGGTTCTGTTGATGCTAAGTAACACGCTAACCATGATGCTAACCGGGGCTGACTTCTCGTGGCTTCGTAAACTGCTAGCCGCTAAGCTAAAGTAGCAGCCGGCTAACGGCGGGGGCCTCTCGCGAGCGCTGTGGCGGTTGTCAGCGCGCGCGGGTGTGCGCGTGACGAGCCGCCGGAGCTCTCTACCTGTCCTCTCCGGACTTCTTCTGCTTCTTGCCCATCCTGCTGCCGCTGCGGGTCTCCGAGTCTCTCCGGGTCTCTGTCCGCTGGACCGACACACACGACAGGCTCACATCCACACGAAGATCGCCTCGTGACGGACGGTGAGAGAGAGGTCTGACTCCGCTGCGTTTTCCCGCTCACCGACCGATCCGGGAACAGCTGCTACAGTCTTGTATTGTTTTTAATAGTTGTATTTGTTGTTTTTAAATTAAATTAATCAATATATTATAAACTGTATTTTAGAAAATGTAACTCAACATCAAAGTAGTCAATGTATGAAGTATCCCTATTTCTACTGGCTGTTTTTTTTTTACAAGCAACCAACTGAATCTCTCGTCATATAATAATAATAATAATAAAAAAAGATCAATAATTCCCCTCAAATGCATTGAAACTAAAGTAACGAGCCTGTTTTACAAATACGACGAGTAGAAAGATTATTTTAACATGTAGGGAGGAAAAGTAAGACATCATTAAAATAAGTACTCAAGTTTAAGTACAGATAACATGTATAAATAATGCTACAATGGTGTTACAATTTATTTATATATAATATTTATATATACATTACATGTATATGCAATCTTTATTCGTTCAAATAAAGCCAACGAGAGGCAAATCTGTCGTTTGTTGATGAAATATATCCGTTTAGACTATAAATATACGTGAAGAAGCTTTCAGGTCCAGCAGAAAACAGCAGAGTGACACCTCGCTCTTTTTTCTCTCTTCTCCGGCAGCACGCATGGCTCCAATCGGAGAACTGCGCATGCGTCCTGTGACATGACCTGCCTGACGTTCGTGATCTTTTTGACCCAACAATTATCCTCCATAATCATCATTAAGAGATTTATTTTACAATTAGAATATATACATATATTTATATAAAATGTATATAATGTATTTTTTACTTGCAAGTCTTTGGTGATTTTACACATATCTAATGAGCATTGTTGTTCATTTGACAATCAATAACTAAAATAAATTCGAACGTGAGACCAAAAGTCCAAAAACAGACAGTTTTTTGTAAGTTTGCATGAAAAAAAAGACTGAAACTTTTAGTTGATGATAAATTAAATGTATTTGATGGTCTTTCGTGTTGTGGCTTGAATCGGCCTCCTGCCGATGAACCAATCACAGGCCTCGTGTGCGTTCAGCCCATCGCTGACGTAACAGCGTCACACAGGTTGTGGAGTCTCGGCCGCAGCTCGCCGCTTGCCGCCCGCAGCAGTGCAGCAATTCCGGCGGCCGCTCCGTGAGGTCCGAAGCGCTCCCCAACCAGCACGCCGCTCAGCTCGCAGCTCAGATGCCGTGGCAGCCAGCTCTCGGGGACGTCCAGCTGGCAGCCTTCGACCACGCCGCCCTTCACCTCCACGTGCAGCCGAGCCGAGCTGCGATTGGCTGAACACTCGTCCGTCAGCTCCAGGAGAGTCTGGACACTGAACTTGGGCGTCCTGCCGAACGTCCAGTCCCAGCCCCGCAGCTCCGCCGTTGCCCTGCCGACTCCGGGGAACGCTGACTCGTCCGCCGGGTCAACGAGCGTGGAGGGGGCGCTGAAGCCGAACTCTGAGGGGTTTGAATCAGGAGGGACAGGAAGTTAGTCAGAGCCCCTTTAAAGGTCCGCGTGATGTCACAGTGTACTGCTACACCCTGGCGTACACTGTGACATCACTGCTCACCACGTCATTCTATCTATTAACTCACCAACATTTATTTATGTTTACTTGCACATTGATTGATCAATAGTTTCCAAACGTGATGATGTCACCATTGCCATATACTGAATTTAAATGTTTCTATGCATTTTATTTTTTATTAGAATTTATTTCTACATGTTGTCTTTTTATTTATTTTTTTTTAAATATATTCTCAAAGCTTTTTATGGAAGAACATAGAATTTGTTTATTTTTTTGTTGTTCCTACTCGTTATTAATGAATCATTCAACATTATATTCTTTAGGAAATGTGGCTGTTTCAGCTGTAATCACACCACCCGGCCAGCAGGGGGCCTCAGCCACCACACATCACACCGGTAGAGTACCTGTGTTGTACTGGTGCGCCAGGGCAGCCAGAAGTTCCTCCCACTGCAGCTTGGGGGCGTGGTCCAGCAGGTTGGCGACAGGCGAGGGGACGCTGGGCGTGGCGTTGCTATGGATACCGGGACAAGAGGGGCGGAGCACGGCAGCGAGGGAGGAGCGGTCGGCGGAGTGCAGCAGGGTGCAGTGATGGTAGGACGACTTCCTGCTCAGTCTGGAGGCACTTCCTGTAAACGACATTGTTATTTTAGTACAATCCACTAGATGTTTCTCCTGCAGTGCACTCTGGGATACGTAGTTGTAGTCTCAGCTCCGGTCTCGCTCCAGCCCCCCGTCCTCCTACCTGAGATCTTCAAGTGTCCGTTGAGAAGGATGTCAAAGCGGTCTGTGGCCTGAACGTCCAAACCGGGACTGATCCGCCTCAGGGCCTCCGTGACGACCTTCAGGTTCCTCCGCCGGTCGTACGCCTTCTTGGAGGTGAAGAAGGTCATGTTGAGGTTCCCGAGGTCGTGGTAGACCGTCCCGCCGCCGCTCCTACGCCGGGCCAGGGCGACCCCGGCCCTCCTCATGGCCGGCAGGTTGCACTCGGACCAGGGGTTCTGGTGGCGCCCAATGACCACGGCCGGCCCGTTCCTCCACAGCAGCAGGATGCTACGCTGCTGCAGGTCCACATTGGCGTCGATCCAGTCCTCCAGGGCCAGGTTCTGGTACACATCGGTGGACTGGGAGCGCAGGACCAGGCCTCCTCCACTGCTGCTGCCGTCCGAGGCCAGGAGACTGCCGCCGGAGCTGGTCCTGGTCCGAGCCGGCTGGATGCTGGTCTGACACCGGCAGACACCTAAGCAGCTTCTTCCCAGAGCCAGTGTCCTCCAGATGTTTGACATCATGGCCCCTTCAAAATAAAATACTCAATGACCCAATAACCCTACGACATTCCTTTTTTTTTTTTTTTAGATCAAGAGTTTTATTGTCCATTTTCAAGCATAAAAGACAACAAACAATACAATTAATACAAATTACTAATAATAATAAAATAAAAATATGATAAAAACAAAAATAAATAAACAGCAGTACATCAAAAAAATAAAGACGTTATAACCTTATGAAATTAACGTCATTGTTATTTATACATAACTATACAAAAACACGTGTTTGCATTAATTACTTTATATACTTCTGGTAGTTTATTACCAAGTAAGTTTTCACATACAAGGAATTTGCCTTGGTCTTCAGTGCGCAGATATTTACAAAGAATAAAACGATAAAGCAAAGTTCTGCAGTCAAAAGCATCAATAAAATAAAACAAATAAAATGTACCCAAACTAAGACAAAATGATAAAAAATGATAAAATAAAAAATAAAAAAAGACACATTAAATAAAATGTATATGTCACTATTAGAGCATCATTTAATCTTGCCTTCAACTTACCACAAACATATATCTATAATAATATTTTACTAACAGTTGATTAGGTTGTGTATTAATAATAAAAAAACAAAGTTTACCTGAGATGTGGTGGAGCAGGAAACGGTAGAACTCAAGTGAAGTACAAGTACTTCAGAAATGTACTTCGGGTACAGTACTCGAGTGAATGTACTGCGTTACATCCGGACACTATACATCCTGAATGAGTTACGCAACCTTCCGTCAAAGTGAGCGCGAGCTGTCCGTTAGCGGTAGCTTTAGCATTTAGCTCGTGAACGTCGCTGTCGACTCAAATAAAAACGTTTAACATTTTAATTTAATAAACAATCGTTAATAAAACAGTTCGATGTATGAAACTGGAAAAAATCTGAACGGTTTGACTGCTAAACGTGAACACCGAGGACAGGAAGCGGCGGCAGGGACGACGGAGAACGAACTTCCGCTCTCACATTTTCAAACTAAAAGCACAAATGCGATTATTCCAATAGTGAACGCCGCTCTTTTCTCCCATTCTTTTATTGTGACGGCTAAAAATTGCAACGTACCATTTCCGGTTTGTTACTGAATTCCAACCTCGGTCCCACGCTGTGAAGGCTCCGGACTGCGCTGCGGTCGTCTACCCTGAGAAGAGTTCCGACCGTCAGGAAGTTATTAATAGAGTTACCAAATAATTAATTCACAAACAATTATTTCGATTATTGATAATCGATAACTATGTCATGTTTTTAGTTTAAATTAAACTGAAGGCAATCTGAACATTTTAGAGAAATTTAAATTGATACATTTGAGGAAGTTTAAACTCAACTTTACAAAAATGAATAAAAAATGTGTTTGGGGTGATCGTAAATGATTTACACGTTTTAGCAAAATTCTTATACAATTATATATGTGATGGTTTATTGACCTCGCTATAACGATACACAAGCAATCAAATATTTAATTTATATTTGTTGACTTTTATTCATATACATTAAAATTCGATTTTTCCATTTGGGTTGTTTGAGCTTTTCGGTCTCACAAGCCTTTGACGACATCATCATCATCATCATAACGAGGAAGAGAGTCGACCAGAGAGAGGAAGAACATGTGACCACATCCTGACAACACACACACACACACACACACTCTCAGTCAGTCCGTTGCAGTCGATGTGTCAGGTGAGAGGCGATTTTTATTTCTAACTTAATGTTGATGTTTTTATTTACAGATTGTACTTTTATTCATTTATTAATATACCGTCTTATTATATATTTATACTTTTAAATTCTGACGATGTTACATTCATTCTTTTTTTTAAATGCTGATGTTTATACAGTTTAAAGGGGATGTTTCTTTTTTAAAATGTTATTTAAAGGGTTTATGTACTTCTGAACGACACAAACTAACTTGAAAGAAAGAAACAGAAGATGTGACGTCATCGTAAGAGAAGTCGGGGCTTCTTGGTCTGTACGTTTGAATTCTTAGAAGTTCCTCTGATTCTCTGCACGTCGTCAGAAATAAAATACAAACGTTTCCAGGTTTCAGTTTTTTCGAGTTGAACTGAAAACCAGTTAAAACTCATCAAATGTGGAGTTTCCTGTTTATTAGAGTGAAATGTTGTTGCCAAGCAGACTTCCTTTGTGTCTTTCTGCAGATCACGACTGTGTGTGTGTGTGTGTGAATCTGATGAACACACTCCATGTTAACAGGTGTGTGTGTGACATCATCACTGATTGTAGCCATTTTCCTCGTCCTCTACTCCTCCCATGATGCATCACTCATCTGTGTCCCAGTCATCTCCCTTCATGTCCTCCCCCCCGCCATCCAGGAACCAGCCCCAAGTGCCCTCCTATCACCTCGCACCACAGACCAGGGCCCCCCATCACCTCCCAGAGCCCCATCTAGTCCCGCACTCCCAGGTAACCTCCCCCCATCTAGTCCACCATCCCCACGTAACCTCCCCCTATCCCCAAGTAACCTCCCCCATCTCATCCCCAAGTAACCTCCCATCCCCAAGTAACCTCCCCCCATCTAGTCCACCATCCCACGTAACCTCCCCCCATCCCCAAGTAACCTCCCCCCATCTAGTCCCGCACTCCCCGGTAACCTCCCCCCATCTAGTCCACCATCCCCACATAACCTCCCCCCACCCCCAGGTAACCTCCCCCCACTTTGTAGCCCACCACCTCTACAACCAAAATCAGGAGGCAGATTTAGATCCATCAGACTGGAGCAGATGTGAACCACATTCTGAACTTTCCTCCCTGCTCACAAGCTACAGTTACACCTACCAGGTAAGTCATTTATCTTCCAACAAGAGCAGAAATGCAGCCGTTGACGATCACAACATTATGGTGTGTCTGAAACAGAACCAGACCGCGGCCCACGTGGATCTCCAGAACCAGGTACAGTTCAGTGCTGGAGGGCCTCACCACAGAGATGCATTGGGCAACGCACACAGCCTGCCCTACACCACGGGCCTGTACGGAGAGGGTGACCCACCTGGTCGGGTTCAGGGTACCTGGAAGCCGACTCTGGCCCAGCTGCAGTACCCTCCACCGGGATCCGTGTCCGGAGGAGTCCCCCAGGACAGATGGAGCTCCACGGAGTTCAGCTCGTCAATATCTGAAGACTTCCCCAGCACACAGTATTTCCATGACAGTTATCAGAACAACTATGCCCCCCAGGCCTTCTGTAGCCCCGGCAGCCCTGGTCCCAGTCCCCGTTACCCCCAGACCCCACCGACCTCCAGCCCTGGCCCTCAAATGAATCCCAGGACCGAGAGACGAGACTTTAACCTGCAAACCTCCACACAGCTGAGCAGAGATCAAAGCCTCAGCTGCAGTCTGCTGCAGGAGTATGACCTTGTGACCTCTGACCCTGGTCAGCACCACCAGCTCCAGACTCCCCGGCACCTCCTCCAGATCCAGGACCGGGGGGTTCTCCTGGACACCGCCGGGAACTCTGAACTCAGTGTTGCTCCGCAGGGAAGAGGCCAGGATGTCGGCAGCGCTGCCCGGCCTCCAGGCCTCGCTGCCGGGCAGAGCGGGGGAGGGGACGATGTACAAGTACTCAAAGTGAGTATTCTCAGCAGTAATCTTCACTGTGGTCAGTAAGGGAATACACGAATAAGAAAGTATGTACAAACATTCTTGATTTCAAATCTTTCTGTTCATTTTCAGATGAAACAACCAAAAGCTAAAAACAGGACGGAGGTCCTCAAGTCCAGGTGAGCCGACGATGACATCATGGATGTAAATGATGATGTAATGTGAGCTACCATGTGCGTGTGTGTGTGTGTGTGTCATAGGCTGCTGTGTTCACTGTGTCAGCGTGACTTCAGGAGTCTTCCGGCGTTGAACGGACACATGCGGTCCCACAGTAGATCCAGATCCGCCGCAGGGTCCGACAAGGTCCCGACCAATCCAAACACCTGTTTTTGACTCTTGACCTTTAAGGGGACCGGTCTGTGGCGATGAGTCCTTTACAACCTTTTTTTGTCACCAGACTGAGGACGCCTGGCCACCGGTCCAAACCTCCGTCTCCATGGTGATGCCCGTCTCCGTGCCCGTCCAATCCAGAGGCTCGGCCAAGGTGTGTCGGAGTGAACAGAAGCGATGCAGTCGCCGGCCTCCAGCCACCGGGGGCGCTGTGTCCCTCTACCGCAGCCTGCTGCGGCAGGGAGAAGAGGAGGCCATCGCCGCTGGTGCACGTTACACCCCTCCGCCGATGTTGAGTCCCCTGAGGGCGGGGCCAGGGCTGTACTGCTCCCTCGCCACCAAGGGGCAGCAGACTGTGAGACTCAATGATCGTGTTGCCATGGAGACAGCCCTCCCTTCTCCCGGGACACCAATCAATAACCCGTACGTAAAACAGCCATTTGTCTTCATTTTTTATTATTTTGCGACAATGATCATCGGTTCACACTGAGCTGTCCATCACAGGCGGATCAATGAGGGGCGGGGCTTCCAGGCTGAAATCCCGCCGCTGCGGGTCCTAAAAGATGCAGACTCCGACTCCCACAATGCACGGCTGCTGTGGACGCCGTGGGATGAGCTGGAGCGTCCTGCCAGTCAACTCAGAGGTGCAAACACATACACACACGTTCCTGTTCTTGATTGCATCTTGATCACCGTGTTTGACCAACACATTCTTGTTCAGTTGAAGCTCTGTTGAGGATGGCTCGCTCCAGCGTGGTGCCAGGGGGCGGGGCCAGGCCCGAGTCTGCCCTCCACGTCCTGTCAGAGAGCAGAGGAGACTTCCTGGTAAAATTTCATTGGCTCTTATTTCCTAAATCATCTGTCCCAAGACAACATCTCTTAAAATCATTGGGCTAGCGGTTCAGCCTGACTCCGGTCTTTAGCCTAGCTTAGCATAAACACATCACACTCACACTAGACCCAGGCTTGGACCGACAAGTCCCAAGTAAGGTCTGGGACTCAAGACCACAAGTCCCATATCAGGGACAACAAGTCCAGAGTCAATGTAAATGACAAGTCCCGAGTCAGGACCAACAAGTCCATGGTTACGTCTAGTCAGGACAAACAGCTCCCCGGCCAAGTCCAGAAAGTCCTCAAACCAACCACCAAGACCCAAGTTCTGTCCCAGGTTAGACCAACAAGCCCCAAGTCCTCAACAAGACAAGTCCACATGACACATATACATGTTCAGCAGCTTATACTGAGGTCACCTTTTTATTTCCTTCTTCCAGCTGACGGTGGAGAAGCTGCTGTCAACACCTGAAACCGCCGGCAACAGCCACGCCCTCAACGCTCAACAGCAACCAGGTACTGATTCTGTTTTCAAACTACCAATCATGTGTGTTCCATGCATGACATGGAGTCCAGGCATTGAGTCCCAGCGTTGAACCTGTATTTCAGGTGCGGAATGGAGTGCAGCAGAGAGGAGGTCGCTGGTTCGATCCCTGCAGCTTCATCAGAAAGACTTCAGCAGAATCCAGAGAGCCGTGAGTTCAGACTGGTGATGTCATCACGTCTCCTCGCGTCTCCTCGTGTCTCATCGCGTCTCCTCGCGTCTCCTCGTGTCTCCTCACGTCTCATTTCGTCTCCTCATGTCTCAGGTCCGGACCAAGTCCTTGTCTCAGTGTGTGGAGTTTTACTATCTGTGGAAGAGGAAGCTGAGTCTGAGGACCCAGACCCGGCTGACTGTCTCTCTGCCCGACACGAAGGTAAGACAGGCAGCTTCCTGATCCACATACTGATCTCACTCAATAATCAATTATGATGTCCGTTCTTTAAACACGTTAATGACCTGAAGAGTCTCCGAGTCCTGAAGCTGCAGCGTCTCTGAGTCGGCTGTTTCAGGCCGAAACCGAAACCTGAACCAATCAAAACCACCGAAACCACACACAGAAGCTCAAAATACACTTCCTGTGAGGGCGACACGTTTCTGATCAACCTGTGACTTGACATTAAAGTGTGTGTGTGTGTGTGTGTGTCGGTGAGTCAACTCTAACTTTCCGTTGGTGTTGTTTCGATCCTCTTGATCAACTCTTTCTGTTTCCTGTCGTTTGACTCCTTGGTTCTTCTGTCCCACATTTATTGGTTCCTACTGGAAACACCATGTGGCCCAAAGTAGTTCCAGTACGGTCCAGCAGAGCCCCTCCTAAGTCTCAAGTCTGGGAAATGAACTCCCAAGACAAGACCATCGAGTCCCAAGACCATCGAGTCCCAAGACCAACGAGTTCCAAGTCCAACGAGTCCCAAGACCATCGAGTCCCCCTGAGTGTCCCCCGGGGTCAAAGGTCGTCAATGCACCATAAACATACTGTAAACTATAAGTTAAATGTATTTGAACATTAAAGGAAAACATTTCGAGATTGCCTGTTTTCGTTCCTCTATGTGTTTAATTAATCCCACAATTATGACGCGTCAGCGAACGCACCGTTTCATATTTGATGCTCCGGTATGTTGAGACGTTGTTGTCTCTCTCTCTCTCTCTCTAAGACAAACAGAGCTTCACTTATTAAAGTCGAGATGAAAAACAGCTCCAGGCTCTTTCTGTTAACATGGTCTCTCGTAGTCACCTGACCCTGGACCAGCACGTCCCTTTACTTCTGCTGGTGAACTCACAAACACAGGATTGACCCAAACGCCCTCCAGCAACACGTTGAATGAGATGAACGGTTCCTGTTGGCGGCGGGTTGTTCAGGTTCCTGATGTTGACTCAGCGGTTTGCTTTCAGGGTTGATTCTGTCAAACAAACGTCTGAAGGAGAGTTAAACTTCTCCTTCTACTTCTTCTTCTTCTTCTTCTTCTTCTCTCGACAAACAAACTCACATTCTTCTTCTAAGCCTGCTTTCAGCACGTCTCACCTTAAAGCCCACCGCTTCCTGTCCAGAGGACGCTGCAGGCTATTAATAAAGTGAGGCTCCGCCCCCTCGCTCCAAAGGTCCTCCTGCCTGAACACAAGGAGGAGCAAAAGGAGGTCATAGGAGGAGGAAGAGGAGTCAGACAGACAAGGAGGAACGAGGGATGGGAGCGCAGGAGGAGGAGGACGCCGCCGCCGCCGCCGCCATCGCCGGTCCTCCGGCACAGAAGAAGAAGGCGACGACGCAGAAGAACTCCAAAGAAGTTTATTTCTCCGTCCTGCCGGATCGATACAAGCCGCTGATCGAGGAGGAGGAGGAGGGGGAGAGGAGGAAGAGGAAGGAGGAGAAGAAGAGCAAGAAGAAGAAGAAGTACAAGAAGTACAGGAAGGTAAGAAAGAAGGCATGACCTTTGACCTGGAGAGGAGCCAGAATATTCTGTGTATCAGTGTTTGGTCACACAGTCAACCAATGAAAAACAAGAGGTACATTAAATATATATAAACATATATATAACAGAATAAAAACAGTAAAAGTTATTAACATACAAACAAATATATTATTTATAATCATTACTACATAAATAAAGACCTAATAAAAGTATTCAGAATCAGGTATTAAAATATAAATGTGATTTGTTATTTTCATTTTTAATTAAAAATCTGCAAAAACACAAAAAATGTATCTCTATAAATGAATTAACATCCTGTTTTGACAGTTTAACAGTTTTCGGCTCGGGTGATGTTTGAATCTGGCAAACATTGACTCAGCAGAGTGAGTTTGACCTTTGACCTCGACAGCATTTTCAGCCTGATGTGAAACTCTGATAACAGGTACGACTACGTTTACTAGCACGACTGCTCTGGTTCATCCTGAGGGGAACATGAACTCAACTACATGTAAAAAAATGTATTTTTTCTACATAAAGTTAAAAAAAGCACAAAACTATTAGTAATTTATAACATATGATGCATTTATTATTGTTATTTCATGTGTAGCCTATAACATCAGCTAATATTTACATTTTAACATTAATTTTATGGTATATTTAAATATTTATATCGTATATATTACCCTGATTAATAAAATATAATTAATTATTTTAAAAAGCATTAAAAATATTACATAAATATCTAATAAAAGATTAAAAAGTGTAAATATAATATAGGAATAAAATGAATCCAGAGCTGAACCACATTTCATGACCGTCGACAAACTTAGAATCATCCGGATCATCTTCAGGGAACCACAAAGTCTGTGAGAAATAAACATTTTATTATTTGGTAGATACCTTTTGGGGAAGAACATTGCCGTCGTGGTGGCACGAGACGAAGAGTCAGATCCCCAAAATCAGGAGGGTTCATCCTCTGGGGATCGGGACCAAAGGGATATATGAGAGATATTTGAGTGCCCTGAGGCTCCTGGGGGTTGAACCTTGACCCCGGCTGTGTTTTCTGTGTGGCAGAACGTGGGGAAGGCGCTGCGGTTCAGCTGGCGCTGCTTGATGCTCGGCCTGCAGGGCATGGCCTCCACCTACTCCAGCCCCGCCTCCACGGTGGTCACCGTGGTGACGGAGGTCCACCGGGCCGCCAGCAGCAGAGCATGATGGGAATTTACGGATGTTTCCTGGATTTCAACATGATGACGTTACAGGATTAATACGGCTTAGTTGTTGGTCTTCATTAGTATATTATGATATATATTATAATATATATTTGTAAACCATAATCATTCATAGCTGAAATGCCTATGTGGACATGTTTTAAAGATATATAAGAGTATAATGTGCACGATAAACTTTCTTTATGATTTCCCTGGAATGAAACATTTTTTTCTGTATATATTAAAACTATCATATGAAGCTATCTAGTGGATTTTCTTCAATAAATGGACTGATGTGGGTTCTGTAAACAACATGCTGCCACCTACTGGTCACAACGCGTCACCACTCGTGTTTTTCATCAGCTGAGAAATGTTGCAATACTGAGATCTATTTTAACTTCGAAGCTCGGCTGCTTTCTAGACTTTCTGTTACCTGAGAATCAGCTGTCAGGATCTCACAGGAAGCAGCAGCTCTTAAAGGGCCAGCCAGTGTTACAGCCCCCCCCCCCCCACACACACAAACACACCACTTTTCCAGGCGTAATAACATTTGCCTCTCTTGTGATTGATATAATTTCCAATGAAAAAAGATCAATTTTATGCGTTTTTTTTATTTTTACTTTGTGTATTCTATCCTCTGCAAAGCGTTTGTATATTATTATTATTTACATTAATAATAATAGCATTAATATTATTCATATTATGTCCATACCGCCTTCTCCGTCAGAGGTTCGGGGGTGTAATGCGGTAGATGGCCGGAGGGCGTCGCTGTTTCCCCGCGTCTCCATCTCCTTATAAAGCTAGGGAGGCGGGGAGAGAAACCACTTGTGGATGAAAGTTCACTTTAAGTGCGGACCGTCTAGTCGTTTCGGATTAGCAGGTGTCCCGGTGTCCACACACACACACACACACACATGGGGAGCGCGTGAAGGTCTAGCCTCGTTCTGGACTGGAGGGGCTTTGAAGGAGATACGAGACTCGTCCCGGACCCGAGCCACGCGATGTCCCCGCTGCAGTGGTCCGTCTACTGGCGCCTCTCCCTGGTCTTCTTCTTCACCTTCCTTCCTCTTCTTCCTCGACATCTTCACCGCGGCCGTCGTCGCGGCCTCTTGTCGCCATGGCAACGGCACCGGCGGCCCGTTGGCACCGCGGCAACCAATCACGGCCCGTGGAAGTTTCCGAGAGCGGGATCCGAGACGTGAGTGGTGATCCCAGACCGTTGGTTTGATTTGTTGACGTTACCGGAAAGTCTCCGGTTCGAACCGTGTCCTGTTGTGTAACGATGAGAGTCCCGGTTAACTTTAGTGTTAATGAGCAACGAGACGCTGTCAATGTTTCTGTCAAAGAAGAAGACTAGCACGTGTCTGTAGTCAGTGTGTTTAGTCATTAATGTGTGTGTGTGTGTTCCAGCACTGTGGTTGGACAGACTGGCTGTCCTACGGTCAGACCCTCTACATGGTGGGTCTCCTGCTGGGATCCCTGGTTGGAGGAGCACTATCGGACCGGTACACACACACACACACACACACACACACACACACACACACAGCTTGGGCCTTGGCACTAGTCTAACAGGATGCTGGTCTACTGGTCTACCGGTCTGTGTGTGCAGGTACGGGAAGCGCCCCCTGCTGCTGGCGTCCGTCTGCATGCACGCCGTCTGTGGTCTGGTCCCCGCCGTGCTCCCCCAGGTCTCGGTGTACCTGGTGGTCCGCTGCCTGACCGGGGTCTGCTGCTGCTGCATCAACATCTGCTCCTTCAGCCTGGGTAACAACAACTCCCCCCCCATATGCTCTGACCCGGCCTCCGTGTGGTTGACTGGGTCTCTGGTGAGTCTTAGTGGACCACAGTGGGACCCCTCACACACAGGACTGGTAGAGACCACGTGTCCTAGATACTAGAATAGAGTGCTAATGGGGACCGACGGCCTCCAGCAGCTTTCTGGCCTCTGACACATCTGTGGAAATACTGGAAGGGGGGCCAGCGGGTTCATGACAGGACCTTAGACCTGAACCACCAGTGGGGACTTGTGTGAAATGTTAGGGCGATGCTGAGGGGAAAGGTGAGGGGATCTCAAGGGGTGTGGTTTGCAGGGTGGCGGTTGTCATGGTGACGGGCTGCCGGGCATGGTACCGGCCGGTAACTGGTCTCGTTTGTGCTGCAGCGGTGGAGTGGACCCCCCCCGCCGCCCGGCTCTGGCCCCCGGCCTTCCTGCCGTTCTGCTTCAGCCTGGGCACGATGAGCGGAGCCCCGCTGGCCTGGCTCAGCCCCACCTGGACCTGGCTGCACCTGTCGCTGGCTCTGCCACAGCTCGTCTGTCTGCCACTCTACCTGTAGGTGCACATACAGACAGACAGAGAGACAGACAGGTAACTTTGTGAGCATCTGACAGGTGTCTGTCCCCCTCCGCCGGTCCAGGTCCATCCCGGAGTCTCCTCGCTGGCTGCTGCTGAGGAGGAGGAGGGATGTTCTGGACCGTTACCGTGGCAACAGCCCCGCTGATAAACAGTGTCTGGAGTTGGTAAACCGCGACACACACACACTTATTTGGTCCCAGATCAACCCTGATGACATCGTCGGTGTGACTCACGAGTGTGTGTTTCTGTGTGTGTGTGTGTGTGTGTGTGTGTGTGTGTGTGTGTGTAGCTGCTGGAGTTGGCCGGGTCCGACCTGCAGAAAGCCGCTGAGGCTCAGAAGATACAGCGGGTCGGAGGTCACGCCCCCAGTGACATCATCAACCTCAAACACCCAACCATCTTGCTACGGCTGTTTATCATGAGCTACCTGAGGTACCACACACACACAAACACAACACACACAAACACACACACACACACACACACAATATGATCACTGCTAAATATGGCTTTATTATAAATCTGACAGGTTTATGTTCCGACCCGTTGTCCCGTGTTCGTACCTGCAGCGCAGTGTCGGCGTTGACGTACTTCGGCATCTGCATGAACATCGGCTCGTTCGGCGTCGGCGTTTACTCCGCCCAGTTCTTCTCCGGCCTATCAGAAGCTCCCTGCCTGCTGGTTCCGTTGGTCCGCCTGGGCCGCCGGCCAATCAGCATGCTCGCTCTGTTCCTGAGCGGAGCGGCCTGCTTCCTGTCGCTGCTGCTGTCCAGATACAACGGTGGGCATTCTGCTTGATCAGCTGTGTACTAATACTTGCATACTGCATACTACATGTGTTGGACTGTGGTACTATCACCCCCATATAGTATTTATATTTGGATGTATTCTTAAAAGTGGAAATACATGAGCAGACTTTGGGAGTTAACGCTGGTGTATCGTCAGCATACAGTCGGATGCTTTGTTATAATATATATATATATATATACAGTATATATATATATATATATATATATATTGTGAGCATTAACACACAAATCAAGTAAAGGAGAGGTTACCTGTGCAGGTGAGCCGGTGCTGGTGATGAGTCTGGCTCTGCTGGGGAAACTCTGCATCCTGGCGGCGCTCTTCATCTCCATCCTGTACAGCATCGAGCTCTTCCCCACTGTGGTCAGGTACATACACATATATACATGTATATAAACACACATACATATATATATACATGTATATGTGTTATAGTTCATCATGTCGTTGGAATCCAGGCAGCGGTGTGTGTCGCTGGTCAACCTGTGTTTCCGGCTCGGCTGCCTGGTCAACTCCCTCGTGCCCTCCAACCCAAACGGGGCCATCTCATTGGCTGCCATGGTGGTGTACAGCAGCGGTCCAATCATAGGCTGCGGCCTGTGCCTGCTGCTGCCGGAGACCAGCGGCGTCCCGCTCCCCGATTCGGTGGAGGACTGTGACAGGCAGCCTCGGCTCCGCCCCCTGGGCATCGCCGCCCCCTGGAGGACATGGTGAGAATAACAAGCACACATGCATTAGCTCGTCCACCTTTAGGCAACACCGTGTAGTTCAAAGGTTTAGAAAGCTCCGCGATGTGGGTCAGGAGTAACGGAGGCGAACCAGGACCTGGTTCTGCTAGTGCCCTAGTCTCGGTGCTACCTGCAGTCCAATCAGGTTCACAGGAAGTCCCAGCTCCTCCAGGATCCACGTGAGGTTCACAAGAAGGTGACAGGACCGTAGAAGGCTATCAACCCAACAACCAATGGCTATCTGCTCCTTTGTGGAGGAGGACCAGGAGGAGGACCAGGAGGAGCACTGCCAGTGTCCTACTACATGACCTCCAGCAGGCTACTGGTGTCACCAACAGACTCCATGAGGTCCCCGACGTCCTCTAGTGGGACCCAGTCCATTGGAATTCACCAGAGAAAACCAGAAGTGGTCCACCATTGGCCCCCCATTGTGACCCCCAACCTGTCCTGGATGAGGCTGACTGAGCCCCTGCAATCTGAGGTCTAGAAGGAGGACTACATGTGGAAAGAAGGACTACACCTCGGAGGCCCCCCATATGTGGACTATGTTAATGACTGTCATGGTTTGAGTTCTTCCTGGCTTACCTGATCCACATCCCTAAGACCTGGTTCAGATCTGAGAAACAAGACAACACCCGTCAGTCTCTTCTGGATGTCGACCTCATCATCACCATCGCCAAGATCCTCTCTGGTCCTGGACCTCAACACGTCCTGGTCTGGTCTTTGTCTGCGGTCTCGGATCAGAGACGGAAACCGGTCTGAGCTGCCGGTCCAGATGTTGGAGTTATTTCAGTCATGCATTATGCTGCAACATGAAGATTTAATACTTTAAGCCAGAACGTTACACACACACACACACACACCTGCAGCATGAATCAGTGTGTTGATTGATTGATGGTGTGTGTGTGTGTGTTTTCTCAGGAAGCTGGTGAGAAGCCAAACCAGAGAAACAGAGACGATCCCTGCAGAGAAAGACGACACCCAGATACACACACTACACTGACATGAACTCTCACACACACTCACACACACACACACACACACACACGAGACTGCAGTGCCCTCTAGTGGTCACACACACACTGATGTTAAATATACACATTTAAATTACACGTTTTTGGGGAGATTATTATTATATTTCATTCATTCATTGATGATTCATCTTTTCTGTTGATCTAAAAGTGACTTTATATTTATTATTATTTAAACTTTCAGACCAATTTGCCTCCAGAAACTCTCAGATGTTGTTGTTGATGATGATGATGATGATGATGATGATTTTGTTTTGTTGATGAGTTTGATTCGGTTTGTTGTCACTTTGTTCGGTTTTCAGAGGGAAAATAAAGTGAAGTGAAAACTGTATTTTCAGTTCAGAGAAAAGCAGTTTTTTCTGTGTAAATTTGAAGGAAAAATGTGTATTTACATCTACAGCTGCAGCACCACCTGCTGGTCAACCTTTAGAATCACAACATATATATGAACACACACACACACACACATGTATAAGTACTCCTCAGTACCACGTAGCAGTGATTTTTAATAGTGGTATTAATATTTACACAACTATTTCTAATTTCACTCAGATGATCTTAAAAAGCAGCGACAACATGAGGATTTTAGCCTCGACGTTGTTGAAGGAATTATTTGAACAAAATGGACAAAAATTAGCATCGATACAAAGTCTTGATGATTTCGATTTATTAAGGATTCTTATACAATCTCTAAAAAACACCCTGTTACCGTTTCAATGAAATAACGGAGTTCACCTTCTACTGCCATGATCTATAGACTAGAAATGCCCCCCCCCCCACACCGCTGTAACAAAGCCCCCCAGAGCAGAAAACACTGAAAAGTTTCATATTTTACTTCTAAAACTCGATTTTAATTCCCTCCATTCAACGTGAAAAAATCCTGTGAAAATTAAACTAAAAGTGCTTTTTGTTTATGATCAAATATTAAAATGTTTTTGTTCTTTTCCAATATAAATTTTTCTGTTTTATTTTGAAATCATTTTTATTTATTTTATTTTTAATAGATTATTTTAACTTATTTCATTCTTAAAACAAGAAAAAAAAACATTGTTCCTATTAAATTTAAAGAGTTTCCTCATTAGTCCCTAAATATTTTACAATAATAACAAACACTTTCTGTTGCGGCGCTCAATGAAACGTACATTTGAAATCATCAAATTTGCTGAGTGAGAACGTAACAGGTCACATATTAAATGTGATGTTGATGAACATCATGTCCTCGAGGTGACGTCATCGTGTGATGACATCACTGACACGCAGGTGATGACATTCCCAGTTTAAATAATGTGCAGATGAATTTTCTGGGCTGCAGCTGCCGCGTCTTAGCTAAACCCGAAACATCGTACGTCAGTACGTGACGAAGTTGGCGGGAAAGATCCCGACGCGGCCGTCGTCCATACGCCCCTCCCACCAGTCGTACTGGGAGTCCGTCTTGGTGACAATGGTAACGCGGTCGCCGGGGACGAAGCTCAGGTCGCCGGGCTGCTGGCCTGTGAACGGATGTGTTGCTGTGGCAACAAGCTGGCCGCTAGCTCCGCCCACTGGGGGTCCTCCACCTGCAAGGGAAGATAAACATTATTTAAAGGAACAACGTGTCGGTTTCTGGAGGAAAACTGGTCTGAAAGTTTCATTAAGAATAAACAAAGTCACTTTCAGATCCACAGAATAACTGGAAAATAATTATTTTCCATTATTAATTATAATGTATATCACCATTAAATGAAATAGAATAATAATATTCTCTAAAACATGTTATTAAATATACACTCATTTAAATATCAGTGTCTGACCACTAGAGGGTGCTGCAGCCTCAAAACTGACACACACTCACAGCTGACAGCAGGATTATTGATGAGTCGCTGTGTGTTGATATTAACAAACTCGCCAAGGTCGCGGGTTAATAACCGACCTGAATGAAAACACTGAAGGAAAGGAGGTGGCGGAGAAGCATTCTCTCTGCTGGCCACCAGGGGGCGACGCCCCTCTGATGACAGTGGAGCTCATAGTTATATAAAATCAAAGTTTAACTGTTCTGAGAGGATTGAGGAGGAAACCAGGAGGAAACTAGGGGGTAGTAGAGAAGGTATAAAAGGACACAAGGTACCCGTTAAAACTCACCTGAAGTCTCAGATTTATAGACGGAGATGCTCGGGTAGAGGGCGTTTTTACCCGTGTTGGGTGGCGGTTGCTGGTAGCTGGTTGGCGGTGGCTGGTAGCTAGGTGGCGGCTGCTGGTAACCGAATTGTGGTTGCGGGTAACTGGCTGGCGGTTGCTGATACGTGCTTGGCGGTCTCTGCGGTGGGGCTGGCGGTCTGGCTGGAGGAAGAGACGACTGGAAAGAAAACCATAAGAATCTCATCACGTACGAACTGGTACATCATCTTTGGTTGACGGTGTAAATGGTGGTCATTACCGTCGGATGCATGTTCTTGCTTGTCCAGTCGGCCCTGTAGGCCTCAGTGTAGACCTCCAGGATGTGGTAGAGGTCGTAGCACTCTGGCGGCGGCTCAACATCGCCATTCAAAATGGCGGACGCACGGATGTCGCGGCCATAGAACCTGCCACCATACAAATACATGTTGAATAACTAAATGTATGTTCACTTGAACGCTGCGGATAAAGGTGGGCGGGTAGATCTGGTTCTGTTCATACTTGCGGTTGGTTTCTTTGCGTTCAATCAGGCCAGATCCCTCCAGAGAAATACCAGCAAACAGACCTCGGGATCGGCAGTAGGTAAAGACTGCCGTCGTGCTGCGAAGGGCCACGTCAGCCTCAACATTCCTGAAAGAACAAAAAGATATTTGTTTTCTTGGTGGTATTAGTGCCACAGCCAAAGAGCCATTCTGGAGACGAGTGCTTCTAAATACACAACCTGTTCATTTCATTGCAATGTTGTGCTTTTGCCCTTGAAGGTGTTCCACAAGGTACGACCTTTGGTCCTCTGCATTCTATGAAACTTGGTGCATCATGAGTCAAGAAAGAACCACTTAAAAAAGCGTATTGGAATCAACATTGGAAAATAAGGCATGGTCTGGCAGAGACCAGTACACTTCTATTGATGTTTACAAAGCTAAAGTCTGTACCTTTGAGATTTTCTCATCTAGGGTTTACAAGTATTTATATACTATTTGGGGTGTTGGGGAGTAGTGAACTACATGTACTTCAACTAGGAGTTGAATTATTTTGCTGGTAGTTCAACAACATTGATTTGGCATGGATGGCGACGGTGATCTTCAGCAGGGTGAAGACTGTTTTAGTTGTCAGATGTTAGAAAACTGGAAGACAACAGGTCCATGTTTAAACAAGCACTCAAGTCAGTCTGAAGAGGTGCCGGTTTATTTTTAGTGCAGTAGTTTATTTTCTGGTTTCCTGAATGACCTGCGGGCACTTTTTGGGAACAAAAACCTCAACTGAGTGGCATTTTTACTGGCATGTGAGAGTATTATATCACCCATCACATGTACATTATCAATTTGATCCGTTTTTCTAGTTACACAACTGAAACTGTCCCGGCGGCAGCGTCACTGAAATTAATTTCAACTCACAGCTGTTTATTTGATTTGGCATATCTGGAAAGATTAAAACAGGATCTGATGTTTTCACCCTTCATGCTTACGATAAAACTTAATCGACTCATTCACTCATAAAAACTGTTCCTTGGAGACGCTCTCAGGTTGCCTCCAGACCGACACAAGCTGAAACCTCAACACCGTTGTGGTTCCTAAACTCAACCGTTTAACTGTTTGACAGACGTTTGAGCTTCAGGCCTCAAAACAGAAAGTCATTGAATTGGCCTCCCGATGTGAGAAAGTCAAACACCGAGGCTGTCATTTACACCAAAAGTTATTATTAAATGTAATTAAATGTGCCGGCAGACAGACGGAGGGGGGTCAGGTCCTCACCTGCCCATGGGTCCCACGGCGACAGTGCAGTTCCCGCCCAGCGTCAGGTTCCCGCCCTTTGTGAACGCCTCGACGGCGCGCCGCTGATTCAAGATGATCACCAGGTCAGACACCTGAGGGCAGAACATGTAGAAAGCATGACTCAGCAGTTCTCTCACACTCAATGATACAAAACTTCCATTTTTCGAAACACTGAAAAGGATCGTCACAATTCTAAAAGGACACTTCTGCGTGCGTGGACTCACCTCCACCCCGATCTCGAAGCCGCCTCCCAGACCAGCGATGCCGATGGCCGACGGCGCCGACCAGCCTGGACACAAACAGCAGAACAGGCGTTCAACGAGAGGCAGAGACGCTTTTCTTCTTCTTTTCTTATTTCTTATTAGAGTCGGCAGACGGGGGTCTGGACCCGAACCAATGTTCCATCCAGACCAGTGACCCTGGTTCACGCAAATTAACCAGAAATCGCCATCTTAACGGAGCGTCGCCTTTCTCCGTATGCTAATCCAGTAAGCGTGGTGAGCCAATCAAATCAGCTGTTTTCCCGCCGTGTGGACAACGGCGTGATAGAGAAAGAGAGAGGGGCAACAGACCAGCTTCACAAACTTTCTCTCTCTCTCTCTAACTACAAGGTCGGAAACATCGCTAAATTTAGCATCCGGCTAAATGAGTCCTGCCGCAGTGAGATGACTCAGCATTTTTACACTGTTTTATTTCATACATTTGTGTGAGACAACCAGAAAACACATCAGTGGACAAACCCTTAGGTGAATTTTTAAGGTCTCCTATGTCAGAAAAGAGGCGGAGCCTAACCAGTGTCAAAATGAGGGGATTAGACGTCATCACGAGAACAGCGGGCTGCCTTTAGCTCCGTGGACGTGAGGTCACGTGACCGCGGTGTACGATTGTCTTCACGCTTCGTGGTGAAGATGATCTCGAGATTATCTCAAATATGATAAAACGTTATATCTCCTTAACAATCCAATGGGAAATAATGCATGTCTAATGCAGCGTTTCTAATGAGTTTATTGATTTAATGATGATGTTATCGTCACTTTGTGATGAATGCTTTTAAGAGAAGATGCAGTGCGTTGGAGGCGAAATAGTCTGGAAAGTAATGAAAAGCACGATCTGTACACTGTTTAACAGCCATCTGTGGGATGTGACCAACAAAGACTCGTCTGTCCGGCCTTTAGTCACGTTGATCGAATCTACAGAGTAAAAATATTTGATCAAGAATTCAGTGCTCTTGTTTTTATTGGCGCCAAACTGCTCCTTTAATCTGGAAAACCAACAACCCCGTGGGGAGGGGTGGGGGGGTTTCTACTGCCGAACGGGTGAATCAATAATCAGATGACTGCTCGCCACGGGGAGGTCTGAGGGAGTTTTTCTGTTTGCTGTTGCCACGGCAACACATCCCATAAAAGACAAGTAAAAGGTGAAAGACGAGGAGGAGGAAGACTCCCTGTCTAACATCGACCAATAAAACCTCCTCAAAGACCAGAACCTAAACCACCAACCAAACCTCTTCCAAAGACAATTGCCTGAAGGGCAAAAAGAAGAAGACCCCGTTCATAACGCTTCCTAGAAAAGGTCAAGGAACCTGTAACACAAGGAAGGTTCTTCGCATCTTTGTGATTGTTACAGAACATCTTGTCAATGAGGAGATGTCAGGAGGGCTAACGTTAGCAGCGCCTTCGACGAGCCTCTATACATTGGGGCTCTTACAGCTGCAGGACCAGTTTGTTTGTCAGTGCTTGAAAGGTGACACAGCTTTGGTGGGTTACACTGGGTCTTTAGTCGAACTGGAACCAAAGCGTGGCATCACTTTACAATTATAATGTGGTCACATTGACGTGATCTTCCCTTCTTTTAAAGGTTTACTGGAAAAAGTTGCCCTTTGTGACGATGCTGCTAACATTTGAGCCTCGACCCTGGAGAAGTTCAAGGTTCTTCAGCCTTCAATGAGGTCGACTTGTTTCCACTTTAATCGCTGATGACGTTTTCAACATTCTTCCAATCATTTAGTTTTTCCATTCTGCCAGTCTGATCATCTAAATCAGATGTCATTTCTGTTTTTGCCACCGTTTTGGGGTTGTTTACTCATTTCAATTTATTCCACTTTTCTTCCATCGGTGCTTCTTTCAATCTCCACCGCTGTGTTTTTCCATCATTCCTCTGCCGTCTCCAGCTTTGAGCCACTCTACTCCAGTTTAGGTCTAGTTGTCTAGAAGGTGTTGGTTCTTGTCAACATATTGTTCCTATCTAGTCAAAGACCACTAGTACCTCCTGAAGGAACAGAAACTCCTTGTAGACAACTAGAACCTTGTATGGTCTAACAGCGTTCTCAAGGCCACTAGGATCTCCTCCTAGAAACCGAACATCCTCAAAGACCAGCAGAGCAGACTGTAAAGAGTTTTTCTGCACAGAAACGCATAGAAACAGACTAGAACTAACTGACAGGCAGGCAGACAGACAGGCAGACAGACAGGTTCTTACGTCTGTCGGCCATCCTGGCGATGACGATCCCGCTGCCCCCCCTGGCTGTGATCATGAAGCCGGCCTTGATGACGGAGATGATGGCGAGACCTTCGGCCTTCGCGATCACATGAGCTGCAACGCAGGAAACAACACAACCGTTACAATGCTACTTCCTGTCCAAGGGCAGACGCCGCCGTGGAAGGCCGGATCGTGGTTTCTGGTTACCGGGGATGAGCTTGTCGGGTCCATTCCCTTTGGAGAGCTCAGTGAAGTCTCGGAGGATCTTGGCGGCCTTCTTGGCCTCAGACTTCAGATTGGAAGGGATCGGGTTATTCACTGCAAAACACGCAAATAAAACGCTTCATTAAAAACACTAACAGCACATTCAGAGTGAGTCTGACCTTTCCCCATCACTTCTTAGCCCTGCGTCAAACTCTCCGAAAACAAAGAGGAGTCACAGAGTCCATCAAAGGGCTCCTTTTGACCGAGTTTTAATCTTTGCCAACGGACGAGCAGACCTTTAAGAAAGCTCCGATTGTGAGATTCTTTATTTTTTGAGGGTTCTGTGAGCTCGTTGGTTTCTAAAAGTAGATTTATATTCCATCTATCAACTAAATCAGGAAATGAATATCAATATCAATGAAATCCAGTGCACGCATCCATCTACTGAGACCGTTGTTCACGTAACGACCTGCATCACTTATAGCAAGAAAAACATCAGACTTATTGGTGACGGCCCACAGAGACAACCTCCAGATGCCAGGATGCTGCACAGACTTTGAGACCCCCACCAGGACCTCCGTCCTCTAAACACTGAGGAACTGGACCACGAGTTTCATGACATTTGCAGTGCAAGCATTCAGCTGCTGGGCAGCACAGCAAGGACTCATAAACAAGTCAGAACCAGCGGACTTCCCCCATCCAGACTGGAAGACTTGAGGGCTCCAGATCACGCTGCCTCTGCAGCGCTGGCGGCGTTGGAAGGGATTCCACCTGTCACCATGTCTTCTCTGGGCTGCCATCAGGACGCCGCTACGGGGCCTGAAAGGAATAACCACAACCACGCTGGAAAACAGCGTTAACGGCCCACGCGCCTGAACTGAACCCGCCGGTCCGGGTGCATTGGGTCCACGTCACAGCTTCATTACACAACGCATAAAAACAGATGTGAAACCAATTCAATTATTTTCACCCAATTCTAAAAACATAACTTGAGAACGGACTCGTGCACCTGCCATATACGCCTTTAATGCCCAGCAAACCAGGGGGGAACATCAGCCGGACCCAACCTGAAATACTGGAGGACTAAAGGACTGCTCTGTCCTGGCGTCATGGTCCAGGAATGTGCTGCTGTTGGCAGACTGCTCTCTGCTGCCTCACTCTGTTGTCACAGTTTGCGACTCCAGCAGCACAAACAGGAACAAACACCAAAATTACAGTTCCAAACCAGAACTGAGGGCGAGGAGGTTCTGTTTTCAGTTCCAGTTATTAGTTTGTCCCCGAGCACTGTTAGCAGCCGTTAGACCGGACCGAGACCTGCTAACGAGCTAGCAGACTAGCTAGCTAGAGATGTTTCTATTTGGAGAAGTTCTTGCTGTCCACATTGAGGAGGTTCTAGTGGTTCTCAGTACCAGTAATCTATGGGGGGGTCCACCTGGTGTTGTTCTAGTCGTGTATGAGGAAGTTCCAGTTGACATCAAGGAGTCTCTAGTGCCCAGTAATCTATGAGGAACTTCTCTTAGCCTGTCAGGGGGTTCTAGTGGCGGCGGAGGAAGTTCTCATCATCTCTGAGAGGATCTATTGGATAAGGAGGTTCTAATGGTGTTTTAGGAGGTTCTGGGGTCGACAGCTGTCAGAAGTGAACCTGGAAAGGTGTCTATATCTCAAAGGTGTTACAGATCTTTGCATGAGGAGGTGATGGATGAAGGACCAGGGTTCTGGGTGGTGTTCCTGGAGGAGAGGCGGAGTCATTACACGCCTCGTCATGTGATGCAGTGAGTCAGTCGTCAAGCAGCCGCTGAGCTCGTTGAAAGTGAAACAGGTTCCACCATAGATGTGAATGAAGTTTCAACAAGATTCATTCAAACTCATCCATTTAAATGTCAGCTGACTCACACGGCAGTGACGTCACCACTGTCACCATGACGACACCTCGCCACGGAACCCTCTGCTGAATGACTCATTAACCAATCACGGGGCCCCGAGTCCAAACACACTCAGAAAAGAGCCGATTCAACGTTAATGAGAGCTGGTTAATGCTAACGAGCTGTCACGGATTCACGGCAGGGCCGTTGCCATGGCGACAGCTGTGTGCTATCCATCATGCGTTGGACTTGAGTTGAAATAAATGGGAACCAACAACACTCACTGCATTGAAACCAACGGTACAAACTCGAAACGGCGTCCGGTCTCCCCTCCAACAACATAACCAGGACTCGCAAGACCAGAACCTCTTCAAGACCCAACCAGACTGATCAGAGTTCATCAGAGAGAACCACTACCACGGACGAAGAGAACCTCTTCAAACATCACTCAAGCCCTGGAAAGAACATTTTCATAGCCTGAACATAACGCAGAAGAACCCCCCCAGAAACTCAAACCTCTAGAACCTCTATATACAGGATTCCTCAACACGCATCCGTAGAACCTCTTCTTACAAGACGACTAGAACCTCCTCGTAGATGACGAGAAGCCTGCAAGAACCCCCTTCAGGACCACGAGAGCCTCTCCGATGAGTATCTCTGTAGAACCTAAAACACCAACAGAACCCTCTGGAACCATCACATCAGCTGACAGCGGCACCGAGACCAGGTTCCAGGTTCCTGTTTTATTAATCCCTTTCACAGTCGAAAAACACACGGAGAACCTGTAGATCCTGTGGAACCGGAACACTGAGAGGAAGTGGCAGAGAGATGGAGAACACAGACCGAGACAGGTAGGGAGGGAGACAGGTAGGCAGGGAGACAGGTAGGCAGGGAGACAGGTAGCGAGGCAGACAGGTAGCGAGGCAGACAGGTAGGGAGGGAGACAGGTAGGAAGTGAGACAGGTAGATC
Source organism: Chelidonichthys spinosus (assembly GCA_029853015.1). Lineage (NCBI taxonomy): Eukaryota > Metazoa > Chordata > Actinopteri > Perciformes > Triglidae > Chelidonichthys > Chelidonichthys spinosus. The sequence goes on along the minus strand of CM056844.1, from coordinate 1,976,158 downwards.
TTACTAGATGAATCGTTCAGTTTTATAAACTTACTTTTGCTCCGCGTCTCTCTGGTTCTCCTCCTCCGGACAGGTGAGCTGCGCGAGCCTCTCTCGTCTCTTCACTTCCGCCTCACCTGATTGTCAACAGCCGCGCGCGCGCTGCCGGAAACCGCGCACACACACGTCACGCGAGATTACAGAAGGCAGATGAAGCGAGCCCACCTGGACAGGTGGAAGCAGATGGGCGGAGTTACAAACCCATTTTCACGACGTCACGGCAGTGACAGTGAATGGACATGACGTTGTCAGGGAGACGGGCGCCGCGCGGACAGCCCCTGACCTAGGGGGGTTGGAACAGCTGGGCGCGCTCCCGTGCGTGCTCCCGAATCCGGAGCTTTCCTTCCCCTCAGTTCGGTCTCTCAGGCAACGCTCGTGACGTCATCACTTGAACATTTAAGCGGAATTATGATTTTCTCGTTTTAAATTATATTATATATATAGACATTCAGCAGGCCTCAGATCAGTCATAAAGTCTTCTTTTATTGATTTTATTGGTCATATTTGTTGAGTTAGAGTTTAGAGATAACTTTCCAACAGTCTACGTGATGAGAGAGCAAAGTGATCACATTCCTATTAATAATATTGCAGTAGTACTATGGCAGTAGTAGTAGTATTAGTAGTACTAGCAGTAGTAGTAGCAGTTAATTGACTGATCCTCTGAACCGTACCACCACCTGCTCTCGGCCACCTGCTCCGGAAGCCATCTGGTTTCCATGGTTACCCATTAACTAAGATGACATGCGGAGTCTGGGAGTCCATCAGTCTCAGCTGACATTTAAGGGCGTCGCCGGTGGCGACCAAGTCGAAGACGCGATTGGTCGCGCAGCTCAGCCGCCTGAGGAAGAGCGGATCTCAATCCTTGCATGTCTCAACGTTGAGCAGCTATTTACAGATTCAAAGGGTCATGTGTTTCCTCTCAGATGCACAATGCGGAAAATCGCTCCACCCAAAAATGTGTTTTTATTCTAAAAGTCGGGCCAAAGTTGCCTGCGGGAGGAAGTAGTCCTCCATCACCTCAAATCCTCCAAAGTTCCAGGACCACCAACACCAGGAGCCAGACCTTTGTATTTCTGAAGTTCTTTTATTAGAAGTTGAGTTTCTGATGCTGCGTTTCTTCAAATGTTGGCCTGCTGCAGGGAAGGTGAACCACAATCAGGACTGAGCGGACCAGACCCGCAGACCCGGCTGCAGTAAAATGGGAGGTTTTCCAAAGGAAGTCTGGTGATCACAAACACTACCACCGCTTCTGTCCACAGGGGGCGCCAAACCCCACACTGTATTTATGTTCTCCTCTTCCTCGTTATCTTCTTCCATCTCTGGTCCCATTAATCCTGCGTCTCTTTAAATAGCCGGCTGGATAAACATCAGTCGGCCATTTGTCTTCCTAATGTGTTTCCATTCCCTGTGTGTGTGTGTGTGTGTGTGTGTGTGTGTGTGTGTGTGTGTTCAGGCTTCCCAGTCCCAGAAGTCAAAATCCTCCAGTTTCGGTCATTTTTCATGTTGTGGAGTCACTTTGAAAGCCCCCTGAAGGATTTGTAGGGGACTAGAGGGCTCAAATGTCCAGTCCTCTACCAGTCAACTGGAAGTCCCCCTCCAGGACCCCCATCATTTGAGTCCTTGAGTTCTCTATTGATTTTAAGTCGTCCTCGCAGGTGTGTTTGCATGATGCGGCCTCTGGCCGAAAGTAAGTGTGTGTATGTGTGTGTGTGTGTGTGTGGCAGAGCTTCAGGTGTGAGTCATCAGTGGTGAGTAATCAGTAGCTCCTCCCACTCGGCGTCTATTGTTCCTGCTGCTTTTATGTAACCTACAGTAGCAATTTAAAACCGGTACGCGCTCGCCGACTTATTGTTCCAGGATCAGAGTCATGTGACTCAGTCACCAGCATAATCAATAAACAGGTGTTTCAGCACGGTTTAGCACGTTCAGCCAATGACGCTATTTAGCTGCAGTTAGCATTCATATGCTAAGTCGGTATATCTTTACTGAATGCTGACGCTAGCTAACAACGTTAAGCTGCTCATATTCATTCTACAATGTGAGCTAATATTGCTAAGATTAGCATTCAGACCCTTAGTTTGCCCGGCTAACACAAGCTCATGTAAAACTACAATATTAGCTCTTTTGTAGCATTAGCTCAGTGAGCTAACGTCTAATGTTACCATATTGATGCATTATATAATTAACGTAAACTAGGTCCAAGAAGTTAGCTCAAGTGCCTTCCAACAAAATGCTAAAGTTTGCATTCAGTCACATATCCAATTGTAGCTTCAGACCAAGCAGGCTAATGTTAGCATCCGGGAGCTAGTTAGCTCCTGAAGCTTAGCAGCATTATTTTGGGCTAAAATAAGTCAATGTATGAAATAAAAACAGACAAGAGTGTAGTCGATGGGATCCGGTCCATCCGGGATCCGGTCCTGACTCGAGGATGAGGATCTGAGGTTCTACGGGAACGAGGTCGCGAACAAAACATTATCATGAGACGATCATCAGCCGGACAACATCGATTTGTCTCCATGACAACGCTGTCACCACATCACCAAAATAAAATGTGACTCAGCAGAAAAATGCACAACAAAGGTCCATCTGTCTCCCAACAAAGTGACCTGAAGAAGAGGAAGAGGACGAAGAGTTGCATGTTGAGTTTGGCTGACTTCAGTCAGCCCTAATAATAATAATAATAATAATGTTATTATTATTATTAAAAATAGACGAGGTTGTAATACCACTCATCAGACGTTAATTAGCTAAACTGTGGAAGGTGTGTGTGTGTGTGTGTCATTAGCTCCAAGACTGCAGCCGAGCTGGTTGGACCACACACACACACACACACACACACACACACACACTCACACTAACGTCAACAATAACATGTCTGGATTTTACGAGCTAGCATATAGCCAAAAAAAAGTCTTAATTTGGGAAAAAATATATATCAAAGTGTTTATTCTCCTTCAGTATTTACATATTGCACACAAAATGGTATAAATACAGCAGAATAGTACCAGTTATTATTATTACTGAGCATCATGGAACACAGTCGGCATCGAACGCCGTTCGTCCGTTCACGTCCTCCGATGCTCGGACCGAAACACTGCAAGTTCAGGTTTCTGGGGAACCCGGGGTCCGGGTCCAGGGTCCGCCTCCATTCAGCCACAACATTAATCCCACCGCTGCGTTCTGTACATCCAGGAGAACCGACCAGACCGTCAGAGAAACAAAATCCATCGTGAGAACAAGTCCAGCAGAGTCCAGCAGAGTCCAGCAGAGGGGGTCTGGTCTCGTGTCGACTGGATTTAAAGAAGGAGAGAGGATAACGACGTGAGCGCTCTCTTAGAAGCAAACAGAATCCTCCTGAAGGTTCCACCCAGAACCATTTGCTTCTGGGTTCTTTGTGAGACTTAAGGGTTTCACTGAGAACCAAAAGGGTTCTTCACACCCAAAACCTGCCAATCATGACTGATGAAGGTTATTCGTTGGGTTCCAGGTGGAACCTTCACAACAGATTCTACCAAGAACCCAAAAGGTTCTTCTTATTTACCAATAAGACAAGCTGAAGAACCCTCCCTATGGTTCTCCATAGCACCTTCATTTCTAAGAGTGGAGAGTCAGGTTACAGGGTCTAGATTCTGCAGGTTCTACAGGCGGTTCCAAAGGTTCTTCTATGTGTGTTGTAGGTTCTACAGGTTTCATAAACACAGTTCTAAAGATTTGACAGCATCTAGAGGTTCCACAGACTGAGGTTCTCTTGGTTCTACCAGTCTGTGGGGTCTGGAGTTCCACATTATGAAGAGGCTGCATGCCGAGTGGGTTCTGCGGGTTCCGTACATGTGGTGTAAGATGTTTAACAGACTATTCTTGGTAGAACCTGTGGGGTGCAGGGACTCTGTAGTGGTCTGCTGGGTGTTCTGCTGGTTCCTCACCGTGTCTACCTGTCGGTGCAGCGAGGGCTGTTGGCGAGCCGGATCAGCAGACGAGCACAGCGCCTGTAATCTGGAATCACATCAGGGGGGTCAGACCGGACCGGATCACAGCGGATACACGCATCTAGCCTCGCTGCTAGCCTAGCTGCTAGCCATGCAGCTAGCCATGCTGCTAGCCTAGCTGCTAACGTAGCTGCTTTTACATGAATGTATAATGATGATAATAATGAAAGTTTAATTATTATTTACATGAACATACCTGTACAAAAGTACACAAACTACACAAACAGCCAATAAGCTGTCAGATTTGTCTTTTCTCTCTCTCTCTCAAACACACACACACACACACACACACACACACACACTCACAGGCCGGCGTGGTGCAGTCTCTGGTGCTGTGGTAAAGTCGGTAGAAATGTTTCCTGCACTTGGGGTTGAAGTAAAGCGGACCTGAGGACAGAGAGACGCACGTCAGGAATACTGCTCTCTGATTGGACGGAGCGCTGTGACTCAGCAGCTCATTAGCATTCACACTGAGAAAAACTAGAAGTGAAAACACACTGGGCAGAGTATTATTATATAAATATATCATCATTATATTATTATTAATATTATTATTGTATACTATTTTATATAATAATATATAGTAATAATATAGTGTTGTAGATTAAACATCAATAATAATAAAACATAACATTTTAATAAACTGATCATCTCTTTTTCATGGTACTCCTTTGATTTTATGCAGATTAAGGAAATAAATGTAGAAATTTAAGGAGAAAAATATTACATAATAAACAAAAACAACTTACACACGATTAAAAAAATACATTCTTTAAAATATACAGGAAACATTATATATAAATACATTAAAATGCTATTTATATTGTATTTTCAAACACATTTTTACATTTATTTATTCTTTTATTTCACTTTGTACTTCACATTTCATTTTTTCCTGTCTTTCTGTAACGGATGGATTTGCTCTGCCTCCGTTCCTCTGACTCTCAGGTGTGTGTGATGAGTTCTCACCTGTCAGGTGTTTGATGAACTTCTCCTTGTGTCGAGGATCTCTGGGTTGACCCTCTGAAATAAAAGCAGAGCCGTCAACAAACATGGAGCTTTTACTTTGACGGGCAGCAGGAAGAGATCCACCCCCAGGAGAGACCACATCACTGTCACACCGTCGCTGAACCAAACCAAAGCCTTCGTCCAAACACACAAACTGATCCCTGATCAGAGATCAATCATCTGTACAACAGACCAAACCGGGACCACAAAACCACCACCGAGACCAGAAGAGGGATCCACCCCGTCAGAAGCCTTCTCCTGGTCCAAAGACACCAAAACACCAGAGTTAACGCCGTGCATGAGAACAACGTGGTCCGTGAAGGTTCTATCAGGTTCCTAGTAGGTTTGCAGATCCAGAATCCTCAAGTCTGCTTGAGGAGGTTCTGAATCGCAGCTTCTGATCAGGACTAAGAACTGGCCTCCAGGGACAGCAAGCACCGCTCCGTCGACAAGAGACCGGAGGAGATCCCACTCTGAAACACCATGTAGATCAGGTCCACAGGGAGTCCAGAACCGCTTGGAAAAGTCCGCAGAGAGACCATGGATCCCTGGACCTCGACCTGAGTCGGCTCAAGGAGCAGCTCTCTCTCCATGCTGGATCGTAGTAGTCCACCGCCAGGATCGTCATCCTCAGGGTCTCCAGACTCTTCAACTGGAGGAAGCAAGACCTGACAAGACCTCCCTTCACTCTGTCCTGCAGCAGACCACCTAGAGGGACCGGGTCTCCACGTAGACCCACTTCAGTGACGCCCCAACGTTGGCTTCCAGCTCCTGAACCATGGTCTCAGCGGTGGTCTGGGAGGTGGACTGCTGGCCCCCCAAACACAACTTCAAACAACTCTCTAACGTTCCACTGCTGCTGAGGGACTCTGTGAACCAGATCTAGACCCTCAGCTGGACTCCCTAATGGACTGGACTGTAAATGTTTCTTCTCTCTGATCCAAACAAGCGTTTCATCGTTTCTATTTCTGACTCCGTTAACGGAGACCTGCAGACGGGTCCAGAACAGCCCGGATCCTTCATTCTGGTCTTACTGGAGGAAGTATTCTGATCCTGCACTCAGGTAAAAGTACTGCCTTCAAGGTAAAAGTACTGCCTTTACACTCAAAACTAAACTGTTACTCAGGTAAAAGTACAGTTTTAAGTACATATAGGCGTGATATCAGTATATGTACTTAAATAATGAGTACTTGTTGGTACTTTAAGTGCATTTTGATGCAACAGAGTATTTTAACCCTGTAGTAGTAGTATTAGTATTAATATTAGAAGTACTGACCCGGTCCCGGCGGAGACCTGCTCTCTCTCTCCGGGGTTTTCACTCCGTTCCCGGGGAGTCCCGCCTCCGTCTCGGTCCTGGTCCTGGAGGACCGGCCGACCAGGTCCAGGACGCTGCAGCGACCCGCAGCCAGCAGCAGCACGAGGAGCGCCGACAGCAGCATCACTGAGACCTGAGGGAGGGATCGATGCATCCAGTCATTGATTGGTCGGTAAGTTGATTGATTGATTGATTGATTGATTGATTGGTCGGTTGAGGTCACTCACGTTCCGGAGCTTTTGAAAACTCCACAAACGTTCCAGTAAAACTATCAACTCTCTGATTGACTGAGTGATCGATTGATCGGGTTTAAAGTGATGAACTGATCGATGTCTGACCGGTTTGGTGATCAGACTTCTGCTACTTATCAATATTAGAATCAGAAATAACGATATTTGGGTGAAACATTTCTCCGTTTTTTAAAATGAGAAACTTGTAAATAAATAAATTATATAAAGAGATAAAGTTCCTCATCTGTGTACTAGTACTTCTATCGTACTAGTACTACTAGTAAAGTGATATTGATGATTTTAAAGTGAATCTAACTTCCTGATAAAGTACCCGTCTGTCTGCCCGCCCGTCTCTCGTCTCCGCGGCTCGGAGCGGCTTGGAGCGCTTCTGCTGCCCGGCGCGCGGCTCTCTGGTCCCGGCTCGTGCCTCGCGGCGGGTCCCGGATGTCCCGGATGTGTCTCTGCGTGTCTTTTAGCGCTTCTCTCGGTTCGGTGCGTTATCCCGGGTCGGTGTCCCGGTCGGTTATCCCGGGTTGTTGTCGGTGTGAGCCGCGTGACGAGCGCCGGCGCCGCTCATGATCACACCGGCTGGAGGAGCGCGCGCACAGGCGCATTCTTCTTCTTCATCATCATCTTCATCTTCAGCATCGGTCCTTCCAGCTGTCAGAGAGCCGCGCTCATGTTCACGTGGGCCAGAGACTTCCTGTCCGGTGCCGGTCCGGGAAAGACCCGAGAGTCCTGCAGAGACTCCGCAGACCTCCTCCTATCGATCAGGCGGATCAGCAGCGCGCTCCTCCTGCTCCTCCGTCCTCTGTGGAAATGATCTGCTTCTGCAACCTGATCACGGAAATACGGGAGGAGAGGGAGGAGAAGGAGGAGGCGCGCGTGCATGTGCAAGCAGACAGCTAACACGCACGCGCGCGCACACACACACACACACACATAAGACAGCAAAGTTTGACAGATCAGCAGAGCCCCGCCCCCGTTAGTGGAAACACACTCGAATACTTCTGTTGTTTCCGTTTTCATTGGGAGTAAAAGTACTAATACACACTGTTAAAGTACTCTACTACTACAACTTTAACAAGTAGTAAAGTCCTGCTGAAATTAAGGTAGTAAAAGTGTTTTTCATGCTTGTTAGAACCTCGTATCTCCAAAAGGAAAAACATCCATCACTGGGAGGTTCCGCGAGACCCAAGATGGTCCTCGTGTTCTCTAGCAAGTTTTGGGGCTTCGTGAGGTTTCCAGAGGTTCTTGAGATAGTCCCCTAGAGGTTCAGGGGAGTCTGGGGTCCACGGGGGAGTATTTGAGGAGATTCCTGTGGTTCTTCGGGAGGGTTTCATGGGCTCTGAGAGGATTCTGGGTTTTCTAGAGGATGCAAAGATTCTTGAGCAGGTTCCACATGTTTTAGGTCCTTGTTGAAACAGCCTTTTGAGGTTCTGTGAAGAGAAACAGGTCCTACGGGTTTGTCATTGTCAGGGGTCTTTGGTTTGATGTTTGGAGGGTTCCTGGGGGCTTCCACAAGGTTCTGGACACCCAACAAGACAGTTTTTTTGTGGGGGGGATTACAGGTAGAAGTTTCCAGGCTACACAAAAGGTCCCCGAGATAACCCTGAACATAACGAGGACTGGGAACCATATAAAAGGTCCCACTTCCTGTCGGAGTCCCACCCTTATTTGTTCATCTGCTGCGATATGAACCACTCAGCTCCTCGGTGTGTGTGCTGGGTTGTACAACGGCGGTTAGTGTGTAACGGCTGGGGTTTACCAGGAATCAGGATTTACCAGGAATGTATGTGGGTCCGCTGCCAGGAGGTACGTCTGTGTACTTGTATGTGGAGTATTTATACACACATGTTTTTAAACCTCTATTTATTCTGGGTTTACAGGGAGGAGCGACGCCCTCTATCTCACGGCGGAGCTGTTTATTCATGCAGGTCACTGCAGTTTTCTCACGGCCATTAACTCCACTTTGTACACATGCAGGCCTGCACCTCGGTGCTGGGGCACTTACTGCTTTGGAACGTCTCCAAGAACCTCTGGAACCAAACCCCCCAGAGCCCATTAAACGTCCCAAACGGCAGTTTAAACCTTGTTTCACCTCATCAGTGTCAGATCCCCCTCAGGGATCTGAGGTCCAGGAACATTTTCAGACACCCCCAAAGGTCCCTGGAACCTACTGGAAGGCCTCCCAGAACCTAAAGACTCATTAAAAGGTCTATATAGAGCCAAGGGGGCAACTCCAGAATCTCTGGATCCTCTTCCAGAACCTATGATACTATCTCAGAGTCCTTTGGGGCTTCCAGTACCTCTGGATCCTGGTCATGCAACTCTCAAACAAGATCTTCTAAAAGACACTGAAAACCACCAGAATAACCTCTGGAACCTCTTCAACTCTCCGGACCACAGGAATCTTTAATGAGCCAAAGAGCTCAGTTGAGAATCTGTGGAACTTCTGGACTTCCTCAAAGACCCTGGAAACCACATCAGAGAACTCGTACCACAAATCAAGAACCTCGGAAAATCTCTCAAAGTCAAAACAAGGCCTTTCAGGACCCCAAGATCCTACACCTGAGCCAGGGAGCAATAAATAAATAAAAATAAATTTAAAAAATCTTCTAGAACCCCTGACATGCTCTCTCAGACCCCAGAAACCTATGGAAACAACCTGGACTCTGGGAACCCCCCATTAGAAGTTCTGGAGCCTCTTCAAGAACTGCTGCAACGACACTGAATTAAGGAATCTTCCAGCAGCTTTGGAACCTCCTCGTGACTCTGGAATTTCACAAAGAATGTAGAAACCGTCATCAGGGCTTCCGGAGCTCCAAGGATCTCTAAACTCCCTTAACGGCGCCTTGAAACCTGAAAAAAAAACCCAGTTATAAAGTCCCAAAGGCATCTTCTCAAGAACCTTCGTCAAGAACCTTCATCAAGAACCGCGTCAGCAAGGCCTTGGTATGCTTCCAGTTCCGATGTTGGGATGCAGCTCCGCATTGACACAAACCCGTTAGATGGAGTAAACGGAACGGGAGGAAGCGAAGGCAGAAAATAAAAACCCGGTAACGCCACGTTACCGCGACGAGAGCAGTAAGAACAAGGAAACGCCCGGGTGAAAGCGTTCCGTTCCGCCAGATTCTGTTTTCATTCCTCGCACGTTCACCTGAATCCGTCACCACAGAGGACGAACCCGAGAGCCAACAACAACACCAGGTGTGAGCAGCTCTGACCTACTTTCACTCTCTGAGAACCAGATTTCACAGAAGGCGAGCGGCGCTGCGACCAGATCGCAGAAGAAGAACACTGAAAAGGCCCCTGATGTTTTTGGCTCCACAACGTTTCTAAACCTCTAATGACTCAGATTAAACACAGACGGGGGTCAAAGGCCTCGGAGGCTCTGGAGACGTCTGAACGGTCTGAACCATTAGCTCTGAATGGGCCTCTACTTCTCACATCTGAACCCTGGACTCGGCGGCGTGCAGCTGCTTTGCCCGGCAGCCACAGTCGTCCTGGTTTCAGACCTCCGACAGTAACGAAACGTCTCGTGTCTCGCTTCGTCCCAAAACGTAATAAAAATAATACCGCGACGATATGCCATCGTTCCTCCAGGACAGACACACTGCCGCATCAGCCTGACAATGCACATATTTGTCTGCCTGCTTCATCTGACCTCCTCGGTTCCTCCACACAACAACAGCTCCAGGCTGCCGGAGAACAGATGGGTTCCTTGTTCTCCCAAAGATCGCAGTTTGGACTTTTTATGACAAATCTAATGAAGAAATGCTCACTTTATCTCTATCTCTGATTTAGAGTAAGCAACAAATTAATGTTGTCAGAAGTAAATCAGGGTCAGAAGAACCCTCAGTCTCCTTCAGGACCCCCAAAACCCTCTCATCTCCTCCAGGAACCTTGTTGAGAACCCTAAAACAAAATGTTTGGATGTTCAAAACCTTTGAACATCCAAACATTGATCCCAGGATCCCAACAAAGATCTGGAGCCTCCCCACGAACCTTTAAGGTACGCCTAAGAACATCTAAAACGTCCTTCAAGCTGGATTCTTCTGAAGAACCCTTCAAACCTTCTAAACGTGATCTTGATCCTTCCCAGAACCTTTGAAACGTACCGACGGATCCATGGAACCTCTCTCGAGAACCATCAGAAAGTCTGCATGCAGGACCAGAGTAACCGGCCAGAGAGAAGGCAGTGAAGCAGGAGAACCAGACTTGAGTCACAGCGCCGCTCAGTGGTCGGAGGCACCAACTGCATCCCGATCGATCCCGATATTGAGGATAATGCTGTAGAAAAGTGAATTTTTTACAATATCATCATGAAAAATCTCAAATGATTTTTGATTTAAATCGACATCTTCAAAAAATATAATGAAACAGAAAAACGGATCAATATAATTTAAATACAAATCCTGCTTTAACACGTTCTGATATTTCAACTAATAATAACGTGAAATACTTAAAACACAGCAGAAGTTGACGGTTTGTTTGAGGAGCCAATCAGAGAATCTTATTAAATTCCATTCAAACGGGGCAACAAAAGCTTTTTGTGTGCAGATAATTAATACTGAGATATAATCCGAACGGATCAGACTGAATGACGCGATGAGATGAACGACGAGACGCTGACCTGCTGTCCACCTGCTCTCAGCCTGGACTTCTTCAGTGGTGTTGGTCCTGGTTCAGTGAATCCTCCAATAATCAGACACGTGACCCGGATCGTCACCACGACAACCACTTAAACTAACTGTAAAATCAGACTAAAATAGTCAACTTAATAATAAAAGCCTGTTAATAAGTGTTTTACACTCATTTTATTTTAAAATTATCAATATTTATATTCATAGTGTTGCATTTTAATGTCTTTTTCAACCCGTTTATGTGAAAGGTGATCCATATATTACACTTGATTGTGTTCGGTCGGTGAATGAAGTGTGATAACCAGCCGCAACCTGAAGTAACTCATGTAGAAATAACATTTAATGCATAAAAAAAACACATTTTTTCTTATAGAAATACAACACAGCATATACATAATTTTCTATAACTTTAATTTCGATCACAAAAAAATCAATGAATGTAAATAATTCCCATCATCTTTAAATAAAAGAAAAGGACTCAATGTGCTGATTGGTGTGTTTTAATTCTGTTTAAATAAGCACTATATTTACACGTGACAATAAAATATGTTTGTATTCAGATAAAAAACATATTTACAGATTTTTCTTCGACTGATCTCCAATTTAAAAAAAGGATAAACAGCCTCTGGTGTTTCCCAGCAGCACTTGAATGCACCATCTTTTTGCAGACTCTCAGTGAAGAACTAAACATGAAGGTTTGTGTTGGTTTCTAAAAAACGTTTTTCTTCATAGTTCACACTCTGGAGGTTCCCTGTGGACCCAGAGGTTTGGAGGTCTGGGGGGGTCAGGACTGAACCGGCTCCAGTTTGGTCTCCGTGGACAACGGAGCCTCGATGAGTTCTCCAGACATGAACAACTCCTGAAAACACAGAAACATCATCATCATCAGCCACAGGGAACACTTCCTGTCCACTGTTTACACATCTCTTATTGTGAAAGGCCCCCGTCAACAGCTTCCTCCTGCAACACGAGGACAATAAAACAAGGATGGGGGTGTTGACAGACCTGATCGTAGATCACTTTGACGATGAGGGAGCAGCTCGGACACGTTGCCACCTCCTCTCCGTTCTCCAGGTCCTCCTGCACACGGAAACGGGAACATTTACCAGATGATGCATTATTATATGTATGCCGAATCAACGAGCAGATCTCAGTGATCAGAAAAAAGCATGTGTAATCTACACAACTGTTTTATCTCGGTGTAATTACGTAAGAAACATAAAATGTTAGATTTTTTAAATGGGGTTTGGTGTGAACATAATAAATCGGTGTGCCGTTATATCATTCAATTTCCCGTGAAATGTGACGTCGCTGTCCTGGTTTGTTTTACGTTTCTAATTAAAAAACTACGCAGGAGAGAGAAGCTAGCCGATAGCCGCTAGCCTCCGGCTAGCCGGCTCACCTTAGTGATGGCGAACTTGTCTCCGCAGGGACACGGGAAGTAGTAGGTCTCGGTGTCCTCGTCGTACTCGAAGTCCTCGATCTCCACCTCGTCGTGAAACACCGACATGTCTCACTCGCGGGACAAACTAGCTGCCGGCTCAGCATTTGTGTAAGAAAGCGTGTGCGGCGACAGCGGCGCGACTTAATGACGTAGCATGTTTGTTTTTTAACGGAGGACGGCAAAACCAACACTGCAGATGCACGTCGCCACCTGGTGGACAGGAGGCGCAACACCACAACATATTATTATTCAAACAAAGTTAATGAAGTTATATTGTGAATTCTACATAAAAATGTGGCAATAGAGATAAATAAATAAAATATTGCATAAAAAAGTGACAATATAAAAATATAAGAAAAGTGGGGGTTTTCAGTGAAGTACATTATTTAATGTGTAAATAAAAAGAGAATTAAATCAAATAAATAGATAAATAAAAATGTGGAAAAATAAAGTGAAATGATATAAATAAAAGGTAGAAAATTACCATCCCTCCTCCATCACTCGGGTGGTGGGGGGGCAGTGAGGGGCATGGGGGGGGGTCTCCCACACAAAGCAGGGAAGCAGCACCAGCGATGCCATGAACTTCAAACAAAGATGTGTGCATTGATAACATCCTGCCTGCGTTTGAACGACATCCTCACAGCGGCTCAATGATGCTGTTGTTTCCAGCATCGGCCAATCACGTTGTCCCATCTGAATGATGGGGGGAGGGGGGCGGGGAGGGGGGCGGGGAGGGGGGGCTTGGCAGCCACACAGCTCCCCTCTCAGTGCTGAACGTTCGCTCCTTCTGCTGCCCTTCAGGACTTTCCCTGGAAGGAGTCCTGGCCCGGCGAGGAGCCCCCCCTCCTGACGGCGGGGCGGTGAAGACCGGGGACCACAGGAGACTCGGGGACCCTGAGACCATGAGCGCCGCCATGGACCCGAGCGTTCAGGTTCTGGAGCTGTCGGGGATCTTGTTCTCGGGGGGCGCCTGGCTCTGCTCGCTGGCCA